>RDRW01000196.1:0-378498 GCA_007896445.1 Puccinia hordei
TTTTTTTTTTTCTTTTCTTTTTTTCTTTTTTTTTTTTTTTTTTTTTTTTCAAAACAAATTGTTTTCCATGTGGCCTTTGGCCCATAAAACACAATCCACTGTGGCTTTCTGAGCTGTCCATTTGGCCATCCCCCCTGTTAGCTATAAAATAAACTTCATTTGGCCTCAAAATTTAGGATCATGTCTTATGTTGATGTCTAATCTATTTTTATTGAAATGCCTTTGATGTGAAGTGATGGATCTCGGGACAACACCGTTCTGGGGACCTCATTCTAATCATCAGATTCATTGAAATACTAATTTAATGGCATCAAATCCTCAATAAAAGACATGATTGCTATACTCCTGCAAGTATTGCACTAAACTAACAGTTAGTGTAGTGCTAAGCTAACAGTTAGCTCACCACAACAGGGCACTATTAGTTAGCATAGCTGAAAAGAGTGCTACACTAACAGTTAGTGTAGCTGACAAGAGCGCTATGCTAACAGTTAGCGTAGCTGACAAGAGCGCTACGCTAACAGTTAGCGTAGCTGACAAGAGCGCTACGCTAACAGTTAGCGTAGCTGACAAGAGTGCTACGCTAACAGTTAGCGTAGTGTTTGTTCCAGCTAACACCGCTACAAGTCAGCTAACAGGTAATTCCTGTAGCGTTAACTTTTTTTTTTTGAAGTCGCTAACGCTACACTACAGCATTTTTTTTTTACAAAATTTTTGTAGCGTTAGCTGAAAAAAAAAAAACCGCTAACAGTAACTTTTAACTTTGTGTTAGCGTAGCGACAAAAGCTAACATTACGCTACACTACAGCTATGTTAGCGTAGCGGGCCCACCCTTGGGAATAGGGAGATTACATGTTTATCTACTGTACAACATTGTATCCAGATGCGCAAAACAGTTTCTGGGTAAGGTCTCAAGTGAATACAAGTGGTATGAAACCATTGATAACTTCAAAGTCCCCCTTTCCACCAGTTGGTAGCTATTAATGTTGCTTCAATTTCAATTTGAAGATGCTGAAAACCTTTTCAATTGGTTCAGATGAGGCAAATATGCTGGTAAGTACAGTGCCTAGACAAAAACTTTTGTCACAAGTTTTCTTTTTTTTAAAAAAAGGAAAAAAAAAATTGACACAAGACTTTTTTCTTACTGGGTCCTCAAGGACTGATAAGTATGAATTTGACACTTTTGTAACTACAAATCAAAATAAAATAATACTAAAATTAACAAAGTTTTGACTAATTTTTACATTTTTAATAATTTTTTGAGAGAAAAAAGAAAGTGCTACGGGGGAGTGTGTTGAGAGTGGGGAAGAGTAATTATAAAAGAAAAAATTGGGGGGGTTTTTTTTAGACCAGGTGTTGAAGTGAGCAACACTCCATATTAAGCAAGTGAAGAGATAGACCACAGAAAGAAGGGAAAAACAGAGAGCGACCTTAAGGGTTTTAACGCAATCCAAGACGCCAGCCTCCTTGAGGTTGTTAGTGAAAATATTTGCAGCCCTCATTGGGCCGACGGTATGAGAGGAGGAGGGTCCGATGCCAATGGAGAAGAGGTCAAAGGTGCTGACGACCGCATGTTTATCGTCTGATGGTTGTGTGGTAGAGGTTGTGATGGATTCGGAGTGGAGGTACTCGGGCGGGACCTCATCCTCTTTTAACAGGTCGGTCGGACGAGGTTGTGAATGGAAGAGCAATAGGGCTGAGGGGGGCAGATCTTGCTGCGGTGGCAACTAAAAAACAAACAAAACAAAGCAATCAGTAACATTCAAGATGAAAAGGATTAAGAAAAACTGACCTATTCCGTTGATTGATTGCCGACAAAGTTGGTTGTAAGTTTGAAGGAAGAAATCCGACTCGGGATGGATTGTAGACCAGTCAGTAGGTTTCACTGACATTTCACACAAAAAAAAAAAAAGAAAAAGAAAACCCGTGATGAAAATTTTTGTCTAGGCACTGTACAATAGAAGAAAACTGCTAAATTCTATCATATCAGCCACTGCCCCATTGTGATGGATCTGAGAATTTTCCATCACAAGGAAACTGTTTTCCTTTGGAAACAGGTTCATAGAAGGGATCTGGTAATGCAAACATCAGCCTGATGCTTTGCATTATCATATCCACCAGTAAACTCACTAGGATTTTCTCCAGGAAGTACTGGAACATCTCTTTGTCCATGGATTCCTCTTGGACCATGTGAGCAACCAAACCAGTCATCAAAATCACTGGGATGACATATGGTATTGGTGGGACTTCTCTTTCAGGAGACTCTTGGGGTTTGTTTGCCAGCTGGAGCCTATCCTTGAGTCCTTGGGACTGCCTCTGGGCACACACCCAACTTGTCTGGATATAAACCAATGGAAATAAGGTACTGATCAAACTGATCAGCAATAAGGTGCTTACCAGTAAACACCAAAATTTTTGTTGGTACTGCTTGGACCTGATAGATGTAATGTGCCCGTTCACTTTTGTCTTGCTTATCATACATAGTACACATTGTCTTCTTGGAAACGTTCAAGCGTTCATTCAAGGTATTCAAGATAGTCATACTGATACCATTTTACTGTTCTTTTTTGCCAAGCTGCACTTAATTTCATCAGTGTAAACTGAGGGTGTATCAGTTACAAGGTCTTTGATGAAATGTATCTCTTCATCCCCCAGTTCAAATGTTTTTCCCCTCTGAAGATATGTTGTAGGGTGGCAAACCATCGAATGGGTCCTCTCATACAAGATGGTCCATTGATAGAGGGAATCAGGGCTGATAGAAGCCCCCAGTGATTCATTGATACTAGCTAGATTGGTTCCCTTAATTGCTTGAATGACAGCCATGTATTTGGGCTTGGGTGAGTATTGCCGGAGGACCATTGTCAGCCCTAGAGATACTCCAGAGTATCCTAAGCACTGACTAAACTACAAAATACAATAAAAATAATGTATACTAATGTAAATAATAACATATCATAAAATATTATTATACCAATCAACTCAGAATGAAAAATTAAGTGGGGTAGCTCACTCAAACCACCACTAAATTCCTACTCCTTCTAGTACTTTATCATATGATAAAGATACTTTAAGAAAAAGGAAATAAAAGTATAAATTATTGATTAAGAAATTATTGTCATAAAAGCTGAGAGACAATAAAATTATTTGCATAAATATTAGAATAATAATATTATGCTTATAAGAAAGAAATTACCTAAGTGCGTGGTAATTTCCCAGTATTGTTCTATTAAATGAATTGGCCCATGATGTGATTGGTTATACACACATGTCATGAGGTCATGGGGACATAGAAAATACTGTGCTCAATTCAATACAATTCCCATTACGTCATGGTACATTTGAATTGTAATACATTAGAGCAGAATTTAGAATAAACATTCTAGAACCTTCCTCAAGGAATATCTAGAATATAAAAGGAGGCCATTTCTGGCCTAGGATTGGTTCCTCAGCATATTCCCCCAGTACCATATTTGTAAGTACTCTGAATATTCTCCTCCTACTTTTAGAGTAGTGTTATCCCCTTTATCCAACCCACCTTATTTACTGGACTAGTTATCAAGCTATCTTAGAACATCCCCATCTTAGACCTTGGACTATTCCTTAGAAAGCAGTTGCTGCAAGACTACCACCTCTGACAGTAGCCAATCAGCTCAAGTGCTTCCCAGCTGCTTAGTAACAATTCATATTGTTACACTCTCAAAAAGACAGAAAGATAGCCAAACCTATATGGTTAGCTGTTAGTCTTCTCCTGATTGACTTATTTGTATATCAAAGGGACAATTACAAAGGAGTTTTAGGTTATCCTCTGTGCATAGTTTGGACACTATAGAGAGAATAAGACTTGTGATTATTCTGATAACCTTTCAGCACAGTGATAGTACCTGGCTTTTTATAAACATTAATCCAGTGTTTCATACACATAGCTGAAAACCATCATGCATGTGTGTGGTTTCTATCAGGTGTAAGAGGAGCGTCAGGCAGTTTCCATTCAAATGGGGAAGTTTAAGAAGAGATAAATCAAATAACGTACCCAAAATGGATCCTGATTCAGTTTGATTGTTTGTGGTGAGGAATTCATGGTGAGATGAGTTGTGACAGCTATTGTTTGAAGCCACAAACCAGCTGGGCCAATTGGAAATAGTCAGTGGGGGAGCTCCTATTCCCTGCGGGTATTCAGTGGGTGAAAAAAAAATTGGGGAGGGGTGGGAGAAGGCAAAAAAAAGGGGGGGGGGGATGTGGCAAGCTTTTCTGATATAGCTGTACATCACATCACACAGATAATAGCTCACATCACACTGCAAACCACACCACTCATACTTCAAATCATACCCCCAAATTTGCTTGTAGTATGAACATCACACAGGACAGCCATGTAAAATAGAGGACTAGCAAAGTCCAAATACAAGCATCAAGGCGTACATGGGAATTGGAACATGCACATATACATACAATATTTTAAACCCATGTAAAATCCTGCAACAGACCAGCCCCCCTTACCCCCTTATAGTTCAACCATTCAGCAACTATCTCAAGCTTCACCACTCTCAGTGCCCCGCAGATCCTCATATAGGTAAGAATTTTTTCCATGTATTAATCTCTCTCTACTCTCTACTTAAAACTGACTTTTACCCCTTTACAGCTTCAATGTCCAAAAAACCATGTCACTGCACCAAATGCCAAGACAAATTTAAAGGCAATGTCCCTCCAGTCACTCTTTGCACCATTTCAAAACACCTTTTTGTGGAAAAAAGGGACCTGAATCCAACCACACAACAGCTCATTCAAGAGTTTAGTAGGGAACAAACTTCTGGTGCAGCAGCGTCCATGAACCAAATTGCTTGCAAGACATCAAAATCACCTCAAATTTAGGTCTTCTTGTTGACTAACCATGGTACACATTACAGCTCCAGGGAAAAATTTAAAGGAAAATCATCATGAATGTATTGCCTTATTGCTGGTGCTTGTCTAATATCTGAATTTTATTTCTGGAATTTCTCAAAAAGAAGCCAAAACAACACTTCTTGCCATCAAGAAGCTCATGAACATTTCAATCCCTTCTTCCTCTGATACCTAGCAATTAATCCAACTATATATTGCATGCTGTGCTGTCCAGGATGTTTCAGGCTTTACTTACCCAATAAAATCTAAAGCTATGTGATTACAAAGAAACTGCCAGGAGTTGGATCAAGTTGCTTCCAGTGTTTCCAGGAGTGGCTAACCAGATTCTTAAGACAGGAAGGTATTGAAGATATGATCCAGAAAACATTCAACCACTCACCATCAAAGCCTGGAGTCTGCTCTTTTCTATGAGATGGTTCAATCTGGCTGTCTCTCAAAGATTCCAATGGACAACCATTCCATCAACCTTTCAGAAACTTGTCTTTTTCAATATATGTTTATTGGTTCAATCCAATGGGCAACAAGAATTCTGGAAAACATCACAGTGTTGGTGTCATAATTCTTTTCTGCCTTTCAATTCAAGCTAGCCATTGTTTTGGAGCTATGAAGCTCAGGGAAGAAAATTTGGAGAAAAGGCCTAGAGGACAAAAGCTCTGAGGCTGAGAAAAAGACAAGGGAGCCCTGATCAAAGAGGGCTGAGACAGCTAGCTTGTGAGGAGGAAAAAAGCTCCTCACTACAAGAGACTCAGAAGGTCTCAGGGAAAAGTGCGCTGAAGAACTGATGATTATATTGCTATGTATTTTAAGGGTTTTTATGTACTACATCTTTGGGATAAGAATGTGGGACAGAAGGTGACATGCATATTCATCTGGAAGGAAATTAACGAGTGAAAGATGGGGGAAAAAGAGAAAGGAGAGAAATGAGCCGTGAAATTCCAACCCCCCCCCCCCCCCCCCCCCCACCTGATGAACCACAGGCCATAGAACTATAGGCCTTTTCCAATGTTGAGCTTCTTGAATTTGGGGTTGTTGATCATAAACTGAAAGTTTCTCTCTGATTCAATCTGTTTGTCAGTGAATCCACGATAACTGTTGGACAAAGAGCTTGGATGAATTGCTGCTAGATGTGCCTGAGCTTCTGGCTTGGACTTGGTTGAAGAGCTGGGCAAGGTTGAGTTCACAGGTTGTCAATCAGGGTATTACTCATAGCAGAGAGACTCACAATGACCTGCTTTATTGCAGTGAGAAAAGATGGTGAAACCCCTTTTGCAATGGGGGCAGAGATAGTATTTTTCATTGGTGGTGAGAAAGGTGGCTTGAGAGGGAACTTCAGTGGATTGTTTGAGTTGGTTCTGGGCAATGTGTGTCTCTAATCAAGTTAAAAGTGTAGCAACCAAGTATAAGACGAAATGTCTTTTTAGGGGATGATGTGGCTGTTAGACACAAGCGAGCAGAGCGGTGACGGCAGACACAAGACAAACCTTTTTAGGGGATGATGTGGCTGTTAGACACAAGCAAGCAGAGCGGTGACGGCAGACACAAGACAAACCTAGACGGTAGTCGAAGGAATCAGCGAGTTGGAAACACGAGTTGAGATGATTCGATTACTAGCACACCTTTTTAGGGGATGATGTGGCTGTTAGACACAAGCGAGCAGAGCGGTGACGGCAGACACAAGACAAACCTAAAAAGATAAAAGTAGACACTTGAGATCACAGAGAAATGATAAGAGAAAAAGATGGAAACGGACCTAGACGGTAGTCGAAGGAATCAGCGAGTTGGAAACACGAGTTGAGATGATTGAGGAAGCACAACAGAGAATGAGAGCAAAACTTAATCTAACAACTAGGTTACACAACTGCGGAGGAATTTGAGACTATCATCGGCTGCGTATATGTAAATGAGATGAACTACGCATGTATATGCAATACCGTCTAACACCCCCCCTCCTTTTCTATCTTTGATCGTCGACGAACTTCATCTTGATGGAGTTGATCATCGCTAGATGCTTCACATTGACGAGAGACTTGGTAAGACCATCGGCTGGCATTTCGGCAGTCGGAATGTAGCAAATGTCGACCCAATTTTTGGCGACCGCCTCTCGAATGAAATGATATTTGATGTCAATGTGTTTGCTGCGTTGATGAGCGAGTGGGTTGTTGGAAAGAGCTATGGATGCTTGATTGTCGCAGTAAACCGGAATCGGGTAGTGGGATGAGGCATCAATCGAGTTGAGAAGAGAATGAAGCCAGATAGCTTCTTGAACTCCAGCGTAAAGAGCGATGTATTCTGCCTCGGTGGTCGAGGACGATACCGAAGCTTGCTTTTTGGACTTCCAAGATATTACCAAATCACCCCACATTACCAGATATCCGGAGTAAGATCGACGAGTATCCAGACAGTTGCCCCAGTCCGCATCGGAGCAGACTCGGAGCTTGACATCTCCGCCACCAAGTTTGATGGCGAGCGACTTTGTGGATGACAGATATCGCAGAAGATGTTTGAAGGCCCACCAATGCTTTATGCCGGGGTGTTCAAGATGTTGGGAGAGCTGCGACACTGCGAAAGCGATGTCGGGACGAGTTGCGCACGCGATGTAGTTGACCGACCCAATGGCACGGCGGTAGTTGATATTGAGACTAGCGAACTCTGCTTGCTCTCCTGAAGAAGCTGAGACTAAACGGGTGTTAGGGACCATGGGAGTCGATACCGAACGAACATCCTTGAAGTCGTATTCTTCAAGGAGCTCACCGATGTGGCGTTCTTGAGAGAGAGTGATGTGGGTGGAGTGACGAGAGATTTTCATACCAAGGAGCGAGCTTACTGGTCCCAGGTCGTCCATGAGAAAGCGCTCCTTGACCAAACTTTTGAACCGCGCGACATCGTGGCTGATGATCACCATGTCATCGACATACACATGGACCAGGCATTTCCAGCCCGGTACCTTGGAAATGAATAGACACGGGTTGGCAACGGATGGAACGAAGTCAATGGTGAAGAAAAACTGGCTGAGCTCCGTGTACCATACTCGCGGAGCCTGTTTCAGACCGTAAATGGATTTCTTCAGCCGCAAGCCAAAACCAGGCGGAGTTGACATGCCAGCGGGAAAACGGAGATGAATTACCTTGTCCAACGTCCCGTTGAGAAATGCATTTCAAACATCCATCTGATGAATGTCCATGCCTTCGTTGACGCCGATGGTCAGGGATACCCGAAGAGCCAACGGACGTCCAGTAGGGGCATATGTCTCGTGAAAGTCGACCCCCGCTTGTTGAGCACTTCCTTGCGCACAGAGCCGGGCCTTGTATTTCACAAGGTTACCGTCCGCGTCGTACTTCTTGCGGAATATCCACACAGTGCCAAGGAGAGATTGATCCACGGGTGATGGAACCACCTCCCACACGTTGAGACAAGCCATGGCTTCCAGCTCGACGTTGATCGCCGCGCTCCACTCATCCGCGTCAGGAGCTTGCATCGCCTCCCTGTAAGTGCGAGGAACGGAAGTCAATGGAGACGATGGCAAAACCGACATTGCGAATATAGCGTCGTAGAATGGTAAAGTGGTGAGACTGGAGTGTGTGAGATGCGCACGCCGTTTGGATGTGAGGATGTTGGCTGGGTCGATGGAAGATGATACGTTCCTGGGGGCAGGTTTGTCTGAAGAGACGTATTCAAACCCCGGTTTCGGAGGTCCGATCAGAGGAGCTGCGGATGGTGATGAGACTGCGGGCAGAGTGACTGGCACCGGTTGGTCAAAAAAATTATCCGGCTCGGCTTTCGGATTGATGACATCCTCATCACCGTCAGCGGTCCCGGATTGATCCGCGATTGAACCGTCGTCCTCCTCCGACTCCTCGAACGGAAAAATAGCTTCTCCGGCAGGAGGAACAGGGGAGATTCCTGGGTACTCAGCCTCGTCAAAGACAACATCATGGCTGAACTCGACCCTATTCCCCTCAGTAAGTATCCTCCAGTTGGGAATACCCTGCCGGTATCCGACCAAGATCCCCCTTTTGGCCGTGTTGCCAAATTTGCCTGATCGACGTTCCTTAGGAATGTTGACATAAGCTCGACACCCGAAGGCACGAAGCCGCGAGACGTCAAATTGAGTGCCGAACCACAATTTGTGAGGACTGCTCCACCTGAGACGACGCATTGGAGTAATGTTTTCATACAATACGGCGGTGTTTACTGCCTCCCCCCAAAGAGTTGAGGGGAGATTGGCATGCCTCAGTAAGGACCTGGCCTTCTCACTAGTGGTGCGGTTGCCTCTTTCGGCTATCAAGTTTTGCTGAGGCGTGTAGGGTGCCGTGACATGATGAATAATGCCTTTATCTTTTAAGTACATCTCAAATTCATTGGAGCAAAATTCACCACCCCCGTCGGTGACGACGTTGATGACATTTTTGTGGTGAAAATTGGACACTTCATTGACATAATGTTTGAATTTTTCAAAGGCCTGAGATTTAGCAGATAGAATGTAGACATGTTTGTACAAGGAAAACGCATTGGTTATCTTGAAGTAGTACAAACCACCACCTATTGTCGGAGGAGTTATCTTCCCGCTGAGATCCATGTACACAAAGTCAAGGACACCAGCTGGTTTCGGCAGTGTACCTGAGAACGGAAGCCTCTGAGATTTAGATAATCGGCAAGGTTCACACGACAAGGTTGAGAAGGACACCCCAAACATTATTTTCAGAGCTTCTCGACTAGGATGGCCGGCCCGTCTGTGAACAAGAGCGGCGTCAGTAGCTGAGACTCGCAAAGAGGTGGACTGATTTGACTGACTTGATGGAGACAGCACGTTTGCGTTGATGGAAAATATTTGATTTTCAATAGCTCCGTCAAATAGTTTTGATCCGTCGGTTTGATCGATTAGGGAGAAAGATCCCGATCCTTTTCTGACAAGGTCACAATCGGCTAGAAACAGTCGACCGAAGCTGACTAGAGCATGCGACAGTCCCGGGACATGGAGGGCCTTGAAGTGTTTAACTTGTCCATCCGCATTTTTTAACTTTATTAGACCAGCTCCAATAATCGGAATCGTTTTTCCGTCCGCAACAGCGACAGATGATTGATGCGATTTGTAATCGAAGAAGTCAGACTTGTTTGGAAAGAGGTGATCTGAGCACCCGCTGTCTAGAAAAATGGAGTGATCCGATCTGGTGGCCGCAAGCGCAGAGTGAGTCGTGAAGCAGTGATAGGCTTTGGGTTGATCATCTTGATTTTCAACGGAAGCAGAGTTGGCCTTTTTCTTAGTGTTGTCAACTGTCTTGGGTTGAAGTTCGGGATGAAGTTGATAGCATTTAGCCTCGGAGTGACGAGTCCGAGGATTGTGTTTGCCTCCCTCACAATAGATGAGATTAGCTTTCATTGCTGATTCAGTCTTGATACTGGTTTGATCAGATGATTGGGGCTCGTCGCCTTCAAGGATCTTAGAATCCAGTTGCGCTCTGATAATGTCTAGAGTTAATGGCCGTTTGGCAAATATAAGATCCCGGGTTGTCAGCCACTGAGTACATATCACAGTACCTGACATGTACCACGTAACTGCAAATATTATTAATTATTATTATCTCTAATAATAATTACTATTCTTATTATTATTATTATAAATTCATTATTATTATTACATTACTATTATTATTATTAAAGTACATTAATTACATTAATTAATATAAATACTTTAATAATATATTCATTAATAACTCATGAATAATTCTGGTTAAGCTATGTACTCCTGTTATACAAGATACATAACTTGTAGGCCCTTTACCCTCCTTTAACGTGAAATATCCAGAGTAACAGATGTCACTCTTTCCCCTCTGATTACGCCCACATTCCTTAACATTGGAATATTTTCACGTATAAGATATGTACTTTAATATCTTAATAATAAAAGAACTTATTAATATTATAATAATTAATACTTATAAGATGTACCAATAATAAATGACATCATTATAAGTTAATAACTTTATTAATATTAATAACAGATCAATTAATACAAATGTCATGATGTGATCCAATCCCACTAAGGACTACTGATCAAAGATGTGTCCCATAACACAGCCTTAGTAGAAATCACATCATAAACATTAACAGATCCTCCCAAAAGGATCTGTCTTGCCCCTGAAGTTCCACAGTACCTCCCAGGTCATGGAAGCGCTCACAGTTCCCCCCTGAGGAGCTCTTACAATATATAAACAGACTGTAAACAGTTGTTTATCCCCCAGAGAATATTTAGAACACACCAGCACAGTACATACCTTAGAGTTATTTACCTTGCTTAGTTCCCCATTCTCCAACAATCCCCCAATTCTGGATAATCTATAGTTTAATACTGTTATTACCTCAAGAATTGGCCACAACCTACCTTCAATAAGGTAGTCACCACGAACCCAAGTTGAGTCTCTCCTTGGATGCCTATTAATACTTTGTATTGATTTGGATGCGCCTAATTAGAGCAATTAGAGCAAGCCTCTCAGACAAGATTACTGATTGAGGAAGTACCTTTTTACAGGACTTAACCATTACCCAAACCACTTTAAATCATCAACCTACCTTAGTTACAACCATTAACCACGGTTAGTTCCACACCCAGGCTGACAATTGGGGGTCTGGCCTTTATTTATCCGTGATTTTTTCACCCTCTTACCCTTAAAAAATCATCACTAACACCTCCTTACCTTTTTATTTTTTGTGAAAATGGCCCTTTAATAGATGCCAGAGATCATTTGTGACTTTAAGAAGAACTCAAACCTATTCCAACAGAGACATTACCAATTGGACGACCCTGACAATATCATCACGTCACAACTAGTAATAAAAACTGAAGTCATAGAGGGAGAAGATCAGTTTTATAACTGCACCTGGACTAAAATTAAACAACTTACACTCACTAATACTTATTCTTCTGACGGTACTTTGCTTAATACTGAAGAATCTGACGTATTAACCAAAGAAGAACACACTAAAATTGTCAGAAAAGAAATTAGATCAGCTTTAGAAGAAGGAAATCCACCCTTTAATGATATATATTGTGATATAATTTCTTCTAACAATACTTACGTGTCTGTTCCCCCTTTTTTGAATTGTGACCCTCCAGAAGTCCCTAGATATCTCCTTAGAAACAGTAGAAGGAAAAAAGATCCAAGATTGACTGCTTTTAACTACAGGAAAAATATAAAATCATAAAAAATACAGCTTGTTTTTCTATTTTTTCTTATCTATAAAATTATAAATTGCAATAAAAACAAAGTCTGCTTCCCAAATTTGAGTCTAAGAAAAAATAAAAACACTACAAAAATTGAGAAAAACTCGAAATTATAAAATAAAAAACATATAAAAAATTAAAAACCAATATCTGGCTGAAGATATTGATCAAAAACAAGAAAAAGCGCCTTTTTTATAATAAAATCCCTTCAAAATTCTATGTTCTAGTAGATCCACTACTCATAGAGAAATTCTGAGTAGACCATTCGAACCGCAATAGTAGATTTACACTACTAAAATCCAGTTCCCTTAATCTCTAGAGCCTCCATTCCCAAGGCACTAGGCTCCTGATCACTACAAATCCTCCTCGATCACGAATTACATAGTGGTAATACACATAGTAACCGCATATAGGTGGTAATACACACGGTAGTACATACCAAGTGTATATTACATAGTGTATAAGTGATCGGAAGATTGATCTTCTAGCAGTATCACGTGTTACATACTGTATTCCCCGGATATTCCAGGATCTACAGTATACATACGTGCGCCGACGCACTTCTGGAAGTTCCAGCATACATTCTATAGTGTAATACACGGATAAGACCCTTATATCCGATCATAAGCATCGTCGACGTTAGACTTTCTCACTCAATACTTGAGCTATCAAGGTGCTGAGTACATCAAAATAACGGGAAAAATCAGCAGAATACAACTGTCTGATCTATTCCATTATTACACATCGAGAACAGTGTGTATTAGCCCCGTCGAGACTTTTTTTATCTCACAAATCACGTTTAAGAGTCTCTCCGTGATTTGTACATAGTAAAAGAAGGTACATTAACACAATTAAAAGTAAATTAGATCATTTTTGATCAAGTTTACACATTATCTCTCACCCTGAAAGGAAGACTAATCCCCTTTCAGGAATATCTCACAAATCACGTCGAGTCTCTCCGTGATTTATCAAAAATAAAAATAAAATTAGTGTAAACTAATTAAATCAACTGTAAAACAGATCATTTGATCAGTTTACATCTACCTTCTACCCCTGAAAGGAAGAAAAATCCCCTTTCAGAAATATCTCACAAATCACGTTGAGTCTCTCCGTGATTTATCAAAAATAAAAATAAAATTAGTGTAAACTAATTAAATCAACTGTAAAACAGATCATTTGATCAGTTTACATCTACCTTCTAACCCTGAAAGGAAGACTAATCCCCTTTCAGGAATATCTCACAAATCACGTCGAGTCTCTCCGTGATTTATCAAAAATAAAAATAAAATTAGTGTAAACTAATTAAATCAACTGTAAAACAGATCATTTGATCAGTTTACATCTACCTTCTACCCCTGAAAGGAAGAATAATCCCCTTTCAGAAACATCTCACAAATCACGTTGAGTCTCTCCGTGATTTGAACACATAAAAACAAAAAAATAACAAATTTAACTGTTAAACAGATCAAATTGATCAGTTTACACATACTCTCTCAACCTGAAAGGAAGACTAATCCCCTCTCAGGCCCATCTTACTAAAATTTAGCTCAATTTTTGTCATTTCCACCTGGAAATTTAGACATAAAAACAGCCTCTTTTTCAAGTCTTGTCACACTCACAACAAGCCACTTGATTTCACCGCATAAAAATCATAGTAACACTACTATTACTCTCAATAAAAGTAACAAATTCACATTACCTTATATCTCTTTTCTCCATAAAACAACAAACCTTTAAGCCCTCTTCAAAGAAAAATTCTGAAGAGTAAGCAAACATCTTTAAATAAGTAAAAATATAACACATTTTTACTAATTTTCTTTTGTTTTTAGTGTCCACCAACGTAGACAAGCTTACCCCTGAATTGGACATTTTGAAAGTGTCTGACAAGACCACTACAGCCCGTGACACCAGAGAAACCTCTGAGATTACCACTAACAGAGAAACCTCTGTTACTCCATCAGACAAGTCATCTGGTGAATTGAATTTTAACAAAATTTCATTATAAGAATCTTCTACTAACAACTTTTTACGCATTTTTACCATGACTCCTCCTTCCCTTAGAAATAGAGGTTACAATGGCCGCACCAGGGAGCCAGAGCCAAGACTTGGATTTCCACCAGCGTCAGTTTTGCCCCCTGGCAAACAAGAATCTTTAAATAAAATCATTTATAGAAGTAAAAAAAACTGATAATCAGTCAATTTCTTCTGCTTCTAGTAACAGCAGAGGAAAAATTCGAGAGATTCTATTACAGGATGAAGGAAAACAAGTATTGGTTGAAAGATGTGAGAAACAGAAGCAGCTTCAATGCTGTGAAAGCCCATCTAAGTTACTGCCAGGAGGATTTCCGTCAGATGGTCAGCCTCAAAGGTCTGCCAGCAGCCCTCTACCGCACCAAAGATTGGAACCCACTGCATTTGTCTCCAGGAATCCTTTTCTCTCCCCCCAATCCTTCCAACACTCCAATCAGAACCCAAAATCCCCGTGGTCCCAAGGGCAGAAATGTCAATTCCAGACATCCCAGGAACACAGGGAAGAATACTCAGTGGCGCAACCAGATTTATTCAGAGATGGTACGCCTAGGGAGATCCCTCCAAGGGACTTATCAACATCTGGAGCAAGGCAAAATAGCCCGTCAAGAGCGCCAGATGGAAGAATCCCCATAAATTGTAACACTTCCCCATCATCTAGTCAAAAAATTAGAACACAAAGTTCACCATGTGTATTAATTAATGACTCAAACAATTCTGCATGTACCCCTGAACAACATCAACAAATTACCACATTTCAACATGTAGTAAATGCTATGAACAATAGTAACAAAGCTCTGTCCAATGATTTACAAGAATTATGCCGTAAAATTATGAGAGCCACAGATGAGCAGGTGAACTCAGAAGATAGTACATTATATCTTATTCAACAGAGGTTGACTGAAATGGATACCAAAATTGATATGTTTAATGAAGAATTAGCTGACCATTGTAAGACATTTAGTAAACAATTGTCTAATTCTATGACCAGAATTGATGACTGGGTTGAAGAGCAAGGTAATTCCAACCAAGATCTTGTCCAGAAAGTGGCACAATTGGAATTAAAGATTCAGAATTTACAATCAGATACTACTAATAAAGTAAATTCTCAATTTAGAACCTTTGAAGATGTAGTGAACAGAATTGAGAAACAGTTCACAAGTGTTACGTCAGAAATGACCAAAAACAACTCAGATATCATGCACAAGTTGGAAGAACTCCTGACTAGAGATGCCCAACCAAGAAGCAGACATGATACTATTAATGACATTGGAGATGACAGTCAATCTATTCCTCCAGTCATTACAACTCAATTGGCCAATTTAACCCCTTCACCTTTACAGAATACCCAAGTTGAACCAAGCAGGGATCAAACTGCTACGCCAACTCTCAATACTCAACAAATTAGAGTGGCCACATCCACCATTAATAGTTTGGATGAAGACAAGGCCATCCACAAATTAGTATTAGCAGGTCTGCCAAAGACTAATGAGTGGCTAACCTTTTCTGGAGTGGGAGAATATGACCACTTTAAATTTATTGATTGGATTGATAACTTGAAAGAAGATACTAATGCCCCTGATCAAATTATATGCTCAAAATTGAATTCAATTCTTACTGGAGTTGCAAATTCATGGTATAATTCTAGGAAAAAAGAAGTACCGGGCAATAAAAATTGGTTATTCTGGAAAAAGGAAATCATTAATAAATTTAGCACTCCTGAATGGAAGAGAAAAGTGAAAACCAACTTCAGAAGAAGCAGATTTGACATACTGAGTGATGTAGAACCATCTGATTGGGTTACACAACAAGTGAACAGAATTAAAGCCATTGAAAGAGATGTAGACAATGCCTCTATTAATGATAAGTTACTTGGACAATTAGATCATAATACTGAGTACATGATGCGTAGAGTTCTACAAAGTGACAGTGATTTAACTGAATTCATCAATCAACTGGAAAGTCTTGTCAATGTTAAAAGAAAGGACAAGAAAGAAAAGTATAAATCTGTCAAAAGAGATAATTATAAAGATTCCAGGAGATTAGACCAGAAGGAAACCAAGGACACTTCTGAGAAAGAAATCACTTGTTATGAATGTGGAAAGAAAGGACATAGATCCAATAAATGTCCCAATAAGAATTCCAGCAAAAAGGTACTTTGCATTGAAAACATTGATGATAACTTAGTCCCCTTCAATGATGAAACCCAATCCAGTGTAGAATCTTTGCCAGATGATTCTGATTCTGATTCCCTTGATTCTGATTCTGATATTCATGGTACTCATGCCATTGTTTCAAAAGAAGAACTGATCATATCTAATATTTCTACAATTGAAGATAAATTCAAACCGATGAACATTAAGAAATTACACTTGTCCAATGAGAAGCATACTGGACAAATACATAAGACTGGTGGTACTAATATCACTAACATAATATGTAATAGGTTTAAAATTAAATGTTTAATTGATGGAGGAGCCTTCTGCTCTATTATTGGTCCTAAATTATTAGATAAGATATTGCCACAATGGAAGAAAGAATTAATCCCCATGAATTCTGAGAAATTCTACAGTTGTAACAGCAAATTAAAACCACTAGGTATTATTAAATTAGATATTATATTCCCTCATAACAGACAAAGTATTCAGATTACCACTGACTTAATAGTTATGGAAGATTTTAAAATGGAATATATCATTTTAGGAAATGATTATATCATTAATTATGGAATAGATGTAATAAATTCTAATGGAAGATATTTTACCTTCAATGGTGACATGATGAACAAGTTTGAACTTGGCATAAGTGACAAAATGAACCTGGAACAACTAGAATGTAATTCTATTAATAATTCTAACTTTGATAACATTATATTGGAGGCAAAGATTGCGGAGAATTTAGATGATGTGCAATTAAAAGAACTGAAGAACTTACTACATAAAAGGAAAACTTGCATTTGCCACTGCTGATGAACCCTTTGGAAGCATCAGAGGTCATGAAGTTCTTAAAGAAATTCTACAAAGTAAACATAATAAACTAGACTTGATTAATTCTTTACAAGATCCTTGGTCTCCTGCCTTTAATGAAAACAGATTTTCACTTCTGGATAGATTAATATCTCATAGAACCAAACATACTAGTGTAGTAGTTCTGGATTTCCATCAAATGATGCCTAAAACTGCAAATTACGCAGCAGAATGTATCAAGAAATATTTTGAATATTATAAAAACAGATGGGATAAAACCCATAAGGTTAAAGTTAAAATTGAAGATCAAGTTCTTATTTCCACATTTAATTTCACTAATTTATCAGGACCCAAAAAACTGAGAGATTCCTATGTTGGACCTTATACAATTAAAGCTTTACATGGTGCAAATGCATTAGAAGTTATATTAACTGAAGAATTAGAAAGGATACACCCCTGATTCAGAAAGAATTCTGAGACAATACAGAGTTGACAAAAGAAGCCATTAAAAAATTTGTAGTCAACCCTTTTTTAGAGGGAGGAAGTGTCAGCCACTGAGTACATATCACAGTACCTGACATGTACCACGTAACTGCAAATATTATTAATTATTATTATCTCTAATAATAATTACTATTCTTATTATTATTATTATAAATTCATTATTATTATTACATTACTATTATTATTATTAAAGTACATTAATTACATTAATTAATATAAATACTTTAATAATATATTCATTAATAACTCATGAATAATTCTGGTTAAGCTATGTACTCCTGTTATACAAGATACATAACTTGTAGGCCCTTTACCCTCCTTTAACGTGAAATATCCAGAGTAACAGATGTCACTCTTTCCCCTCTGATTACGCCCACATTCCTTAACATTGGAATATTTTCACGTATAAGATATGTACTTTAATATCTTAATAATAAAAGAACTTATTAATATTATAATAATTAATACTTATAAGATGTACCAATAATAAATGACATCATTATAAGTTAATAACTTTATTAATATTAATAACAGATCAATTAATACAAATGTCATGATGTGATCCAATCCCACTAAGGACTACTGATCAAAGATGTGTCCCATAACACAGCCTTAGTAGAAATCACATCATAAACATTAACAGATCCTCCCAAAAGGATCTGTCTTGCCCCTGAAGTTCCACAGTACCTCCCAGGTCATGGAAGCGCTCACAGTTCCCCCTGAGGAGCTCTTACAATATATAAACAGACTGTAAACAGTTGTTTATCCCCCAGAGAATATTTAGAACACACCAGCACAGTACATACCTTAGAGTTATTTACCTTGCTTAGTTCCCCATTCTCCAACAATCCCCCAATTCTGGATAATCTATAGTTTAATACTGTTATTACCTCAAGAATTGGCCACAACCTACCTTCAATAAGGTAGTCACCACGAACCCAAGTTGAGTCTCTCCTTGGATGCCTATTAATACTTTGTATTGATTTGGATGCGCCTAATTAGAGCAATTAGAGCAAGCCTCTCAGACAAGATTACTGATTGAGGAAGTACCTTTTTACAGGACTTAACCATTACCCAAACCACTTTAAATCATCAACCTACCTTAGTTACAACCATTAACCACGGTTAGTTCCACACCCAGGCTGACACGGGTAGTTGCGTAATGCGCAGGGATTTTACTCATGATGATTTCCGCCAAGTGATTTTCATTGACGGTGGGCTCTCCGGGTCCGGGGACTTTAATGATCATGCCGACAGCTCGAATGTCGGCAAGTCCTCCATCTATGGCCGCAAGGTATTGGCCAAGATTGCCTCGAAAAGGGATTTTGAGAAAGTTTTGGTACACTTTTGACTGATTTTGGGCCGTCTTGGATTCGAAGTGATCGCACAGCAATTTCCACAATATATGCGGTTCTTGCATTTTGGCATTGGTTACGAAGCAAGAACGATTATCTGACCCCATGTATCGAACTAGAACACCGGCAGCTATTTGCTTTCGGTCGGTCCAAAGCTCGAGTTGGCTTTCGTTAGCCGTAGACGCTTTATCAGAGGTCAGGTATGCCGCGCAAGTTTTTTCAGCACAATACGAATGGATGACCGCCTTCCAGTCTTTGAAGTTCGATTCGGTGAGAACTGGAAGGGCGTTCGATTTGGAGTCGGACATGATGTACCTGATCGATTAGAAATCGATGAGCTTGTGATTGATTTCCCAGAGCTAGACGCAACCTGGGCTCATAATGTTGAATATTGTGATCCACAGTGTTCCAAATATCAGCACATTGGATAATGACTTGGTAGCCTAGTTGGTAAAGGCAGCACTTCTAGTATAGTGTCTTAGCTTCTGCTAAGGTCGCTGGTTCAAATCCTGCCCAAGTCAATCATTTTCTGTTAAATGTCTGAAAAATGCTTTGTTAATTCTAACACGATTAACAGTCAAAATGTGCTTTGCGCATACTATGCATTTACATATGAGACTATACAATATGCACTTATGCAATATGCAATTATGGACTTTGTTCTCCAAATGCACTGCAATTTATTATGGACTTTATCTCCAACTTTGGAATATGCAAAATGCTATTATGCAATATGCAATATCTACTTATTATGCAATATGTATAGTCTCAATGTATAGACCAGCTTGAAATTGGTTGACTTTGGGCTCTCTTGTTCTCACACTGTGGGTCAGGGGGTGTGTTGAATATTGTGATCCACAGTGTTCCAAATATCAGCACATTGGATAATGACTTGGTAGCCTAGTTGGTAAAGGCAGCACTTCTAGTATAGTGTCTTAGCTTCTGCTAAGGTCGCTGGTTCAAATCCTGCCCAAGTCAATCATTTTCTGTTAAATGTCTGAAAAATGCTTTGTTAATTCTAACACATAACCTATAAGACGAAATGTCTTTTTAGGGGATGATGTGGCTGTTAGACACAAGCGAGCAGAGCGGTGACGGCAGACACAAGACAAACCTTTTTAGGGGATGATGTGGCTGTTAGACACAAGCGAGCAGAGCGGTGACGGCAGACACAAGACAAACCTAGACGGTAGTCGAAGGAATCAGCGAGTTGGAAACACGAGTTGAGATCATTTGATTACTAGCACACCTTTTTAGGGGATGATGTGGCTGTTAGACACAAGCGAGCAGAGCAGTGACGGCAGACACAAGACAAACCTAAAAAGATAAAAGTAGACACTTGAGATCACAGAGAAATGATAAGAGAAAAAAGATGGAAACGGACCTAGACGGTAGTCAAAGGAACCAGCGAGTTGGAAACACGAGTTGAGATGATTGAGGAAGCACAACAGAGAATGAGAGCAAAACTTAATCTAACAACTAGGTTACACAACTGCGGAGGAATTTGAGACTATCATCGGCTGCGTATATGTAAATGAGATGAACTACGCATGCATATGCAATACCGTCTAACACCAAGTCGTTGGGACATCCAACATTTACAACATCGCAAAACAACTTATATTCCAAAGGCAGTTTCCGTGGGATGATGGCGGTCTTGCTCTGTTCATTGAGACTGGCCTTTGTTGAAACTAGCCAATGATTTGCGGCTCAAATTTGATTGATGAAAGCCAATGGCAGAGTCTGATACTCAATGTCAAGGAAGTGATCAAGAGCCCTATCCTTGGCAAAGTGATTGTCTCCACTGTACTTCTGCCTGAGGATCGTCCAGACAGCATGTCCGTTGAAGGTATCTCGATTGGCAAGTGTTTGGGCAACATAGGTTAAATTCTTTCCATTGAGATGATTGATGATCTCATGATAAGCAGTGCAATTGAGCTTGATCAACGGTGGGCCGCTACGCTACGCTACACTATTTGACCCCTAAGTGTTAGCGTAGCGGTTTTTTTTTCCCAGAAAATTTGTAGTGTTAGCTGAAATTTCACTCCGCTACACTAACAGTTAGCGTAGCAACAAATTTTTCAGTCCATTTTTTGGTAGCATTAGCGGGGAAGATTCACCGCTACGCTAACAAGTAGCGTAATGTTTCTGGCGCTAACAGATTTTGAAGTTCTCAGTAGTGTAGCGGCATCATCGCTACGCTACGCTAAATGTTAGCTGTTAGCTGATATTTTTTCGGCTAAGTAGCTTTTTGGATTACACGCTAACACTGATTTTTGACAGCTAACAAGACAACTGTTAGCTGTGTAATTCAAATTATATCTCTTGTGAGAATTGATCCCGTGCTCAAAAGGAAGAGGGAGGTTAGCCATGGCGTAGTGGTCAATCTTGACCACTACATCACGGCTACCCTGAGAGTTGGAGGGATTGGTGGGAGTACATCCCATCCATGCAGCTCAGGTTCCATTTTTTGTTTTTCTTTTTCAAATCCTGGTTGAATTCTTATTTTATTATCAATTCCAGTCTCCTTTGAAAATTTGTCACCTGAATTTTTTTTTTTCAATTTTTTTTTGTCAGTGATAACTTCCTCAATCCTCAATATTTATTTATTTTTTGAGTTTTTTTTGAGTTTTTTTTTTTTTTGAGATAAGTTCTTGATTCTCAACCGGCACTCTCACTCAGCTCCTCCAATAGCTTCAACCTCCCAAATCCCTCCCACCAGGCTCAACCTAGCTCTCAGGATCACCCCTTCCCTCTTGGTAAGTCCCCTCCCCTTCTCCTCCACCCACCATTACTTACCACCTTGCTACCCTACCCTGCCACTATCTGCCCAGCTACCCACTAACTGCTACCCTGGGGCCACCTGCCTTGTAAGTCTCCCCCACCCTGCTACCCTTCCTGCTAACCTCATATCTGCTACCTACCAACAGATACCAGCCACCACCCACGCTACCCTACCGTTTTTGTTACCCTGGGGCACCCACACATTTAAGTCCCCTCTTTCTCTACCCCCCTCCCTCACGTTGATCGTTCAACTTCAACGTTTGAACGATCAAACGTTGATTGTTCAACGTTTGAACGATCAAACGTTGATTGTTCAACGTTTGAACGATCAAACGTTGATCGCTCAACGTTTGATCTTTCAAACGTTGAACAATCAACGTTTGAACGTTCAATTTGATTGTTCAACGTTTGAACGATCAAATGTTGATTGTTCAACGTTTGAACGATCAAACAATCGATCAAACAGAAAACTAACCTGCCTGCCCAGCCTACCCTAGCCTACCCTGCCCAGCCTACCCTGCCCTGCCCAGCCCAGCCTACCCTGCCCTGCCCAGCCCAGCCTACCCTACCCTTCCCTGCCCAGCCTACCCTGCCCTGCCCAGCCCAGCCTACCCTACCCTGCCCTGCCCAGCCTACCCTGCCCTGCCCAGCCTACCCTGCCCTGCCCAGCCTACCCTGCCCTGCCCTGCCCAGCCCAGCCTGCCCTGCCCAGCCCAGCCTGCCCTGCCCAGCCCAGCCTATCCTACCACATCTCATATCTGCCATGGGGAAAAGAGCAGTGTATGTATTTCATTATATTTACTATGATATCAATACTAATTATCGTTTTCTTTTTCTTTTGTCATTTCTTATTGTTTTGATCCTTGAATGCCTTGATTACTTTTGTTGGATTGGTTTTAATGTTGAATGATGGATCTTGGGACAATATTGTTCTGGGGACCTGATTGAATCATCAAAGCCATACCAATAAGAGTTATAAGGCATCCAAGCTTCAAAACAAGATGAAGTGTCAAAGGGAAAAGCGTTTGTTATGTAGAGAGGGTTTAGGAATCAAGGATGCATCCATATCATGGCACACCGTCAAATAAACTCCTCACAATCTCTATCCAACCATCCCTATGAAGAATAACAAACCAACTTGCCACCCAACTCCATCAGAAATGAGCTTAGCATACGATGAAATCAACACCTATCACTTTATGAAGTCTGGGATGAATATTATTGTTGATCCTCTTGACAAGACTGAGGTGATTGCTATCAACGGTGGGCCCGCTACGCTAACAATAGCTGTAGCGTAGCGTAATGTTAGCTTTTGTCGCTACGCTAACACAAAGTTACTGTTAGCCAATTGTTTTTTCAGCTAACGCTAAAAACATTTTGTCAAAAACAAAATAGCGGGTAGCGTAGCTTTAGCAACTTTGGAAAAAAAAAGTTAACGCTACAGGAATTACCTGTTAGCTGATTTGTAGCGGTGTTAGCTGGAACAAACGCTACACTAACTGTTAGCGTAGGGCTCCTTTCAGCTACGCTAACTGTTAGCGTAGTGCTCTTTTCAGCTACACTAACTGTTAGCGTAGCGCTCTTCTCAGCTATGCTAACTGTTAGCAGAGTACCCTTTTGTGGTGAGCTAACTGTGAGTTTAGCGCTACACTGACTGCTGTTTGTTTATAAAAAAAAAAAAAAAAAAAAAAAAAAAACAGAAAAAACAGAAAAAAAGGAAAAAAAAAAAAAAAAAAAAAAAGATCCTAATTGAGCAAAGTGGACCAGCTTTGACCTAAGACAGGGGAATTTATCACTCCTGCTATACTATAAGAGTAGTGATGAGGTTAACACCAATCAAGAAAACTTAAAGGGGGGTCAGTCAGGTGCCCCTGAGAGTTTTCTGAGTTTGTACAAGGCTTAACCCAACATTGCTACCATTTCTTCAAACCCATGTCATTTAATCAGTTGCTGAACTCAAAGGGGGGTCAGTCAGGTGCCCCAGCAAGTTGGGAGAGCTCCTATAAATTTGAATCAATTAACAATCCTCACCTAATTGGTTTCACCCTCATCATAAATGAGGATTTGTGATGCAGGTGACACCAATTAGGTATTTTTCAGTTACTTTTAATATAGCAGGAGTGATAAATTCCCCTGTCTGAGGTAAAAGCTGGTCACTCTGCTCAATTAGGATCCTGTACTTGTGCAAGTAAAACAATGAAAATTATGTACTTACACAAGTGAATAAATCAAAATGCTACTGTAACTGCTTTACTCAAGCAAGTACAGCAATCAAAAAAGCTAATTTTTAATTTCTCTTTTCAATTTTTTTTTTTTTCTTTTTCAAAACCAAATTGTTCTTCATTCAGGTATCCATGGTTTTCAAAAATGGTGGATTTTTAAAACCAGTTGATTAGATAATGGTGGATGAAGTTGTAAATTCAAAGACAAGAAAGAAGTTGGATGTCTCGTCTAAGATCTGTAATGCAGCAGGATTTTACCTGTTGAAGCCATAACAACAGCTTTTTATTAAGCAGCCATGTTAATTGGTGAAACCAACAGTTAGCGGGCAAAATGAATTTGCTATTTGAGCATAGTGTAATGGGAAAAGCTTCAGCTAACAGCTAACATTTAGTGGGAAAAATATCAGTTAACATTTAGCGTAGCGTAGCAATGATCTGATGCCGCTACGCTACTGGAAACTTCAAAATCTGTTAGCGCAAGAAAAATTACGCTACCTGTTAGCGTAGTGGTGAATTTTCCCAGCTAACACTACAAAAATATGGCTTGAAGAATTTGTTGCTACGCTAACTGTTAGTGTAGCGGAGTGTAATTTCAGCTAACGCTACAGATTTTCTGGGGGAAAACAAAACCGCTACGCTAACAGTTAGCGGTGAAATAGCGTAGCGGCCTACCGTTGTTGCTATTGTAGAATTCACTCCTTATAAAGACCTCACCCCTTCTGAATTGGACAATCTCAACTATATTTCCACTTTCCTCCACCAGTCTAAACGTTTCCTGAACTCTGTCTCATCCTGTGCTCAAATTTGGAGTGGGCTCATGTGGGCCATCGGTTGGAGAAAGTCTTATGATGAGCATCAAATAGTTTGAGATGAAAGCATACAATGATCACTATATTAAATCTTCTCAAGTTGGAAATATTATTGGTAATCTCTTCAAAGATCTTGCTCATACTCCCTTTCAACAAAATCAAGATCTTATGAAGAAATATAATATCCCTTCCTTTCCCAATCTTTCTTATGGTGAACTTCCTGAAGACAGCACCTGCACTCCTCACATTACTTTTACTACAAATGGTTACTTCAATCCCCCACACACTGATACTGAAGATATATCCCAATTTGCCTTTGTTTTATTTCTTCCCACTCACACTTAACACTTGTAATGGCCACCGTTCTTCACCCAACGTTTTGCATCAAAATCTTTTCTCATTGCTGGCCTGAAAAAGCAGAGGAAGCCAAAGCAACTTTGGACCACCTTTTTTCTAAACAAAGGGATTTGTTGAACAAGAAGAAAAAATCAAACATTAACATCTTGGACGAGAATACTTCAAATGTTGAAAAGGATAATATATTTGATTTGTTCAACACTCCTGAAACATCGGATGAAAGCAAAGAGCTAGAAGTATATGTCAAGAACATGGATTGCTTAACCGGTCCAGATGGAAAGGATCCCAATAGTATTTTGAGGTGGTGGAAGGTATAGCTTCTATTTGTTCTCAGCTTTGTCCACTTGTGTTTGTTAGCTCATACTGATTTTAACAATGCTACTTAAACTTTTCAGGTTCATTCATCAACATATCCAGTTCTTTCATCATTAGCCAGGGACTACTTGGCCAGCTCAGCATAATCTTGTGCTGCAGAGCGTACATTTTCTTCTGCTGCCAATGTTTGCTCAAGTGGCCAAGGAAGCTTGAACCCACGGACAATTGAGAGGTGTGTTAGTAGTCACATGTGGTTGAAAGACGGTATACAGGTGGCTGGAAAGTTTGCACAAGCTCAAGGCATCATTAACAACTATACAAATTTTTCCCAAAAAAATAATGAAAATAAATAAATAAATAAAATTCTTATTGCTCTTGTTCATTGGTCTCAATATTTCTTCCTTGTTTCATGGATTAAAGAAAAAAAAAAAAAAATGTATATACAAATAGTTTGCACAATAATTGCTATCTGACCGCCTTCATATTATTATTATCCTTATTCCCTAGTTTTTTTTTTTTTTTTTACTCCTTAATATTGATTTATTAGAGCCTCTTCTGTTTCACTATGGGTGAGTGGTATAGCTGAGCAGGGCGCTACGCTAACATGTAGCGTAGCTGAAAAGAGCGCTACGCTAACAGTTAGCGTAGCTGACAAGAGCGCTACGCTGTCATGAGCCGTATTGCGGGCCTGCCCGCACCAAAGCCCGCACCACATGTAGATAGTCTATCACGTACATGTCACAGACAGACCACTATATAGTCTGTCAGGACGAGGATCCACATCTCTTCCTCATCCTGCAATCTACATTATAGGATCCCAAAACCCCAGAAACCCCAGAACCCCAGAGCCTTCCTCTCCACAGATCAGACCATAACATATTGCAGGATCTAACACTACGGAGACAAAGGCAAGAAACCAACACCCAGACACCTGAACAAAACCAGACAGACAACCCGAACGATCCCAACTCCACCCGCACCCAAAAAATGGATGAAGTGGAGCAACTCCGACAACAGCTTGAGGAGATGACTCAAGCAAGGGAGAACGAACGATCCCGCCGAAGAGCGGCCGAAGCACAACGGGACCAACCATCCCGACCAACCGGTTCCACCCCAACCCGTGGACCAAAGATCGCATGTCCCGACAAGTTCAATGGTGAACGCGGGACGAAGGCAGAAACGTTCGCCCGCCAAGTGGCAATTTATACATCGGTCAACAGCGCCATGTTCCCTGACAACAGGACAAAGCTGTTATTTGCCGCGTCCTACCTTACCAGACCCGCCGCCGTGTGGTCCGCCCCGTACATCGACCTAGTCACGGAAGGGGCGGACTTCTCATACGACGGGTGGACGAAGGATTTTGGAACGATGTACTTCGACTCCGAGAAGAAAGGAAAGGCGGAACGGGCGTTACGAGTGCTACGACAGACAAGGACAGTGGCCGACTACACCCACACATTCCTCACCCACGCTACTGCCACCGGATGGGAAGTCCCGACCCTCATCAGCCAATACCGGCAGGGCTTAAAACGGGACATTCGGACGGCACGAGTACTGGCCCGCACCACGTTCACCACTGTCAATGAAGCAGCGGGTCTAGCCATGGAGCTTGATTCGGAGATGCACGGGGCGGAGACGACCACTGGAATTGCAAAGACTCAGCCAGATCCCAACGCCATGGACACATCTGCGATCAGCGGCCGACTGTCCGAGGACGAGAAGGCCCGCATGATGCGGGAAGGACTTTGCTTCCGCTACGGGACGCGAGGACATATCTCTCGGGAGTGTCCAAACAAGAAAGGGAAAGGACGGACACCTGCCTCAGTCTCTGCACTCGAGGACCAGATCCGACAGCTAGCCGATGGATTGGCGGCGCTTAAAACGGAGGGACAGGCGGACAAGGTGAACAATGGACGGGCCGATAAGTCAAAAAATGGAGACGCTTCTTGGGAATGAAGGTTGTGCCCTTCCCGAGCGTAGCGGAGTTGTCATGCAGTATTGGTGCTAGTCAGACATTACATGTAAATGAAATTGATCCCCGATGTTTCCTTTCATGCACCATCACAACTCCCAGAGCCACACCCCAAAGCCCCTATCCCCCCCTATCCTTCCTCATAGACTCCGGAGCAACCCACAACGTTCTGAGTGAATCGTACGCATCCCGATGGGGACTCCTCGAGGCCGCTTCGGCCTCGGGGCGAACCGTCTTCGGATTTGACGGGTCCGCAAGCAGAGCAACCCATGAGATAGACCTAATGTTGAACGACAAACCCCGCCCGTCCCGATTCATCATTACACGACTGAAAGACTTGTATGATGGGATCCTAGGGATGCCCTGGATCCGCCAATATGGACACCGAATCAATTGGACAAACTGTACCCTATGGACCCCGGACATTGCGGCCGCTTCGGCGGTTTCGTCTATTCCGAAAAACACCCCAACCGGCAAGTTGGGGAAAGCTAGGAAGATTGACGAGGGGGTGTGTGTTTTGAACACAATAACGCCCCCGCAATGTGAGTTCAATATCCCTATCCCCCACATCATTCCCAAAACGGCTGGCAAGCTTGTACACCCTGTAGATAGACCCCAGAACCCCACACGGAATCCCGAAACCCGACACCCCAACCACGTACCCGATGAAACCGTATCCAATCAAACTTGTGCTACTGCGGCAGCAGTATCGTCCTACCCGCCAACATCCCCGCAGAAGGTCGAAAGGCCCCTGGGGAAAGCTAGGATTAGTGACAAGGGGGTGTGTGCTCGCAGCACAATAACGCCCCCGCAATGTGAGTTTGAAAACCCCCCACACCATACTTTACCGCCCAAGACAGCTGGCAAGCTTGTACGCCTTGTAGATAGATTTGCAAGCCCCGCCAAGAACCCCAAGACTCAACACTCTGACCAGGTACCCGATGAAATTATTGCTACTGCCAAGGCAGTATTGTCCCCTCCGCCAACATCCCCGCATACGGTCTACAGGCCCATGGGGAAAGCTAGGATTAGTGACGAGGGGGTGTGTGCTTTTAGCACAATAACACCCCCGCAATGTGAGTCTGATAGATCTCCCCCGCATTTGAATCCCAAAACAGCCGGCAAGCCTCTTTCCCCCCTAGGACATACCCCTGCAGTGATCAGCACGGCCAAAGCATCGTGGTCGACATCGGCCCGATTGGCAGCAAAAGGGAAAGCCACGACTGCGGAGCGGACTACGGAAGAATTAGTACCGCGGTGCTACCACCGACACCTTGACATGTTCCGGAAATCAAGCGCCATGAGACTTCCCCCGCGAAGAAAGTATGACTTTCGCGTAGATCTGATCCCAGGAGCCACCCCACAGGCCGGAAGAATCATCCCGCTATCCCCAGCAGAGAACCAGGCACTTGATATTATGATTGCCGAGGGACTGACAAGCGGGACCATTCGACGGACCACATCCCCATGGGCGGCACCGGTACTATTCACTGGAAAGAAGGACGGAAACCTGCGACCCTGTTTTGACTACAGGAGACTCAACGCGCTAACGGTGAAGAACAAGTACCCGCTCCCACTGACAATGGACTTAGTTGACAGCCTTTTGGATGCGGACACATTCACAAAGCTCGACCTCCGCAACGCATATGGAAACCTCAGAGTTGCGGAAGGCGACAAAGATAAGCTGGCTTTCATCTTCAGGGCAGGACAATTTTCCCCGCTTACCATGCCCTTTGGTCCCACGGGAGCGCCAGGATACTTCCAATACTTTATGCAGGACATCCTCCTCGGACGGATTGGGAAAGACACCGCTGCATACCTAGATGACATCATGATCTACACGCGGAAAGGGTCGGACCATGCGGAAGCGGTGGGCAGTATACTGGACACATTGAGCAAGCACCAATTGTGGCTGAAACCCGAAAAGTGTGAATTTTCAAGGCCGGAGGTAGAATACCTAGGATTATTGATATCATGCAACCGGATCAGAATGGACCCCACAAAGGTGCAAGCAGTAACCGACTGGCCCGCACCGAAGAATGTCACCGAACTTCAACGATTCATTGGATTTGCTAATTTTTACCGCCGGTTCATTGACCATTTCTCAGGAAAGACCAGACCGCTCCACAACCTGACAAGAGTAGAAACCCCCTTCGTGTGGGACTCCAAGTGCAACTCCGCGTTTGAATCCCTCAAAACCGCCTTCACATCCGCTCCGATCCTGAAAATTGCGGACCCGTACAAACCGTTCGTCCTCAAATGTGATTGCTCCGATTTCGCGCTTGGCGCGGTACTGTCTCAGGTTTGCACCAAGGACCAGGAACTTCACCCAGTAGCTTACCTGTCCCAATCCCTTGTACAGGCGGAACGCAACTATGAGATCTTTGACAAAGAGTTACTGGCGATTGTGGCTGCCTTCAAAGAGTGGCGGCAATACCTGGAGGGGAACCCACACCACTTGACGGCAATTGTATACACCAATCACCGTAATTTGGAAAGCTTCATGACAACCAAGCAGCTCACGAGAAGACAGGCAAGATGGGCGGAGACCATGGGATGTTTCGACTTTGAGATCATATTCCAACCAGGACGCCAATCGACAAAACCCAACGCCCTATCCCGCAGACCGGACCTCGCCCCAGCACCGGGAGAAAAGCTGACCTTTGGTCAGCTTTTGAAGCCAGGTAACATCACAGAGCGGACGTTTGAGGAGCTTGCGGAATGTGCGGAATTGGACAGCTGGTTTCTGGACGAATCAATTCAAATGGATGACGGGGAACATTGGTTTGAGGTGGACGTGATGGGGACTGATTTGGAAGATGCGGGAACGGACGACCCAGCGTTGTCTGACGCCGAAATCATTGCCAGGATTAGAGAACTGACCCCACATGACCCAAAATTGGCTGACTGGATTAAGCTGTTACAGAAACCAACAGGGGACCACAACAGGTATGCGGAAGCCAACGGGGTACTCTATGACAAGGGACGGATAGTGGTACCAGCGGACTCGGCATTGCGGACGATGATCCTCAAAAGTTGACACGACACCAAGTCCGCAGGCCACCCAGGCAGATCCCGCACGTTGGCATTAGTACAGAGAAGTTTTGTGTGGAATGGAATGAAGAGATTTGTCAACCAGTACGTAGACGGCTGTGATTCATGCCAAAGAGTCAAATCTAGCACTCGACGGCCGTTCGGAACATTAGAACCCCTCCCGATCCCCGCAGGCCCATGGACGGACATTAGCTATGATTTGATCACTGATCTCCCTGAATCCCGCTTGAGTGACAGCATACTAACAGTAGTAGACCGACTGACCAAGATGGCCCACTTTATCCCATGCAAGAAAACCATGAACGCAGAGCAACTAGCGGAACTGATGGCAGAACACGTATGGAAACTCCATGGAACCCCCAAGACAATTGTCTCAGACCGGGGAAGTATTTTTATCTCCCAAATCACACGTGAATTGAGCTCCCGCATGGGGATTAGACTACAGCCATCCACAGCGTACCACCCAAGGACAGATGGACAATCCGAAATCGCCAACAAAGCAGTCGAGCAATACCTGTGGCACTTTGTTTGCTACCAACAGAACGATTGGGCCCCACTCCTCCCAATGGCCGAATTTGCTTACAACAAAAACGACCACACATCAACAGGAGTTTCCCCGTTCAAAGCCAACTACGGATTCAACCCGGCATATAGCGGAACCCCCTCAACAGAACAATGCATCCCCGCAGTAGAGGAACGACTCCGCAAACTTGCGGAGGTCCAAGGAGAACTCAAGCATTGCTTAGAAGAGGCGCAAGAAACAATGAAAGGCCAATTCGACAAGAAAACAAGGGAAACACCAGAATGGGATGTAGGGGACGAAGTATGGCTAGACGGACGCAACATTTCAACAACCCGCCCCAGCCCAAAATTGGAACATAGATGGCTGGGACCTTTCTCTATCTGTAAAAGAATCTCAAGATCCGCATATAAGCTAACACTCCCTATATCCATGCGGGGGGTACACCCCGTATTTCACGTATCAATACTCCGCAAACACAGACCCGACGAAATTGCGGAACGACGGAGGGAAGACCCGGAACCAATTACAGCGGACGGCGGGGATGAGTGGGAAGTCGAAGAGGTACTGGACCGTAGAAGACGACGCGGGAAGACCCAATACCTGGTCAGCTGGAAGGGATTTGGAACAGAAGACAACTCATGGGATCCGGCGGAAAACTTGAAGAATTGCAAGGAACTGGTAGCGGGATTTAATTCAAGATTTCCGAATGCGGCAACTACTCATTGGTGGAGGCGGAGAAGGAAGTGAGGAACAAAATTGATAAGAGGTGGAATTTTTTTCTTTTTTATTGATTGGCAAATGAGTGGAGGATTTAGCATTAAAAGGGGGATAATGTCATGAGCCGTATTGCGGGCCTGCCCGCACCAAAGCCCGCACCACATGTAGATAGTCTATCACGTACATGTCACAGACAGACCACTATATAGTCTGTCAGGACGAGGATCCACATCTCTTCCTCATCCTGCAATCTACATTATAGGATCCCAAAACCCCAGAAACCCCAGAACCCCAGAGCCTTCCTCTCCACAGATCAGACCATAACATACGCTAACAGTTAGTGTAGCGTTTGTTCCAGCTAACACGGCTACAAGTCAGCTAACAGGTAATTCCTGTAGCGTTAACTTTTTTTTTTTGAAGTCGCTAACGCTACGCTACAGCTATTTTTTTTTTTGACAAAAGTGTTGTAGCGTTAGCTGAAAAAAAAAAACCGCTAACAGTAACTTTGTGTTAGCGTAGCAACAAAAGCTAAAATTACGCTACGCTACAGCTATTGTTAGCGTAGCGGGCCCACCGTTGGCTTGATGTACAAATGCTTCTCTTCCGGCTTGCCTGCAACTGAGGGCGGAGTACCAGTTCCTTGGACGAGACTGAGAGCACCAATGTGATCCAGCCTTGATGCCATGAGAAAAAACCAGGAGTCGTAGTTGTCCTCATTGAGACACAGAGGAATATTTCTTGAAGCCATTGATGTGAATGGAGACTGAGTTGAGGATGATGAGGGGGTGTGAGTGAGGTTTGAGAAGTGGGACTTTTTTTTTTTTTGACGTGTTTGAATGGGAGCCGAGCAACAAGACTGTTAATTGTGTTGGAGCTATGAAGCTCAGGGAATAAAATTTGGAGAAAAGGCCTAGAGGAAAAAAGCTCTGAGGCTGAGAAAAAGACAAGGGAGCCCTGATCAAAGAGGGCTGAGACAGCTAGCTTGTGAGGAGGAAAAAAGCTCCTCACTACAAGAGACTCAGAAGGTCTCAGGGAAAAGTGCGCTGAAGAAATGATGATTATATTGCTATGTATTTTAAGGGTTTTTATGTACTACATCTTTGGGATCAGAATGTGGGACAGAAGGTGACATGCATATTCATCTGGAAGGAAATGAATGAGTGACAGATGGGGGAAAAAGAGAAAGGAGAGAAATGAGCCAAAATTCCAACACATTGATACCAATTACAGAATCTATTCTTTGCGGGAATAACTCCAGGACCATCAGGAACAGCTGTGCTTCAAATGAATGAACTCCTTTTATCTCTAGTTGGCAAGTTGAAGCACTTATGTCAGCCAGGGATTCAAATAAACACTCCTCAACATCCAAACAGTCTCCTTGTAAAATTAGCACTTATTGCTGCTTTCTGTGATTTGCCAGTGATTTGGAAACTAATCAGCTGTGAATCACACAGTGCCACCAAATTCTGTTTTTTGCTGTTGTTACCTTTCTCAAGGAAATAACTTTTGCCTTAACTAGAGAATGGGGAGCTTACAAACACCTCAAGGCCACAAGCAAGAATCAGAAGCTTGGAAACAATATACAACACACATTCAACAGAAAGATTTGTTCAAGATAACCAGGGTATGTTGGCTGGTGCTCAATGAACTGCCTTACATCAATTTTAAAGCTGTTGAGCCTATGCACCCACTCTCTGGGATGCTCAAATGGCATTCCCAAAAGGTCTAGGGCTTGGAAAAAACAGCAACTGCACCCAAGAATCAAAAAAATCAGATTTATCACCTTGATAAAAACAAGGATTACTTTGCTGAAGATGACTTTGAGAAGTGGTTGGAAGATGAAAAAAATACTTCTGAAAACAACATCAATATTAAATTTATACAAGAGGCCCTTATGTAAATTGATGAGGAACTTCAATTGGAAACCTGTCCAGAAGCTGCTTCCAATCCATTTTCTGCTTCAGATATAACAATAATTTGGCAAGTTATCTACACACTTGCATTCTGGTGTGGCTCAACAGACCCGACCCATTGGGTGATGCATCTGCTGGGAAAGTGCAATTGGCTGGCTGGATTATGTTCTTTACAATTTTTATTCCCTTTTCTATTGTTGAATTTCAGAAGAGCACATGGAGTGAATTTGTTGATTTGTGGTATCCCCTAGCAATGCTCACTCAGCTGGCCATAGATTATGTTACTTATGATACTAAAGCAAACAGATCTCTTTTCCTTTTTACCTCTTGCTCCTGCAACTCAAACCAGCAGCATCCTCATCTATTGTCAACACCCAACCACCACATGGCTTTTCATCTCCACAAGCAAGCAAGTCCCCATGTTTGAACCATAAGTTTCTTGGCCATGTGGCATTTCAAGAAAATAAATGGCATTCTCCAGAAATTTCCATCCAACAAGAAACTGAGTATGTTTTTTCTCTTTTTAACCATTGTTCATTTTTTATTTATTTTGTCTGAGACAAATAATCCATTTACAGATCAACTGGATGCAACCATGTTGATTCATTCTGGAAGAGTTTCAAGCTTAGGAATTGCCTTGGGATCTTCAAATCTTCCTCCACTGATCTTGCAACTTTCTCCTCTCTTCACCCAAAAAAAGAAGTTGCAGTCAATTCTAGGTCAAGTGGATGGCTACAAATTTCCTTTTCTAGAACTTTCCAAAAGTGAAATACTAAAATTCAAGTACAGTACAATTTCAAGATTCCAGATCACCTTTATACCCAAATCTTGGATGTTCTTGAGACCAAAAATATCAATAACCCACTAGTCTATGTCAACAAGCAGAACAGTGACTTTACTTGGAGAGAAGTACCTGTTCCAAGTCTTGCAAATGAAAGACTGTCTGCTCATATAACCACATAGGCCTAACTTATACCAATCAGTTTGATAAAGTTAGTATTACAATTGAATATGAGCAATGCACAAATTGACCCACACAACAACTCTTTGGTAAGAGGGTTTACATCATTCAAATGGAAATGTGCAGGAAAACCAGTAGAATAAATAGAAATCACAAGCTTGACACATTTATTTGTGTCCAACAATAGTCAAATGATGCATACATATATTGCCAGATTGGGCTTGGTTTTCTTGCTTTGACAAACAAAACTAAATACTTCAATCAAATGTTTTAACCTTTGGTATCATTTAACTAAATTACAGCCCATTCATAATTGATTCAACCTTAAGAAAACCCAATTTATCCTCAAGTTTTATCTTCTTGGTTGAAGGAATTATTCAATTTGAAAACTTTGAGAATCATAATTAGGTCAGTTTGGCCCTCATCTTTTTTGAATCAGTCATTCCATTGATTTAATTTTGCATCTTTTTCTTCTTCTTTTTCCAGTTGGTGCAACAATAATCTCTGGATAGCGCAGCCCACAGGAGATATGGTGCTCATGAGATAATGGAAGAGGATTATACAACAACCACTAGTCTGGCTAACATTTTGTCAAATGAAAGTGATCAAACCTACCAATAATCATGTTTTGATATTTAATCTCACTTTGTATAAATTTAGTCTCAGTAACTTATCTAATTTCTTTAAGTTTTCAGGATACTTTCTTGGATACACTGTGTAAATTTGTTTATGTCTTCTGTTCTAATTAATCTGCATATTGAAAGTCACACAGTTGATCACCCAGGCAAAGATCCCTTTTCTCTCAAGTTGAGCATGCATATATTTTAATTGTAAATCTGAGGCATCTGGGCAGGCAAAAAAAATATTGCACAATGAGCAATTTTACACAATAGAAATGCAAGTGGTCAAAATCATTCCACTTGGTCAGTGTAGATGGATCAGACCAAAACAAATGGACTTGTGTTGTGATGAGTGATGCCATTTGGTAAACAGGTGTAAATTGCTACAATCAATGGTCCTAGATCATGTTACATGTACGTAGAAAAAATTGGGAGTTAATATAGCGGGAAAGTGGGATCAAGCACAAGACTGTAACTTTCTAAGCCCCCAATAAGATCCATGAACTTCTCTTTTTCTATCAAATGGTTTCCCAGTTCCCTATCGGGAAGAGAAGCGGAAATGAAGTTGTTCAAAGCTTCTGCGGCCAATAATGAATCGTTACCACGTCGACATACCACCAGCCAGTCATTCTGGTGACTGATTGTACTGGCTCGGTTTACTTTCTCCAACGGGTTTCTTGTTATCTTTCTTAACTTTTCGATCGTTAATTCCAGGTTTTCTAATGCTTCGGTTATTGGAATGTCTTTATTCCAAGAACGTGTTGGCAAGTGTTATCAATCCAATGCAACCAAGGAAGAAAAGGAACTGAGAGTTAGACAGTATATCCCGTACGACATCGGTCTAATGCGTCCACCGAAAAGAAATGACTCTTTTTCGACGAATTCAATCACATAGGGAAAAGGGAATACTGACTGATGGAATTTGGGAGTGCACAAATCTCAAACTGAATTTTAGGCCGGACATCGAGTAACCAAAACTGATTCAGCCGGTATTTGTTCGAAAGTAGATCCTAGGGGAATTACAAAATACACCGCAACTTCGTCAACAAACACAAACATCGGAGTCCAGCAGATTCAGTTGCCATACGTTTGCGCCGATCCGCTTTGTAGAAGTTTGAAGGACGGGCGGCTCAGAACTCATTGAACATGTCTTCGGAAAGGTGTCATCTTGCGAACCAGTTTCCGTATATTTCTCTGATGCTTGGGCTTCGATGCGCTCCAAGAAGGATGATTTGCTCGTGATACTGCATCCCAGACAATCCTTTTTCGCATTGCGCAATTTGATCGTCCGGAAAGATGGCACAAGCAGCAATTTCGGCTTTAGGTCTAAATATTAATAAATGAAGCTTTAAAATATGGTGGAAGAAACCCAAACTTTTGTGACACAAGATAGAGTACCACAAACCATGGTTGCCCATCAACAGACGGATAGCTTCCCAGGCCATGAGAACGCCGACGACGCCAACTGCAGGACCCAAGACACCTTCATCTGCGCATCGCTCGGCACGGATTTGGTCTGTCTCCGGGAATATACAGCGATAACATGGACCACGATCGTGTAATGAGTCGGATGGGGGTGGCAGGTTCCAAACAGCTAATTGCCCATCTGTCCGGATGGCAGCGCCAGATACTAATGGAATTCCATACGCGGCACAAGCGTCCGATATCAGATAACGACTCGCTGGATTGTCGGTGCAATCGAGAACGAGTGAAAATTGATTTAGGTCGGGTAAGGAATTTCGATCGGAATCATCTGTTTTTTTTCTTGTTAGATTCGACATTCTTGCCAATAAAAACGGCATTGGATAGGCAGTGATTTTGACCGATGGGTTGCCCCTGGGTTGAAGAAGATCCCAAGGTAAGAAATGGTCAGTCGGGAAGTTCAAATTGGAATTCCGACAGTGTATGGGTTGATTGAGCCTAATTCCAGCTTCTGTTCACTCTAGGATAATTTGAGTATCTGGCCTTGGTTGATCCATTTCTTTGCTGCAGCAGTATCGTAGTTTATTCTTTGAGGCTAGGCTTACGTTGATAGGCCGATTCGCGCGGATTCCGCTTTGTTGAAACCGACGGTGGAGTCAGTATGCAAGACTTGACGATGTAAGTTTGAGAGCTCGACGATATCATGGTCAACGATAGATATATTGCCTAAGAAAAATGTTGGAAGATGAACATCTGGGTTATGTAAAGCAGGGGTTGAAAAGAAGTTACCAACGCCCGCTCTGACAAGGTACAGCAATGCGGGACAGCCCAGTCCTCCTGCACCAATAACTAGAACCGATGCTTTATTTAGTTTTAGTTGACCTGAAAATTACTTACATAGGCCTAACATTAGCATACATACCTGATTTTTAATTTTTGATTTAGAAAACGAATTGCACGGACATAGGGATCATACCTGATAGTCCCACCTGGGAGACAATCATTTGACGTCCATAGCGTATATAATCATCGAGAGATAACGATTCCTGCTTGACCAAATCGAGCTGAATGCACAGGGTCGAAAAATGAATGGTTAACTTTTCACAAACTAACTCTTGAGAGACTGAGAATGAAATAACTACACACTCTTTGAGATTGTAATGCGTTGTTCAGTTCGAGCTGAAGTTGAAGTAGCTTTGCATTGGCCTGTTGGATTTCTTTTTTGATTTCTTCAATCGGTCTTGAGTTTCCTGGGTCATTCGTCGCGTTGGAAGGTAACTTGATAGTGGCCGTCATTCCTCGGGTGTCGTTTTTTACGGCAGACTTGTTTTTATCTCCATTGTTCTGGGTTGGTCCGCAGCCAACAGGGCCCGCAGTATTGATAAGCCCCAGCATCTGGGAAGAGGGTAGGCCTGGAGAGGCAACTGATTATGTAAGCAAATTCAGAAATCAGTAATTCAGCAGAGAGGACCACACTTGACCTTGGACAGGCAGAATTATTGCTCCTGAGGTAACATGTAGGGAATCAAACACCCTACACGGCCACTTACTACTTAATAGCTTTTTTAATCAAATCACCCTTACAACACACACAAACCTAAACTGCCCTCTGAATAAATCCAAACACACCTCTTGATGTGAGTACAAACTTTATAAGTGTTAAATAAAATGATGCCCTGGTTTGACTTTGGCTGAAGCCTGAGGACTACCTGTCTTGGAATGTTAACCACCTCAGTTAGTTGACATGATGAGGAGAACAATCCTAGTTGGACTAACCAGAGCATTCAGTCAATCAGCCATCTCACTCAAGAAGAAACGATTTGTGCCAGTCATCCCACCACTAGATGAAAGTGAACTCATTGAGCAATTTGTCAGAGGCTCTGGCCCAGGTGGTCAGGCAGTCAACAGTAAGTAAAAGGATCATATATAAATGTACTGCAAGACACAACAAAACTAATCAACCTTTGCTCTCAGAAACTAATAATGCAGTCTCACTGATACACAAACCAACTGGAATCAGGGTTCAGGCTCATACCCATCGATCAAGAGAAGCCAATCGGAACCAAGCCAGGAGAGTCCTAGCAGAAAGAGTATGTATGGACTTATACCTATTAAATCCTTGCAAAAACAAACAACAAAGCAAAAACTGACCTAGCTTATCTCTTCAACCCCCCCTGATTGAATTTGATCAGGTAGACTACAGACTCAACAGAGGTAGTAGCAAGATTGAAAAGATGTGGGAAAGACAGAGGAAGAAAAAGCTGGAGAAGGCAAGGAAACAGAATAAGAAGAAGCAGGAAAAGGAGGAGATGGAGAGGCAAAGGGAGGAGAAGGAGAAGAAGAAAAATGACAAACCAAAATCAATTACAATTGACAAAAACAACAACTTGCCTTCCTCATCATTATCTGATCCAATCATCCCATCATCACCAACAACTAAATCCTCACCATGACCAAAACATTTGTGTCAATTATAGAGGAAGGGGAAATAAAAAAGAATATACAAGCTGCTACAAAATCATTTTTATCTTAACATGCTAATTCAATTTGATCTAGGATTGTAAAAATCTGCATACTGAGGAATGTATAAACCTGTGAGTAGGTGTGAGTTAAGTAGCATATGTGTTCCATGTGAGAAGAGGTTGTATAACCTTGTCAGCCGGGAGGAAGCTGGCTGACAAGGTTATACATTGAATACTCATCTACAAGTTAAGATAAACTCAACTCTGAAGTGTATAGGATCATTAATAGCACAGTCACCAACATGCCAGCTTTTAGGATAGTCACCAAAATGTCATCTTTTAGGATAGTTGTCTCTCATAAGACAAAGATCTAATCTAAACTACAAATAATCAGCAATGAGCTTGATGAAGGAATCAGGGAAGTACAGCTGGTCCAATAAACCTTGCAGTTTTTGCAGAGGGGAGGGGTTTGATGTGATTTTTTTCCCCAAAAAATATTTTTTTCCCCAGCCCCAATTGAGCCGGTTGCAGAACCTGGCAGTACATTCAGGCTGATGCAACATTCCATTGATTTTAGCAATTCAACTTGGAACTCCTTGCAACACCTGGGAATAAACCAGCAAATTAAGGTATGGTAAGAGCATCTCCAATTGTCTCAATAACTCTACCCAATGACAACCGCATCCAAACGTTTTCTTGTTCATCTCAGTAACAGTTTGATCCCCTCATGCCAACCATCCTGTCTTTTTTTCTCCTGTTGATGTGTCTCACTTTCTGATATCTGTAATCTTAACCATCCCCCGTCCAATCAAACCGATGCTTCAAACACAAAGTTCCCCAAGCTAGCTCTCAAACCACCAGAATGACTGGAGCAACTGAAAAGGTTTGATTGCTTAGTTGAGACTGCCTTGACTACATGATCTCTAATAGTAAGTAAGTAATGAGATAAATGAAATAATTGCTGTACCTGAAACCAGCAAAAGTAAAAGGAGATTGATTTGGTTTTTGAGAAAGAATGAGAGGAATGAAGATAGAGAGAGGTAGAATGTAAAGGAGTCTCTATAACTGGGCTTGTTAAAGGTCTTTTAGTTGTTACTGATCTTTCTGTATCCTGTGGAGCTCATTGCTTCAGTCAGGGCTGGTCTATGGTTTCTTTTCTTTTTCTGTTTTGTCTTTCTGGGAAACAAAGAACTCATGATCTATTGTTCCTTGAGAGGATGATTAATTGTTTGAGTTGTGTTCTACACAATGAGCCCCACATGTTCTGTCTTAGTTCTTTCTTTTTGTCCTGGAGAAAGCAGATAAACGGGCCTGTACCACAGCAAACCACTGTTTATGAAAACAGTTTTTGCTGTTGTTGTTTTTGCGCTTTTTCAAAAACAAATATTTTTTCAAAAACAGGGGGAGACCTGTTTCCAAAAACCATGGGAAATGGATCCCACCAGTTTTCAAATTCCAGCAAAAAACAACACCTGTCATTTTTATTCGAAAAGATTTTTGGGCAAGAAAAACAGAAAACAGTGGGCTTGCAAAAGCTATGGTACAGGCCCTAAGTAAGTGTGAGAAAATATTCATCAGCTCTGATCTACTCTGTTCTGTGTTAGGACTGGGGAAAGGTCACTGACCTATTCTTACAGCTAAGTTTGTGCTTGCCAGATTTTCTGACAAACTCTGCTTGGATGCTTGGATGCTATTCTCACAACCACCAGCAACTGAGATAAAACCTCCAAGAGTTCATGATGATTTATGTGCTGCCAAATTAATGTGACCAGCCTAATAAGGCACAAATGAAATAATTTTCATGATAGCCCTTTTGGTCAAGGATAAGGGGGTTGATATTCACACTCCCCTAGCCACACGCCCACACCAGGGGCATGCCCATTGAAAAAGGGGTGTGCAGCCCGCACACCCTTTTTTTGACAGGCGTGCATGCTGCACGCCCTGTATTGGGCGTGGGCACGCCTGTAGATGGGCGTGCAGTTTTGACTTATTATAGTCAACTGCTTGTTTAATGCATCATTGAGCATTTTTTCCTGCTTTATTCATCATATTTAAAATTTATTCAGAATTCAGATGAATATGGACAGTCTTACCAAGTACACTGGTTACAGGCATCATAGGAGTCCCTCCTCTTTCCAATTAAAAAGAAGTGTTGCCAGTAAATAAATCTTTATCTGAATTATATGCATATTCTAGAACAGGTAATAAAGATATCCAATTGTGGGTAAAACCATCTTGGTCTTTATAAATAAGTCCAAATGCACAATATCTTCTTATTATATCTTTATCCCAAAATTCAGAAGTAAATTTGGGGTCTCTGTCACTGATAATAACTGATGGAAATCCAACATCAGAAATGGTGTGATTCCAAAACAATAAAGCAACACACATTTCATTGATTTCATTAAAACAGGGAACAATCCTTTCTCTTTTGGAGAATCTGTCAACCACAACTAACACAAAGTTGTAATTTTCTTTACCTGCTAGAGGTAGTCCAGTTAAAAAATCCATATTTATGAATTCCTATCTAGGTTTTGGTTCACTGATTTCTTGCAGCATACCATGTCTTTTACCAGTAGGTTTATTAGATTTTTGAAATCTGTCTCAAGAAGAAGAATATTGTTATACATATTTTCTCTAATTGAACCACCAAGCTACAGAATTAACTCTTTAAAGGGTTCTGTCAGTAGACATGTGGCCTGAAAATGTATTATCATGACATTCAAATAAAATATCATTAATATGGTTGTGTGGTACTACTATAAGACTACATTTCTGTGTATGGTTTCAAACATCCACCCCCTGTGTTTGTATTTTATATTATATATTATGTATTTTTTTTATTGTTTATTTTTCATTTTTCATTTTTTCATTTTTTATTTTTTCATTTTTCATTTTTCATTTTTCATTTTTTCATTTTTCTTCTTTCATTTTTCATTTTTCATTTTTCATTTTTCATTTTTCATTTTTCATTTTTCATTTTTCATTTTTCATTTTTCATTTTTCATTTTTTTTTTTCATTTTTTTTTTGTGTTGTGTTTTGGGGCATTGATAAACGCACGCCAACGCCAACCCGCACACCAATTCTTTTTGGCGTGCAACACGCCATTTTTTTTGGTGTGTAGGCCCCGCACGCCAATTTTTTTTGGCGTGCGGGCTGTTGAGAAAATAGCTAGTGCCAACCTATGTGTGCTCTCGACTCAAACTCGGGGGCCCGAGCCCGTTCGAGTATCAGAGCTCAGCATTGATGATCCCCGACTAACCGAGATACAAACTAAAGAACATGCTGAGCATGCCAAGATAGCATTCAACCAACGACGAAAGCAAAGAGAACTCAAGAAAGAAAGATCTAAGGAAAGTCAAAGCTCTAGTGAGGAGCTAGGAAATGCTATACAAAAGAATGCAAAAGACATAGAGGCCAAAGTACGATTAATATGTAGATTGAATGCTCGGAAAAGAAAGCACATCTCAGGAGAGCTGAGCAAGTACAAGAGGAGGAAAGTCCAACATGTAAAAAGGAAAGCAAGGAGCAGCGAGTCCAGCTTTTTATCTTGCTTTATCCTTGGTCATCCATGGATGATCCAGAGGCACATACACATTAGGTGGAAGCCTATAAATACAGCTTGGATTTGTAGTTAGGATTTTAGAATCTCATTCTTATTATATCTTATCATATTATTATTATCATATATTATCATTATTGTATATATCTTTATATTGTCTGGTAGCCTCGCTCAACAGACAATTAGCAATTTATCACATAAATCATCACATTAACTTAACACATTATCAGTACCAAAAGCTCGAAGCAAATTTAAGAGACAACTCTGCCCCAAATGGAATCAACTACCGAAAACAAGCGATACCGTCTAAACAATAAAAACTATGCAACTTGGGCCACCATGATGCGCGCCGAAATGTACAGCTCAGGATGTTTGGCGTTAATCAAACGAGAAGCGGTGGTTGATGTAGTCGATAAAAATATGAAACTTTATATACTAATTATGAAGCATTTAGACGAGGAGCATATATCAATCGTGAACAGCGAGCTTGGGCCAGAAAAAGAAGGAGAAGGCTTAGAATTGTGGGACCTTTTCAAGAAGAAGTATGCCGGAAGCGAAGCTCACCATCAAATGATAGCGCTTGGAGAATTCATAGATTTAGAGTTCAAAGAAACCAGGGACTTTGTCAAAGACATCCGAAGCGGGATCAGCAAGATCAGAACAGCTGGATTAGACATCAAAGAACAGGTCTTAGCGCTATTAATTCTCAAGAAACTCCCCAAAGAATTTGAGTCGTTAACACGAATCATCATCCAAGGAACAGAGGCGCTTAAAGTTGAAGAAGTAATTCACAAGATCGAACGCGACTACCTACAATTTAAGCTAAAGAACAACGATAAGATTGCGATGATCGGCCAACAACACCAAGCACCAAAGAAGACCGGAAAATGTTACAATTGTGACATTATTGGTCACTCGGCAAAAGAATGCCGCAAGCCCTGGACCAATTACAAGTATGCTCCACCAAAAGCCAATATTGGGGAAGCTGAAGGAATCAATGTTTCGTTCATAGCATACCAAGAAGGTTTAACTAAGGAAGAAGATCAAGAAGAAGAAATTAGCTTCTATGACCCAATTGCAAAAGAAATTGAAATCTTTGGGGATCTTGGAAACGATGGATTTTATAGCAAAGTAGAAAGAGAAGAAGCTTACAAGAATATAGCTATGACCGGGATTGTTTCAGCTAACAGCGTCATGGCATCAGGGGAAGCGATAATCTTAGACTCAGGCGCATCCGATCACATGTTCAACAACAGAAATGATTTTGTCAACTACACTGAACATAAAGGAAAAGTAGAGATAGGTGAAGTAGGAAGGAGTGTTGAGATAGTTGGAAAGGGGGATGTTGTACTTACTGCTGATAAGAATATTATCACTCTTCGTAATGCATTCCATGTTCCTTCTTTGCCGTACTGCTTGATTTCCCAGACATCCCTGTGGAACGGAGGAGCCCAAATTACTAAAACTAAGTGTAATCAATTTGAAGTTACAATAGAAGGAAAGAAGCTATTTGATGGAGAAGTTAGTAACCGACTACCTTTCCCGAATCTAGAGCGCAAACGGAATGTATGTCAGATCAGCCTAGACGAACACAGAAGGATGGGACACCCAGGAGGGCAAGAGAACTGCGAAGCATGTAGGCTAGGAAAACAAACTCGACAACCGTTCTCAAATCATCGAGTACGAACCAACGTTTCGGGAGAGGAGATATCAGCTGATGTGGTTGGTCCCATATCACCCGTTTCAGTCGGAGGAGCGAGGTATTTTTTAACTGTGGTAGATACTTCCAGTCGATACGCGTGGATAAAGATCTTGAAAGCCAAAAGCGAGGCCAAGAGAGAACTAGAGAAAGTCGTTAACCAGATTGAGAACAGGCTCAGCAACAAGGTTAAAAGGATAATTACAGACGGAGGAGGCGAGTTTATAAACCAAGACATGGAAGGATGGATTGGAAAAAAGGGGATTTCTCACCTTGTTACAACTAGGAACACACCACAGCATAATGGAACGGCTGAGAGAATGAATCGCACCATTATGGAGAAGGCTCGGACAATTTGGATTGACTCAGGCTTACCAAAACAGTTATGGGCTGAACTCGTATCTACGGCTGTATTCCTATATAATCGTAATCAGAAAACCAACCCATACTTGCGTATGTGGGGTGTGGAACCTAAGCTAGACAGTATCCGACCTGTTGGATCAAATGTTCTATATAGTATCCATCATTTTGAAAGAATAGGAAAACTAGATCTGCGATGCGAAAAAGGAATCTTGATTGGCTTTGACGAAGAAATGAGGTCGTATTGTGTTTGGAATCCAGAAGCCAGAAAGGTCATTCGATCAAGAGATTTTGTTTTCAGCAAAGAAGATGATGATGTTGGGGAAATATTTAGCGAGGAATTTGAAGCCGACCCACAGGTAACGGTAGTAACAACCAAAGAAGAATCCAACTCCTCACAACCGACTATTAATGAAGGGGGGGATGTACAAGAAGCAATCATTAATACTCAGACACCAGGAAATCAACCAACAGAAAAAACTCGAATCAGCAACAGGAAAAAAGATCCAGTCGACCGATACGGTAACTGGACTTCATACCTAGCAGTCAAACAAGAAATTGAAGACTTGAATAAAGAAAATGTCATGAGCGAAATAATGGCTTTACAGACTTTTGTGAGAGAAAACGCCATCATTCCCGACAGTTTCAAAACAGCTGAACAGTCAAACGAATGGCCAGCTTGGCGCAAAGCAATTTTCTGCGAGCTTGATTCCATCGTTGAGAATGGAGTATTTGAAATTGTCCCTAGAGAAAGCAGAGACAAAAGCAAAACATTAATCAATACAAGATGGGTCTTGAACAAGAAATTTGACACCGAAGGAGTGCTTAAAAGGTATAAGGCGAGATGTGTTGCGAGGGGTTTCAAGCAGAAAGAAGGCATTGACTACGAGGAAACATTCTCACCAACTGGACGACTGAGCACCATGCGGTACATACTATACATTGCCACTCAAAGAAACATCAAACCAAGGCAGGCAGATTTTGTCACAGCATACCTTAATTCAAAATTGGAAGATGAGGAAGCCGTGTATATCAGTCTACCTGAAGGATTTGTTGAATGGCTAAAAGAAACAAAACAAGAAGCCTACACCAAAGACTTATCCAGAGCACTTATAGAGGAACCTAGTGGATTTGTAATAAAACTCAAGAAAACATTATACGGGTTGAAACAAGCAGCGAGGGGGTGGTATACAACGATGACTGACTGGTTTCTTAGGCATGGGTATTGAATTAGTGACGCTGATCCATGTCTTCTCATATCGGAAAGTGGAGATCTAGCTTTTGCCTGGGTAGATGACCTAATTTTAGTTGGAGAAAACACAGATAATCTCATTAGCAGCTTAGAAAAAGACTTCAAAATAAAAGATTTAGGAATGGCCCAACACATACTGGGAATGAAAATTGAATATCTCCAGGATGGAAACATTTTTGTAAATCAGGCCCATTACGTAAAAAACTTAGTTGAAGAGTATGGACTTGAAGACGGAAAGACCACAGGGACACCGATGCAGGCAAATATCAAGTTAATCAAATCCACCGAGGAGGAAAGCAGTGTGTTCAAAGGGAAAGGCCTGGATTATCGATCGGCTATAGGCTCGTTAAATTATCTATCACAGTGTACAAGACCAGATATCACTTATGCAGTTGGAAAATTATCTCAATTCTTGGAAAATCCAAACGATACTCACTGGTGCGCGTTTAAAAGAGTTGTTCGGTACCTAAAGGGAACACAAGACTGGGGTATACTGTATCAACCAAATGGCGGCAACGAAATTGTGGGATATGTTGATTCTAGCTGGGCTGAAGACGAGCAAAGTTTGTCGACAAGCGGATACAATTTCCAGTGCGGGAACGGACTGATATCGTGGCGTAGTAAGAAATTAGGTGGACCAAGCTCGTCTTCTACTGAGGCTGAATATCGAGCTTACCTATCAGCCTCACAGGAGGCTCAATGGTTACGAAAGCTCACCTTTGATGTACATCACAACGTACCTGAAAAAACCAGGATTTGGTCAGACAACCAAGGAGCAATTCAATTAGCAAAAAATCCGGTTTTTCACGCAAGAACCAAACACATTGGCGTACATTACAATTTTACCAAAGATTTGGTAACAAATAAAGAAATACAGATTGAATACATACCAACTGAAGAAATGCTAGCCGATATATTCACAAAAGCTCTAGACCGAGAAAAACACGTCAGGTTCTCGTCGATGATGGGACTGATACCAATGTCAATGGTTGAGCCAAGAGCAAGGGGGTGTGTTGAGAAAATAGCTAGTGCCAACCTATGTGTGCTCTCGACTCAAACTCGGGGGCCCGAGCCCGTTCGAGTATCAGAGCTCAGCATTGATGATCCCCGACTAACCGAGATACAAACTAAAGAACATGCTGAGCATGCCAAGATAGCATTCAACCAACGACGAAAGCAAAGAGAACTCAAGAAAGAAAGATCTAAGGAAAGTCAAAGCTCTAGTGAGGAGCTAGGAAATGCTATACAAAAGAATGCAAAAGACATAGAGGCCAAAGTACGATTAATATGTAGATTGAATGCTCGGAAAAGAAAGCACATCTCAGGAGAGCTGAGCAAGTACAAGAGGAGGAAAGTCCAACATGTAAAAAGGAAAGCAAGGAGCAGCGAGTCCAGCTTTTTATCTTGCTTTATCCTTGGTCATCCATGGATGATCCAGAGGCACATACACATTAGGTGGAAGCCTATAAATACAGCTTGGATTTGTAGTTAGGATTTTAGAATCTCATTCTTATTATATCTTATCATATTATTATTATCATATATTATCATTATTGTATATATCTTTATATTGTCTGGTAGCCTCGCTCAACAGACAATTAGCAATTTATCACATAAATCATCACATTAACTTAACACGGGCCCCACACGCCAATTGTTTGGCGTGTGGGACTTGCTCACGTAATTGAACCGGTGGACGGGTTTGATGACGTGAGCACGTCCCCACACACCAATTTTTGGCGTGTGGGAACGCTTGTCGGCCGGCCAGGAGGAAGTCCTCCCGGCTGACAAGGCTGTATAACCTCGTCAGCCGGGAGGACTTCCTCCCGGCTGACAAGGTTATACAACCTTGTCAGCCAGGAGGAAGTCCAACCTTGTCAGCCGGGAGGAAGTCCTCCCGGCTGACGAGGTTATACAGCCTTGTCAGCCGGGAGGAAGTCCTCCTGGCTGACGAGGTTGGCGTTTAGGCCCCGCATGCCAAAAGAAATTGGCGTGCGGGTTGGCGTTGGCGTACGCTGTTGGCGTGCGTTTATCAACGCCCGTGTTTTGTGTTTTTTTGTGTTGTGTTTTATATTTTTTGGTGTTGATGTTGTTGTTTTTTTTCGGGGTGTTGTTGTTCCCCTGAACTTGAGTTATCGACTCAAGTTGCAGAGGGCACAAGTGTGGATTGGCTCGATAACCTAGCAATCAAGCCAGGTTATCAAGCCACAAGTGGGGATGGGCTCGATAAATCAACTATTGAACTCGCTAAGGGCTCCACAGTTGTCAAATTTTAATCAAAACAACTGTGGATGCTCTAAGGTATTCCAGAAAAATTGATTTTTAAACTTACTCACAACTGATTTTGCATGTTATAGGTTCCAATGGTTTTCCAGAAGTACTTGGCTGATTTGAAATACTCGGAAGTCTGGTACACTATTGATGGCAAAATGCAGACCAAATCAACAAACTGTTGGGATCTAAAATAAGCCCGGACTTTCTACAACAACGGAAATCTCTTCATGAAAGAACCCGGGCTGTTGTGTGATCCATCAACTTACGCTCCCAGGGCACAGCCATTGGTGTTGAATGCTGAAGATTCCCAGTTCATCAATGATTTGATTGCCAACAACAACAAGCCAAGAATGTATCTAGACAAGATTTGGCAATATTTGTTTGATCAACATGGAATTTACATATCCCAGCAAACAATATCAAATATGCTACACAACCACTTTAACATGTCAAGAAAATCTCAGAGGACCGCCAATCCTTTGGAAGACACTGACAAAGAGGCAATATATCTGGCTTGAATTGCTTGCATACCAGCATCATGCCTTGTATTTACCGGTGAGTGGCAGTAGGTTGTGTTCAATGAGATTTATTCTATATTACTAACGATGTCCAACTACAGATGAATCAGGGGTATTTCTTGAAGCTGTATAACAAACCAGAGGATGGGCCCCCATTGGTCATCAAACACCACATGTTCTACACAAACAAAGTACACACCAATACAATTTTATTCCAGCAATCTTCTTATCCAGTTTGGTGGCCCATATGGTCCAGGGGGAATTGGTTGACTACTTTTTGTTTGAGTTTTTCCTTGAGAATATTTTGGTATGTTTTATTTAATCATGATCAAACTTCAGTTTCCAGCTATTAATGTGATCAATATTTGGGAGTAGATCCCATTGATGAACCCCTGTCCACTGCCCCAAAGCATCTTTGTATTGGAAAACCCTCAGATTCATCACAATGGGAGAGTAGCAAGTATTGTGGAGAATTGAGGTTGTCTCATATAATATTTGTCAGCTTACTCACCAGATCTTTACCCTATTGAAAAGGGGTTTGCTATTTACAAGGCCCATCTGAGACAATGGGAAGAGCTCCTGATGGGGGGCAATGAAGATTTTGTGGTGATTAACACTTTTATTCCCCTTGTTTTTACTTCAGACTTGACCAGGAGCCTCTTTGTTGGCTCAGGCTATGGAATTTGATTAAAATATTGTATTGATTTTTATTTCTTGGATCTTACAGGTTTGTTTCCTTTTTTATTGAAATTTTCTTGTGACTTATTAATCTTATGATCCCTTTTTTGTTGCTCCATGTGTCATTTTTATGCTTATTTTGGTATCCACTTTCCATCCTGTTTTTTGGAATTTATTTAAATTTTATGCTTCATTGATTTTATAATCCTTGTTGATTTGTCTCATTTTTAAGTTTATTTGTGTCCTAGTTGCTCATCTCACAATTTGAGAGTACCAGAGTACTAATAAATTCAAGGGTTTGAAGCTTATTTAAAACAGGAAAGACACCAAATTTGTGGTTGAGAGGAAACAAATATTATAAAATTTCACTTGAGGAGCAAAGACAGTTCACATGAATAATCTTTCTTGATGAAAAAAAATGACATTTAAAATGCAAGAATTACAAGCATATTCAGGTGATAGAGGACATATTCTGGCCTAATCATGGCTTGCTTTTTGAAATTCAGGTTGGACGGTGTATGAATTGCTTAAGAATTGTAACCAGGGTTCTTGCCAGAACAAGCTTGAGACCCGCTTTTTCAAGATTGCCCTTGGTGACCTGTCCAAAAGAGTTGTAGTGGCTGATACAAAGCTCATTGAAAGCTGCCTTAACACCATTGCAATGAGAGTCCACGTGGCAAAATTGCAAGTAGTTGTCTAGATCAACACTGTTGTCAGATGTCACAGGGGACAAATGGGCTTCAACACCAGGGGTAAGATTTTTTTTTGAGGAGGTTAACAGCAAAGCCAAGCCAGATGAAAATGTCATTGGAAGACCCCCGGGTATTGGAATGGTTGTTGAAGATGGGTAGGGAATAGGATGAACACCCGGGAGAGGCATTCCACCATATTTCATAGCACTGCCAGCATAATTGCCTAAGTTGAGTTCATCCCAGTTAAACTAGGATGCAAAAAACCCAACTTAAAGTGGGTTGACCTCAACCAATGAAATATAAAACCAAGGGGGGTCCCTTGGATTTATATTTCATCAGTTGATTTCAACCAAGTTTAAATTGGTTGAGTGCATCCCAGTTTAACTGGGATGACTTCATCCTAGGCAATTATGCTGGCAGTGTGGTAGGCATACATGGCATGCCTCCCATGAAACATGGATATGGCATCACCATGGGTTTGCTAAACACAGCTGCTGTAGAATTCATTGGGGTAGCACTGGCAGGAGTAGCCGGTGACTGATGTTCTTTGCGGAATCCAACTGAGCTTGGACTCTGATGTGGGGATCTGCTTGGAGTATAAGGAGACATTGATTGTCCATATTGTTGGTCTTGAAGTTTGGCTTTTGTGATGTAAGCAAATGGCGGAGACTTTGGGGGATTATGAAGCATGATGTTCTTATTTTTGACCGGGTATAAGACCCAAGTTAGATGATGTCACTACATGGGAGAAAACAGAAATTCTTACCATTGCTTGAACCCAGATACCAATCCTCTTGATGGTGAGCAAGATGAAGCGGTTAGGATTGGTTGGGTAAATAAAAACTGGGGTCTTGCTGGTACCTGTGAGCCGCTTGCATGGCATGTGTGTTGTGCAAAGCAATTTTATGTTGTCAATCACTGTGGCTGAGGACATTGCACCATTGCTAGGCTCATTATTTTGAGTTTTTTTCTGCACTGCTGTGTTTCTTCTTGAGTGATTTCAATGCTTGTTCTTTCTAGAAGCTCAGCAAAAAAATGGCTTTATCAATAGCCGGTGCCAAAAAATATGTAAAAAAATAAACAAACCTGAGCCGCCTGTTTGGGGTCCCTTTGTACCAATGTGACTGTGTGCCTTTGGACATCAACTGGCTCCTTGCAGATATCAAGGAACTGGTCAAAAAGTTCATTATTTTCCAACATACCTTTTTGGTTACCCACAAATATTCCACCATGCAGGATCACGGTGTGCCAGGTAATTGATCCCTTGTCTTCATGCTCTTGAGCATGTTCACCAATTGCTTTCATGTCCAAATGGGATATAACATCAATTGCAAGCATCTTGAAGGCTGCAAGGCTACCTTGTGCGGTATTCCAGCTGACCAATAGTTTGCCAGGGGTTTATTTTAGTTCTGTATACTTCTCATCTGGATCAGCCTCTGACTTGCGCTTTTTGTTTATTTGTTGTGGCAAACTAATGATAGAGAAAACTTATGTGTAGAAGTCTCTTATCAGACCTAGATCAAAACTTGACTTCAGCAGAAATGTCAAAACTTGACTTCAGCAGAAATGGGTTTAGTGGAATTTGTATGGGAAATAGAGCTGGGGTGGTTTACAACAGTCTGGAGTCAGATGATGGAAAATAAGTCTTAAAGTAAAATATCTTTTTATGTGTTTTTACATATTTGTGATTGAAGCGTAGATAAACTGGTAACAAAAAAGAATTCTTGATGGAACTGATGTTATATGTGAACTATTCAAAGTGTCTTTTCCCTCTTCCTTAACCTTCAGTTAAGAGCACAATGGGTTAAAGTAAATTTTAATTGTTGAGAGCACAAATGGTGATATTAGCTACTGGACTACTTATATATCCTCTGAGGTATGAAAGATGTTGATGGGTCACTTGATTGAGATCACACTGTTGGATTTACTTGGATTTGTGATGGAAGCTCTAAATGAGATGTGTGTTCTGCTTAGGATTCCTCCTCTGGCATGTTCAAACTGAGGAGAGGAAACCCCCTCCTTTTATAGAAAAATGTGAGGGATTTTTGCTGTTGTGACTGCCATAGAGGTGCTCATATGATGGTGGTGGTAAGGGTATCCATGTGGTGGTTGTGGTATCCATGTGGTGGGGGTATCCATGTGGTGGTGGTATCCATTAAATATACTAAAACTATGCAATTGAATCTAATTCTATACTATGTACTATCAATATATATTCCTAAAGTCTGGAATAACAGTTTAATCCAGATATCTTTTAAATGAGGGGAGCTAGCCTAGTGGTTCCAGTGAGTGACTAGGGGTTAAATGACCTGTAGAACTTAATTATGCAATAATACATCTAGAAATATTTCTCCTTCTCAATAGTAAACTGTGACTCTATGATTTGATACTTGGAACACATTTGGCACACCACACTGCTTTTATTGATTCCAATTGCGGAGATGTTGGGTTATTTGCTGGTTGAGGATATTGGCAATATCTGTGGCTGGGGGATGATGGCACTGCTAGGTTCTCCAACCAGCTCAACTGGGGCCGGGGAAAGGAATATTTTTTGGGGGGAAAAAAATCACAACAAAAAAAAACACAAGGTTTATTGGAACAGCTGTAGATAGTGGATTTATTGTTACAGAAAGTTTTGGTAAATAGAATACAAGCTTTTGGAATTGATGAGGAACAGTATTTATATGTGTAGGATTTATTTGTTTTCCTTTTTAGATGCAGTCTGAGAAAATGAGTAGAAGGATGTTTTGGTATAATGTGAGAGATTCAAAGTTTTGTATCTCTTCCTTAACCTTTAGTTAAAAGAGCACAATTTTTCCTCCTTTATTTCTTTTGTGTATTTTAAACTGATATGAAAGATTCTGTTGTGGGTCACCTGATTAAGATCACACTATTATATGAATAGGTAATTTTCTTTAGTTTTTAGCCAGATGGGAGTGGGAAGAATCCAATGCCCTACTCATTTAAAGGGGGAATTTCTAGGAATTTCTCTAAAGTGGTGTTGCCTTGATTGCAAACCTTAATCTTAAGGTTTGGCTTCTAGCTGCTAATCAGTCTCTAGGGAGAATAACTTGACTCTGCTTCTTAGCAGGAGGAAGGATTACCACACCTCTGTCTAGAGGGACAGGTTGAACTCAGCAACCAAAGTCTAAAGACTAGTAGGAATAGAATAGGAGGGTTGAAGAGAAGGGTGAAGCTTTAACTCACTTGGTATAAGAGAGGTCAAGCATGAGAAAGGAGTAGATAGAGGTGATAAGAGAAAGGAATTCAGGAAACTCCCCAGTATGTGCTTTTTCTTGTGACCAGACACTAAACTACATACTACTTCTATATATATACTATGTACTTATTATTCACTATAAATCTTTTTAACTATATATCTTTTGATTTAGCCGTGCAAACCTTAAAAAACAAATGGGTGACTCTATATTGAATTTGGGGCTTGATAAAAACACGCTCCTGGGGCACACCAACCGTTTTTGGTGTGTTTTGACACCCCTTCCAGCCCATTTTGGTGGGTTTTGCGGGCACACCAATCCATGTTGGCATGTTTCAAGGCACACCCAGTGCCCACGCCTTGGTGTGCCTCTGAAACACACCAATCCCAGCTGGTGTGCTTGATGGCAGCCCACCCACACGCCCTGGCTTATGGCCTAATTGATACACATATACATAGGCACATCAATCAGTACACATACACGTATGTATGTGTATTGGTTGGTGTGCCGGTGTGGTGAATTTAATGGTTGAGGCGGTCTCAGGTTTCAAGATTCATGAAGATTTCAAGACTGAAGAAGGTTTCAAGATTCATGAAGATTTCAAGACTGAAGAAGGTTTCAAGATTCATGAAGACTTCATCAAGACTGAAGGCTTACATATCATCATCAAGGTCCTCAATATTCTTTTCTTAATCTCTATTAGGTTTTATGTTTTATTTTCATTTTTTTATCATTGATGGCCTCATATTTAATTATTTTCTCAGATTGTTGGTTGGATTTTTCCCTATTGTTTTATCTTCTTCAGTTTCATGGTCCTAACACATTTTACATGTGGGTTTGTGGTTCTGTTTTGCTATGTTTTCTTTCCTCTTTTATCTTTTCAGATGGTTTTTGTTTTTCCCTCTATATTTGTTTGTAGTTGGGGATGTGATGACATGTCCTGTGACATGTCACTCCCCAGAATTTAAGTTCAATCTGAACTTGGAGGATGGGACAGCATGGAACTTGCTCTGATCCAGAAATTTTAGCATCAATTTTTATTCTGATTCACTGGCAGTATCCCCAGCACCCCCTTCTGATCCTTGGCCAGGTGGCCTGTATCCTTTTCTGAATTGCTCATCATCACCATCTACATTCAACACTGCCAACAGAAATCCACTTCTGTTGTCTCAACAAATTCCCCCCAACGCTATCATCTTTGATCCTCATTCTACTCATCACCTGGACCACCACGAGGGCAGCTCACTCAGCATCATCCCCTCAACGCACTGCCTACCGCCTGGCACGGTAGGAGTTCCACACTGGCAATACAACCTCATGGTCAGGGAGGAATTCCTCCCCGGTCATGTGGTTGTATCTCCCCGGCCATGAGGTTGTATCTCCCCAGCAATGAGGTTGTGATTGGTGTGTTTCAGAGGCACACCAAGGTGTGGGAACTGGGCGTGCCTTGAAACACACCAATGTGGATTGGTGTGCCCGCATACCGCGCCAAAATTGGCTGGCAGGGTGAGGTTGTATCTCCCCGGCAATGAGGTTGTGATTGGTGTGTTTCAGAGGCACACCAAGGTGTGGGCACTGGGCGTGCCTCACATTGGTGTGCCTTGAAACACACCAATGTGGATTGGTGTGCCCGCATACCCCACCAAAATTAGCTGGCAGGGGCGTCAAAACACACCAAAAATGGTTGGCATGGGCTTGTGTTTATCAAAACCCATTAAATTTACCCTAGATTCTGTCAAGATTTCAATTGAATAAGAGGAGCTTGAGAGGCAATGAGGAGGAGTTGAACAAGGAGCTGGGTCTTGTAAGTTTTTGCTCTGACACAATGAGTCTTTATTTCATATGAAGAGCAGACTTTAAACTAAACAACTAGAGAGCCCCCTTGCAAGATCCAAAGGGGGCCTGAACAAATTGAAACTTGGGGGCAGAACATTTTAACTAAACTGTGGACAGGAACAATACTGGAACTGGACAGGGGACAGGAACAGGAACTGGGGAAGTAAACAGGAACAAACTGAAACAGGAACAGGGGATATGTGACAGGAACAGGAATAGAAAAAGAAAGTGAGCGGACAACAAGGCTCATATTCTGACAGATCCCAATTCTGCAATCATATTGCTAATATTATATATCCTGGAATTTGATGAAAGAATGATAAGCTGAATGATACTTGAAACATGATTTGTAATACCACAACAGCAGTGGTGAATTTTGCAACAGATAACTCAGCAATCACTGGAAAGATGCAGGAATACAACATAATGTCTCACTACTGTACACGCCACAAAACAAAGGCCTGGCAGAAAGAGCTAATAGAACGGTCATGGATATGAAAAGGTGTCTTCTATTGTAGGCTAATCTAGCTCCTGAATGGTGGGGTGAAGTGGTATAAACGGCAACTTCCACAATGAACTGTCTTCCATCCTTATAGAAAAGCAGATCCTCTCCCATAGAGTTAATGTTAAAAATTAAACCAAACATTAATGTCTTTTGACCCTTTGGATGCTCTGTTTGGATTGTCAATCTAAAAAATCAGAGGCATCATAAATTTGAAGCTATATTTTGGGAGGGTATACTTCTGGGCTAAAATAATTATTACTCATTGTACAGGGTATATTGTCTTGAAGACAAAGCGGTAGTGACTGTAAAACACGTCTACTTTGATGAGAACAACTTTCCAGAGGGGCCAGCACTGAAGAGCTTGTATGCAGTGATAGGTCATCAAAAGTTGCCTGATCCACTACCCTATGCTGAGGAGGATCAATTACCAGATGAGGAAGTTGCATCAAATCTGGAAGAAGAAGAGAAAGATATAAAAAGAATTGTTGAAAAAAAACAATCTCAGAGCCCAACTGCACCAATCAAACATGAAAAGAATACTCAAGAAAATGTGGACACAGGCACAGCTGAGGAGACAATGAGATATGGTGCTGGAACATACATATGGACCACAGATCCTCCAGCACATGAAGTATCCAGTTGTATAGATCAAAGCAATGTAGTGCACAGTAAGAGGTGTTGACTCACTTATCTTGTACACACCAATGCCAATCCTAAGAGCCACAAGCAAGCCATGAAAGGGAAGGACAAGGCAAGCTGGTAGAAGGCTGAGGTGGCTGAAGTTGAAAATATGAACAAGCATGAGGTCTGTATTATCAGGAAGAAACAGGACTCAGATCAACTGATTCCATCCACGTGGGCCTATTGGAGAAAGCTTGGACCCAATAACCAAATTATTGAGTACAAAGCCAGGATCTGTGCTCAAGGGTTTTGACAGACCTATGGCATAAAATTTAGTGCAAAATATGCACCAACCGGACAACCTTCCTCTCTAAGGCTTCTGTTGTCTTTTGCAGTGAATACCAATAGGAAGATTCATCAGCTTGATGTGTGAAGTGCCTTTCTTATGTGAAAATGAAGAGAGCATGTCACTAGGTGACACTCAGGAGAGGGGTTAGGGTTTAGGAAGGAGGAGTCGGTTGAAAATCTTGTGTATCTAGATTAGTTTTACTCTAGCTACTATAAGATCATCTAATTGTAGACACCTTGTATTTCTTTCTTTCCTTTTCTTACACACTCATCTCACTGTGTCACTATCTTATACCTCAATTAGGTATAAGATCATTTCCTCTTTCTTCATTTGCTTATTAAGAGTTCTCTCTTCCTCAAAGCTCACTGCTGCTTCACTGGTGTTTCACAGGTATAAGATCATTTCCTCTTTCTTCATTTTCTTTTTGATAGTCCTCTCTTCCTCAAAGCTCCCCGCTGATTCACTGGTGTTTCACATCTTATGTGTAAACTTGAAGATATGGTCACCCTTTTGCCTCCAACTAGATTGAGTTGCCCTACCAACTCAGTACTTGATCTAAAGAAGGCAATCTATTGTCTCAAACAATCCCCATTGTTCTGGTGCAAGAGATTGACAAGTTATCTGAAGTCTCTATCTCAGATACTTGTGTATTTGTTTGACTCAATCAACCAGGAAAACCGCCTACATGGATCTTTGTGCATGTTGATGATCTAGTCATAATAAGCAATGATCCAGAGGTATTTTTTAGGGAGATATAACAGGAGTTTGAAATTAAATATCTGGGAAAAGCCGTTTTCCTTCTAGGAATGAACATTGAATGGTTCAAAGGTGGAATTCAAATCAATCAAACCCAGTACATCAAGAGAAAATTGATATAATTTGATCTAACAAATGAATACATGGAATTGTGCCCCTTGAATCCTAAAGCTCTGTTATGCAAAGCTACTTCTGAAGAGCAGCGGGATCTGGAAAATCTTGGAATAAACTACCAGGAAATAGCTGGGTCACTGAACTACCTCAGTATACTTACATGTCCGAATATATTGTTTTCTGTCAGTTCTCTCTCACAATATTTTGGGAAAATGGGGATTAAACACTATCAAGCTGCAGTACAAGTCTTTTGATATCTAGCTGGAACCAAGCATGTTGTGTTGACTTATGACAAGGGAGAAGGGAGTTTGGTGAAAGCCTATGTTGACTCTGACTGGGGAAACTGCTTAGATATAAGGCATTCAACCACTGGCTTTGTGGTGGCTCTATTAAAACATCTCATCAATTGGAAATCCATCAAGCAGCCAACGGTGTTGTTATCTACCACCAAAGCAGAATATAAGGCGTTATCTGATCTTGGGAAGGAAATTTTGCGTCTGGCTATTGTAATCCAAGAAATTTAAGGGTATGAAACATTACAAAGTGTGGAAGGTTTGGTCAACAATCAAGGAGCAATCAATCTGGCCAACAGTGAAACTTCTCAAAATAGCTTCAGAACCAAACACATGGATATTTGGTTACACATTGTTCAAGAGCTAATACTGGCCAACCTCAGCAAGCTTATACATTATGTTCACACCTTGGCAAATGCAGCTGATTTTCTTACAAAAGCTCTTGGATGATCAACCATATGTCCCTTATTCAAGCAAATCAGAGTGCTCCAAATCTCAGATGCTGCTTTGAGCTTCATGAGTCAAAGCATGGAAGGCTGTGGAAATACAGTTGATGCTAAGCATAAGACCCTAGCTGTGCAGATTGGTGAGTTAACCATCTTGCAGTCCAAACCTAGAATATAGAGCTGATGTTGATTTAATTCACACACTTCCCAGAACCAGGCAGACAGCAGGTCACTCAACCGCTGCTTGCTCAGAGCCAGGAGGTATTGACCATCCCAACTTTACTAGGCAGGATATCAAACAGCACAAATCTCAGTGAGTATCAGTTGATTAATTATAGCTAAAAAGATAAGAACAGAACCACATCTAATGATTATCATTATTTCCAGACATGGATAAAGACACAATCAATCTCTTGTTAACAAGTATTAAAGACAACAAGAAGAATTTTGTTTGTAAGTCTATCAGAACAGAACAAGAAAAGAATTTATCTTCAAAGAAATTAAGAGAACTAATCTCAGATGAACTTCATCAAACAGGAATCAATTGTTAAATTTAAAAGAGGAGAAAGGGGATTTGAACAGACTCTGGTGACTTTCAAAGGGACAAGATGGCACAACTCAAATGAGGAGGAGAACTGATGAGTTCTGATTACTTGATGTAGGCTAGTTTTTAAAGGCTATCTACAAGTGATCAGAATGTGGTTGAGAGAAAAATGAATAAAAAATAATAATGAATAATATACTATTTTTGAGACTACACATGAGGAAAAAATGACTAACACAACTCTACTACACAGGGTTCTTTGACTACAAGGTGTGAGAAGGCAGTGCTATTTTTCTTACTAGTGATGCTACAAAAATGATAAAAAACATTATTTATTATTCAATAATAAAAGGTCTTTTGGGGATGAGGAGACAGAATTCCAACATCAATGATTCTCAACAAGAAAACCAGTACTGAAATATGTATACAAGCTCATAAGTAGCAAGTAAGAGCAATCAGATCACTATGTAGTTAGAAATGTTAACTTAATCATTCTTCTTCTTCAACTAGCAGCAACAACAACAATACAAATACTCCATTCTGCTATCAATTCCTTCACATCTATCCCAATTCAATTCTATCATATCTTCCTATTCATCAGCTCCTTCCATTTTCTTTCTGCCCCAAGATTCTCCATCAGAGCTCTATCTTGTACTGTGTTTAGGTACATAATGTTTCAAATTCTTGTTATTGTTTCATGCTCATAGCTATTATTACTGGTGATCTGATAAAGAAGTAAATCTTTTAGTTGCTTGCATTCTTTTAGAATGTAGCTGAAGAATCAGGCAAGGTGAACTGGCTTTTAACTGTTTTTCTTCCCTGCCTGGTGTGCCCATGCTGCTGCAACATTGATTGCATGCAATGGTTGTGACCAGCAGTTGCTTTGGGCTCATATCAAGATGTACTCTGCAATAGCAATCCACATTCTTTGATCTTTGTTACCCCCTTTTTTTTTAAAGTGCAGATTTGATTTGACATTGTGCACTATGCATCTTCATGTATACATGTAATTGTATGTACATTTGTGGTGTTCAAAATTGCAGTATATGATTTTATGTAAACACATCTTATGCAATTTTGAACACCACAATTCATATAAGCTGAGGTGAGTTTTCTAGGCTGACTTTCTGACTAGATTAGTACAATGCTAGTTTCTTGCTCACAGTGGTAATTTAAGGGTATTGAAATTGGTAAGTGGGGTGAGTGGGCTAAGGGTGTTTTTAAATGGACAACTAATAAGGGTGTTGAAGATGAAAGGGGATGTGTAGTTGTCCAAGGTTGGAAGGGGTTACCTCATCACACTGTTGCAATGGATCATGCTGTAACCACATTATTTATGCATTTATGGGATGGTTATAACCTAAGGTCTTTCTGTTGAAAGATCCATGCACGCAAGCCGTATGAAATGAAAGTTTCACGTACACCACAGGTACATTCAGACACCTTTGAGTTGTGTTTTTACAACACCTTGAAGGCATCTTTTTCCAATTGAATCAAGCTGTCAGCCCAGCTTTTTGTCCTCAAGGCGACATGAGATTCAATTGAATCCAAGCCGCCTTGTAAAAGTCTTGCTGAGCCAGTTTGTCTTCAAGGCGGATTTGGATCCATCTTAGAGACAACTTGCAACCCGGCTTCAAAACGTCTGGCGGGTAGGAGCTGGAGCGTAAAAACTGCAAAAGTCAGGCAAGGGCTCAAACCCAAAACCTGATTCAATGCCTGATGTAGTAAGCAGCTTCCTATGCCACTTGGCTAGCCAATTATGCTTACTTCCGTGATTTTATCATACTTGCTTGCTTTTCCAAAATATTGCAGTCCAATCTTTGCGGAGAAGATTGGACTGCTGGAGTCTGTAGATCAGCCTGCAAACCACCGAAGTGGCTTGCAGGCTGATCTGCTTGTAGAATCAAAGGTATCTTCATAGACTCCCTTCCTGCTCAGGTAAGGGAGTCTGGTTTGGAGGCAAATTCCCTTCTTGCTCTGAGCAAGCAGGGACAACAACTTGAGAACAAAGGGAAGACGGTTCTCAAGTTGACTTGAGAACCACTCAAGTCAACATTGAAGACCATTGGTGGTCAACTTGAAGACCACCAAGGGTTCTCAAGTCGGCTTGAGAACCACTGATGGCTCTCAAGTCGACTTGAGAACCACTGATGGTTCTCAAGTCGACTTGAGAGCCATCAGTGGTTCTCAAACCGACTTGAGAACCCTTGGTGGTCTTCAAGCCGACCACCAATGGTCCTCAAGTCAACCTGAAGATCCCACGGGTCGGAGGTCTCCCAGGCCAAACCTTAAAACGGTCCGGAAGCCGCCCTCAAGACCAATTTTTGTCTTGAAGGCGTTTTTACAGAGCTATTTGTCTTGAAGACAAATCACCTGTCATCAAAGTGTGCCCGTGGTGTACGGTTTGGGAAAGGGGCAGTAATATCTTTTTGGGATATCTTGAGGTGCTCTTTAGACTCTCATCCTTGACTACGCTCCTCTTTATATATACCTCATGGTTACACATGTCACGTCTCATCTACACCACGGGTGCATTTGGGCGCCTCCAAGTTGTCCTGCTAGGCGCCTGGAAGGCGTCAAAATCCTATTCAGTAGCATAGGATTTTGCCTGCCAGGCGTCTTTTGAGACGTCACCCAGGCGCCCAGCAGTAAGTCCTTGACTTCGAGTGAGAACCAAAGGCGCCCGGGAGCCGTCTGCTGAGACGACTTTCAAACGTTGTGCCCTGGGAATGCTTGAATAAAGAGTGGGATCGAACCGCAGAGCAGCAAAAAGTGACCACTGGAGCCACTAACCGCTGAGAGTCAGAAACTACTCAAAAGAAACAGGTGACCTTTAAACATATATTCGTAATGGCTGGTGGGGTTTGGGATGAAAGGACTACACTTCAACAGTCCTTTCATCCCGAACCCCTCCAGTGAAGATGGGCAAGTGACCCCATTGATGATTGGGCAATTGAGCCCATCAGCTCCTTGCCCCTCCTCCTGTCCACGGGAGCTCTATGGGGGGAGCAGTGGACTTGTCTCCAGCTCATCAAACCGTTTTGATGACGGCCTGGGAACCACTTTTGGTTTCCAAGGCGTCATCAGAACCTTTTGTGGTTTTTCAGACGACTTGAAAACCAAAAGTGGTTTTCAAGTTGTCCAAAGTCGTTCTCAGGTCGTCCTGAGAACCCATGTCGTTTTCAAAACGGCTTGAAAACACGCCAACGTCCCCGGAACGGCTTGAAACCGCTCCAAACGTCTTGGGAGCGCCTCCAAGGCGTCCGAGCTGTCAAAAGAATAGGAATTCGTTTCCTGGACGTTTCTTTTGAACTACGGGTGCACCCGTGGTGTACCCTTCCAGATATATATCCTGTCCCACACAGACAACAAAAATCTCAAGAGCCTGCTAGTTATAAGCCCTTACCTTACCTTTTTGGCGAACAGAAACCATCCTAAATCTTGTCATTTGAGGAATTGCTAGAGTCCGATGGGCGGGGTGGGTGCCTTGTTGGATCGCGGCCCAAGTGTTAACCCTAGATGAGAATGTGTAGGCGGCAATTGGGGTTTAATTCCGGAGGCTTCAATAACATAGCCCGTCCGGCGCTCAAGGGAGCGGAGGGCCAGGCGGTAATTGTGAAGCGTGGACTTCGGTGATGAACTAACTGCCCTGGGAAAGAGTTGGATCAACGCAGCTCACCAGATCAGCAACAATGGCACTTGCAACACCCACGCATGTACATATGCCTCCGCTCGACGCGGATCCATCCCGTGTTAATTACTTGCACCCTCCGGCGCAAGTGAAACCATGGGAGGCTATCGGTGCCCGGCACATTTGTGTTTGTATCAATATGTATTACCGGAAGCTGATCATCAGTCGATCGGTGGTTCCTGCTCATTGGCTATCTTACCTCGAAGAATCAGACGTGCCTTGCATCAAGTAATTATATGTTTGTATCCCAATCACTATCTAGTTCATCAACTGGGATGCGCCGGTAATGCAGCACTGAATTTGATCAGCCGGACTCGCATTGAAGATGAGAAACTCCGGCTTGCTCCATGCTGCATCGCTCGCCGGCCGCTTTCTATAAAGTAGCAGGTCTGTGCCTGGGTCTGAGTTCCCCATCACTCCTCAGTATTGCCACCTTCGATCGAATAGTCTCCACGGAAGCCACGCAGACCCATTCCCAATTCACGATCAACACCTCTCGCACCCTTCCGGAGTCGCTATCAGTGTTTTGACTACTTTCCCATTATAGGCCGCATAATCAAAGAATAATTCCACACTACCATAATGTTTTCGACGATGATTTTTCTCACCTTGAGTGTCGCTGGCTTGCTGCCGTCGTGTGTCTCCGGCCAGGCGCAAAATAATATGACTTGCTACGTTGATCGTTCCGCCAGGCCGATCAATTTCCAACACTGCCAAGGGTAAGCTCAGTTTGGCTAACCTGCCTTTCCGACTGTGGACAGGGTGCTTGAGAGAGCGTGTCTATCCTAACTTCTCCCTCTGGTTCTCTAGCGCCTTGAACAAGATAGTCTACGATCAATATAATCGTCTTGACGCGGTGTCCAGCAGACTTTTCGTCTGGCACAAAACTTGTACAGTAAGACCTTCACATGCTCACCGCGTTGAATCCTGACGTAGTTAACTTATCGTTTGGTTTCCTTGGTCCACCGACTTCCCCTAGATTAATGTTCACAAGATAGCAAGTCTTACCCCGTAAGTCTTTTCAGCTCCAGCTCAATATATGTGTATCACCAAGTGCTTCAGAGGCTGATCTACTGTTGGCCCACCTAGCTCGCGTGCTCATATCGAAGGGTCCGTTCGAGAGCTCTTCCACCATTGTAACTCTACGGTAGGTGCTTAGAGAAATGAGGAAGACTCTTTTGGAGTACGCTCAGGGGCTGATTTCTACTCCTCAATCAACAGGGTGGGATTCGCTCGGAGCCGCAGATGAGCACCCGAGTCTCACGCGCCAACTCGTTGAACGCCTTCCCAGTGAACCAGCCGATCTGTCGTAAGAAGAAGTGTAGCTTCCAGCCGAATGACTGTCTCCTGTAAGTACCCGACAATAGTCTCCCGATCTTCAAGCTCACAAAAGCTGCAAGTTCCTGCCATCCTGACGGATCTGACTGATTGCTTCGCCCTTCTCTTCTTGCCGCCTCCAGGGCTTTTAACCAGATTCCAGTTAACCACAAGGGTAATTTTGTTCCAAATCTCATCAACAATGCAGTCCGTGTCAAGCGAGGCAATTGCACGGTATGCTTTCCTTATCCTTTCTCAAACGGTAAACCCGCCGGACATGGACAATTGTCTTACTCTCTTTTCCTCTCTCTCTGTAGGTCATCGTACGGACCACTGACCAAGCGCCCTTCCGCATGTGAGTGGCTTCTATGACGCCCCCTGTAGGAAAGATAATCAACTTACTGACATCATGACGAATACTCTCAGCTCGCACCCGCAGCTCAACCCTGCCTTCAAACAGCTCCTGAATCGATGTGGTAACCACGTAAGTGATCAGCCCATCCCGACTCCTGCTCTGAACCACGGACTGGTCCTGACACCTCGTGAATGTGCCCAACGTACTCCCTAGCCCGGAAAGATCTTCGTTTCCGGTGGAACTGCGGGCCGTAACGGTGCCATCAAGGTCTCCACCCTTGTCCGGCGCCAGGGCACATGCAATTAGTTTCAGACACACGCCCTTCTCCAGACTATCTTCCCTCCTATTCCTACTCCAGCTGCTGTTATCTGCTGTTTCTTAATCATCGTTATCTAATCTCGCCCAAAGTATACATCATGTATGATAAAGAATGATCGCCTCACATCATTCATTCATCTCTCCTATTCGAATCAAAATATCTAGTCGAACCCTAATTAGTTGCACGTCTTGATATACACACGTATTGGGTTATACAAACGAATGTGATCATATATGAATGTGATTAATATGTATGAATCCTTGTTTTTGATTCCCTATTTCAGAATGTACCAACTTCTCACATGCTAAAGCTCATAATCACGGTGTGTTAGAGATAAATTTAAATCAAATTGTAATCACTGCGTATATAAATCTTGGGCAAATCTAGTTATCAAATGTTCACGTGAATACATCAAATCAAGTCTTACTTGGACTGCTTGGGCCTAGACAACAAGAAGCAGCTAACTTGATGAGAAAGAGGCCTGATTTATCAAGAAGATATTTTTTACAAGATGCAAAAAACTCTCATATTGCTGGAAATAACTTCAACAATAGGATACAGGGTATGCTCCACTTTGTCATGACGTATTTCTACTCACCATCATTCCACAATGACCTTATGATATTGGTTTGATGTCTTTGACTCACTGTTCATACGATGAATCGGCGTGATTCTGCGGGTACATGAAGTAGAGGTTCTGTCTGGCACGCTACTGAATACCATTTCCCAGATGCTATCTATAGCATCTTTTAACAGTCAGTTGAAGTGAATCCTCGATCTTGGTATTGTTGCTGATTGAGAGGGAATCCTGTAGCATGAAAGAGTGTCTCCCAGGCTCTTCTATGTTTCTATGTTTCAGTATTCCCATTCCTCTTTACAGAAAGAGCCTTACAAATACTTTACTCAACACTTAACACTTCATGTCACTTGTGAGGCATGAAGGTTTTTTTTTTTTTTTTTTTAAAGTGTAATTTTGCCATTGGCATTGCACACTATGAATATCAATTGTTTTGGACTACAAGTTTTTTAAGTTTGTAACAATTTGTTTGAGCACTTGGTGTTATGAGGACCTAAGTTTCTGTGAGTACGCGGTAATCTAGACAATTTGATCTACTGTGTAGTGGTGGGGGTGTGATGTTTTTAACCTTCTCAGGTTGGTTTATAAATGGGTAACGGGTATTGAAAATTGAAACAGAGGTTTTTGGGGTGAAGGGGACAACTAATAAGGAGTTTGCAATTGAAGGGGGAGGTGTAGTTGTCCTGGGTTGGAAGGGGTAGCGGCCAGGGGTTGGGCTTGCCGGGATTTGAACACCGGACTCGTCACTCTCTCAGGAGTGAGATAATTTATTGCACAGGGGCGACACCGAGCTTCCGTGGGTGATGGTTACCGCTACACCATGGACGCAAAAAATTGAATCTTTTTCAACACCAATTCAAAAAGACTTCAAATTCCCCGCCAGCAGGGGGGGACGTCGCAACCTGGGTCGTAACAAATTTCGAAATGAGTTTGAGGTGTGACTTCGATCCCACTTTGAATTGATTTCAGATTTTACTTGAAGACAGTTCGAAGTCAGTTCGAAGTTATCCTCCTTCGAATGATTTTCAAATTGTGATTCAAAGTTGATTCAAAGTTTATTCAAAGTTTATTCGAAGTTTATTCAAAGTTGAATCAAAACACAATCAAAGATTTTGCCGTTTACCCGAGTGATTTTGAATTGAAATCAAAATCAATTTGAATTGAATTCTTTTTTTTTTTTTGATTTTTTATCCGATCATTTTTGCTCACCGGGGTCGCCAGACAATCTCATCTTGTCAATGGCCCTGCTTTCTTTGCAAGGTCAAGGTTTTTTTTATTGTAAATAGATGTATGTTTTACTTTCATAGGATTTTTGTAAACAAGCCAGTTCATGTGTTTAACCAAGAATGAAAACAATATTGTGGTAGATAAGATAGAGAAAAAAAACTTAGATAAGTTAGAGAAAAGAAACTGAGAAAGAAAGGATAGCATGACATAAGAGGGGATAGCATGATATAAGAGAGGTGAAATCAGGCTGTCAAACAGACTGAATATGAGATTGGGTTGGATCTGTAATCAGACTAGCTACCTGCTCGGCCACAGCTTCTTCTGAGGGTGGAAGTTGGTCAGCTTCAGGGATGTGTCATGCGACCAACCCAACGTACAGATGGGGATTTGTTTGATCGAAGCGCAAAGGGGACTGGAGGATGAGTTGAAGTATTCTCAAAGATAAATTCGAGACTAACTTCGAAGATGAGAAGTATAGACTAATACTGGGCTCAGGTGGGACTCGAAGTAATCAGGGTGATGGCTGATTAAGGAAAGGTAACGTAAAACAATGTTATATTAATTAAGTGAAGAAAAGAAGAAATGTAAAGAAAGTACAGTTGCTTTTATAGGCAAGTATTGACATGATGCTTTTGTGAATATGAGTAAGGAAAGTATTTACTCGCAGTTAGATTTACACGAGTGATTGAAAGAAAGTCAAATGAAAGCATAATCGATGATATGACAATTAATTCAAAGATATAAGACAGATATTCCCAGGTGATGTAATTGGTAAGTGCGAGGCTTGATTGAAAGGGTTAAGCGCCAAGCTGAGAGTTGAGGCATGCGAGCTAGTCCGAGTAAGGGTTATTGGATAAGCGTCGAAGAGCCGTCAAATCACCGGAAAGGGAAATCTTCGAATCAGGGACCGGATTGGGTAATGAGTTTTGATGAGTGTCCCGTTGATTAGGTGTCACGCATTTGGTCCTTTGAAAGTTTGAAACTGAGTGTTACATTCGAAGTTCAATGCATATGGAAATGCTGAGCCGGGTTTGGCTGAGAGTGAGAGTTGTAGCGTGACAGATGCCCGGGTATAAAAGCCAAGCTCCTGCAAAGGTCAAAGGTCAAGAATTTCCCACCATGTTACTTCGCACACTTACTACTCTAACTAGTTTAATTGAAGAAAGAAAAAAAAAAACCCCCCGAAAGAAAATACAGAAGAAAACAAAGAGAAGAAAAGAAACAAAAAATGTCTGAAGTAGAGGTTATTGATCAAAGATGTCAAAGATGTATTTGACAGAACCTAACCTGTTCACCAAGTACGGCGACTAGGGGGGATCAATCAAAGTGTGAGATGTGTCAAAGGGTCAGGGTGCCTTGTGTTTTCGAACACGGGTTCCCTTTCGACTCGGAGGATGCCCTGCCAATCTCGGCTATAAGTAGTGATGCCGTGTCAACTAGAATCCCTCCCTTACCCCCACCATCCAGGTTGCCTTCCATCGTCCAAATTCAAGGTGCTCGTCCAAGAAGAGCCATTACTCGAGTAAATTATCGAATACCGAACTTATTGGGAACACCAGAGGTGGAACAACCGGGAGATTTGAGTAAGTGACGAAGAGAAGAGAAGAGAGTGTGATTTCAAGATTGCTGATAATTTTGAGAGTCTTGTTTGTTAGCTTTGTTAGGGCCGTATCGAAGATACACGACCATGACACCGCCACCGCCGCCGATGTATAATGAACCCGACCCGATTATCTTGCTTGAACGGCCAAACAATCCGGAAGTGACTCGAGTCATTGAAGGAGCTGTGGGGAGAGTCAAAGCTACTGTCGGAGCGATCATTGAAGAAGAGAGGGTCGAGGAAAGAGGAGTCGAGGAAAGAGGAGTCGAGGAAAGAGGAGTCGAGGAAAGGAGAAGATTGGAGGAAGAAGAGAGAAGAGAAGAGGAGAATGGAGTTGAGGAGGAGAGAAGAGTGGAAGGGGAGGAGAGGAGAGTGGAAAATGAAGAGAGGGAAACCGATGCTCAATTGTTAACCAAAGGTTTCATCAAAGGGAGTAGTTCGAGGAAGCGGGTTTACGAGGAAGAGTTGGAGAGAGACAAAGGTTGGTCTTGCAAGAAGTCGAAGACCGAAGAAGATTTGAAGAAGATCAGTTCGATCTTCGACAAACATCAGATGATTCAGGTTCGAATCGCGAAACGAATGTCGAATTTGGTGGTAGGAAGAGATATGAGAGAGTTTATGTTATTGGTGAAGGAGTTGAAGGAAAGTTGGGAAGAAGCTGAGAAAAAATTGAAAGAGGAGGATGAAGAAGAATAGAGTGGTTTTATTTTTATTTATTTTGTTATTTAGTTATTATTTTATTAAAAGATTTTTTTGAAAGATAAGAAAAAGATTTTTTTTTAATTTGACAATTTAAGAGAGTGTTTAGAAAAGTTAAAGTTACAAGAGAAAGAACAAAGAGAGAGAAGAAAGGAAAAGGGAAAAAAGTGAAATAGGATGAGATAGAGTGTTAAGAGGATTGCCGAGGTTTTCGAGGATAGGTGGTATGAAAGTCTTGAACCAAGGCGGGAGAGTTTCAAAGATTTTGTGCTGGTTCCCAGGAGGTTTGATCTTCGTCGGACTGGAATCCAGTCCATTTGACAAGATATTGTAGTTTGCCTTTGCGTAATCTCAAATCGAGGATACGACTTACTTCCCACTTGAGGTGATCTTGAACATTGACAGGTTCTGGAGGGGGATGAGTCTTGCCCGGGAAAAGATCCTTGGCTGGCTCTAGGAGTGATACATGAAAAACTGGGTGGATAGCGCTCCACTTCGAGGGAAGGGTGAGTCGATAAGCGTTCTTTGAGATGATTGATTCAATGGTGAAAGGACCTAATTTTCGTTCGGAAAGTTTTTTGGCGGGTTGAGTTGATCAAATGTTGCTGGAGTCAAGCCATACTTTATTGCCAATGTTGTAAGCTGGGGATTTGAGTCGAAGTTTATCGGCTTGAAGCTTGTATTGTTGACTGGCTGCTTCGAGGTTGGTTCGAAGTTGATCTTGAAGAAGCTTGAGATTTGAGAGATAATTGGAGGCTGGAGTTGAAGGTGAGAGGTGAATTGAATCAAAGGTTGGATTCCGACCATAGATTGTTTGAAAGGGTGATTGTCGAGTTGAAGAGTGAGTGGCGTTGTTGTAGGAGAATTCGGCTAAGGCAAGCCATTGGCTCCAGTCGTCCTGCTGATAACTGACAAACATTTGAAGATATTGTTTGAGAATTTGATTAACTTGTTTGGTTTGATCATCTGATTTGGGGTGATAGGCAGTTGATAGGTTGCGAGTTATTTTGAGTTGTTGGCAGAGCGAAGTCCAGAAACCTGAAACAAACAATGAGCCACGATTGCTGACTATATTATCAGGGAGACCATGCTTTGAGAAAACATGTTTGATGAACAAGTTCGCAAGGTCTAATGATGTACAAGTAGTCTTGGTTCAAAGAAATAGAGACATCTTCGAAAAACAATCCACTATCACTAGGATAGCGTCATGACCATCACTAAGGGGGAGTTGAGAGATAAAGTCCATAGAGAGAGAATGCCAAGGAAATGGTGGAATTGGAAGTGGTTGAAGCAACCCATACTTCCGATGCTTCAAGGATTTGTTCCTATTGCAAGTGTGACAACGGTTTACATAATATTTTACATCCTTGACCATTCCTGGCCAATAGAAGTCTCGAGCTATAAGTTGGTAAGTCTTATCCTGGCCGAAGTGACCAGCTAGGGGAGAATCATGTCTTGATTCGAAGATATCAAGTTTGACTTTAGGATCATTCGGAACAACAAACCTGCTTTTATAAAGGAGCACGTCATCTTTGTCGACTGTATAGTCCTTTGAGTCATTTCCTCGAAGTTGACGACAAACAGGGTCATCCTTCTGAGTTCGAACTAACTCGAGGAATTCCTTGTTGAGTTGTCCCAAATGTATTGAGTTAAGAGATATACCAGGGGAAGAAGAAGAAAATATGGTTTGAACATTAGCAGGGTTATTATCAGCGAAGGCTCTCCCCTCCGAGGGATAAATGTTGTCTTGACGTGACAAAGCATCTGGAACTACTGCTAATTTGCCAGGTCGATAGCTTATAGTAAAATTAAATTTGGAGAGAAGTTCCGACCAACAAGCTTGCCTGCGAGTAAGAACTTTAGTGCTCGTAAAATACTTAAGAGGGTTATGGTCAGTCAAAATCTCGAAAGGTTCGAGGAGACTGAGCAAATAAGAGCGCCATTTTTTCAAGCAATGGACAATTGCAAGAAGTTCCTTATCATGAATCTCATAATTGAGTTCAGCGGATTGTAGCTTTCTCAATTCGAAAGCTACAGGGTGAAGATGCTTCGAAGAAGCTGAAAATTGAGATATTACACCTGCAATGGCGTAGTCACTTGCGTCAGTTTCAACAATGGTTTTACCTATCTCACTGAAGTGAGCCAGAATTGGTGCGGTAGTGAAAGCTTTCTTGAGAGTATTAAACTCCCGTTCTGCTTTGACTGTGAAGATGAAAGGAGTATCCTTTTGAAGAAGATTAGTAAGGTTCACTATGTTTTTTGAATAATTCTTTATAAATTTGCGATAAAAATTAGCAAAACCAAGGAAACCTTGGAGTGTTTTAACACTCAAGGGCTTGGGCCAGTCAAGGACTTTTTGACATTTGTCCGAGTCCATACTGATACCATCAGTAGAAATGACTACCCCGAGGAAGTGAAGAGACGAGTTGTGAAATTTGCATTTCAACAACTTGGCGAAGAGATTATTTTCTCAAAGTCTTCGAAGCACTTCCTTGATATGGGAAGTGTGATCTTCAAGGTTCTTTGATTAAACCAGAATATCATCAAGGTTGACGACTACGTATACTTCGACAATGTCAGCAAAGATATTGTTGACCAGGTTTTGAAAAGTGGAAGGAGCATTGCAAAGCCCGAAAGGCATTACAGTATACTCATAACTACCAAATCTGGTTCTCATAGCCGTCAGCCATTCATGACCTTCGGTGATTTGAACCAAATTATAGGCACCTCGAAGATTGAACTTCAAGAAGTGAGTAGCTCCATGGAAGAGAGTAAGAAGGTGAGACATGGGGGGAACTGGATAAGCATTTTTTCGAGTAACATTATTCAGCCTCCTGTAGTCCACACAGAGTCTGAGAGACCCATCCTTCTTAGGGACAAAAAGTACAGGAGAACCTGTATTTGACTTGCTTGGTCAAAGGAAACCTTTTTCTACATTTTCCGCAATGTAGCCTCGAAGTTCAGCAGATTCTTGGTTTGAGAGAGAATAGACTGGACCAGGCGAAGGTGCCGGGCCTATGAGTTCAATCTGATGATCATATGGTCTTCGAGGAGGGAGTTTATCCGCTCTCAAAGAAGAAAAGACATCAGCAAATTCATGATAGATGGGGAGAAGAGTCTTTCGGATGGTTTCGAGGTCTTTGATCTCATCATCTTCTTCAAGGCTTGGAATAGTTGTCAAAGGAGGATGTGAGAGGATCAGAGAGTACAGAAAACCTTTAAATGAAGTTAATTCCTTCTCTTTGAAGAAGGAAGGGAGAGATAAGTTAGAGCAATAAGCAATTACCCCGTGATCTTTCGAAGAAATGGAAGAGGGAGAGGCAGGATATTCGAAGTCTCCTGGCGGAAAAGTGTCATCTAACTGAATGACATAGTCGGGCAAGCTGTTTAATTCTTTTTTGACTGGGAGAGAAGAGTTAGTGTCTGGAGATATTTTGGGTCGAAGGTTAATTACTCCTTCTTGCCAGTTAACATCTGGGTTCCAATGCACCAGAAAGTCATGGCCAAGGATGGTATCATCCATTCCTTGGGCATCCAAGACCAAAAGATCCCATTTGAAGCTGGGGAAAGATTTGAATTGAAAAGTCCACTTTGCCTTCTTCGGAACCCAGAAACTGGGTTCCTTTGAAGAACTTACCAAGAAGATCGGGAATCTTGATGTCTCAGTGAGCTGAAGGGACTGTTGTTTGGCAAATGTTGAACTAATAAAAGACACATTAGCACCAGAGTCGAGAAGGACCCTGTATGGTTGATTCGAAGAATCAAATAAAATAAATCTCGAACTTGGAACACTCTCAGTGGTCTCACAAGCTGAAAGGTTGACTCGCGGAAAGGTAGAAGATAATTAGTTTTCTTTGCAAATCATAAGAGAACTACTCATTAATTTTTTGACAACTTAGCTGCTCTTTTAGCACAAGCATCCAATTGATGTTTTCCACCGCAATACATACAAAGTCCCTCCTTTTCCCTTCTCGCCTTTTCATCCGCCTTGAGGACCCCGTTGGTGTTGAGCACCTTGGAGATCTCTTGAGGAATCTTGGTTTGAGTTTGTTGGGGGGTTGAGGTCAAAGGTTTTGACGTTGCGGGGTGGATCTTCTTTGAGGTCGAATTCAAAGATTTCTTCGAGGATTGATCTTGTGTCAAAGGAGTTGAGTCGGTCTTTTTGGTTTGAGATTGGTCGTGATAGCAGTTGTCCAACTCAATAGTGCAATCAATGAGATGTTGGAGTGTCAAGAGTCGATGACCACTGACCACAAGCTGGTCGGTGATTCGAGAAGGTAGGCCTTTTCGGAAATGAAAAAGAAGAGCCGCGTTGTTCCAGTTGATATGAGATTGTAAGACTTGGAACTGGGCAATTTAGGTCAAGGCTTTACCGTTCTCCTTGATCAAAAGAGAGTTGAGTTCGAACTCGGCATTGCGAACTTCATTGGGATCTCCAAATAATGTGAACAATTGTTGTTTGAACTTTTCCCAGTTATTGAGGATGCAGTCCGGCTTGGTGTTGTTCAGCAATTCGAGGTAAGGCTCGAACCATTGAGAAGCTCGGCCACTGAGATATGAAGAAGCGTAAAGTACCTTCTGTCAATTGAGGGAGAAGGTTGCCGGGTCGTTGGAAAAGAGAATTTTGCAGGATTGCAAAAAACCTCTTAATTTCGAGGATTGCTTGCCGTCGAATTTGTTGGGAGCTTTCATTCCGGGTGTCCGGAACTTGGGAGTTCCATTACCTCCTCCAGTCTTCAGGGCCTTGATAAGGGATACCAACATCGAATTCGGTGATTCATCGGCCGCCCTTTCGGGTCCGTTGGAACCTGAAGGATTTTGAGGTGGCAAAGGAGGGGGGTTCCGTCGCCGAGGTCGCCCTCGGTTGAGCTGTTCCTGGAAAGTGAAAGAGTCCTCCAAATCAGAAAGTTGCCGAAGTGGGTCAATAGGCACATTCTGATTTTGAGTCGAAGGAGGGATTTGTTCGATCGAGGGTCAATTGCCGATGGGAGTCGCGGGGGCTCGGCGTTGGTCAATGTCATGGTCCAGGGAGTGTTCGGCCGGACCTTGTGACCTAGTTCGAACTGGTGTACGTTGCATCACCAAGAGAGATCAACAGTCAAAGAAGTTGACTGTCGAGCAACAAGATATGATAGGGAGAGAGACCTATAAACTTGTTGTAAGACTTAATTAATATACTGTCATGCGACCAACCCAACGTACAGATGGGGATTTGGTTGATCGAAGCGCAAAGGGGACTGGAGGATGAGTCAAAGTATTCTCAAAGATAAATTCGAGACTAACTTCGAAGATGAGAAGTATAGACTAATACTGGGCTCAGGTGGGACTTGAAGTAATCAGGGTGATGGCTGATTAAGGAAAGGTAACGTAAAACAATGTTATATTAATTAAGTGAAGAAAAGAAGAAATGTAAAGAAAGTACAGTTGCTTTTATAGGCAAGTATTGACATGATGCTTTTGTGAAGATGAGTAAGGAAAGTATTTACTCGCAGTTAGATTTACACGAGTGATTGAAAGAAAGTCAAATGAAAGCATAATCGATGATATGACAATTAATTCAAAGATATAAGACAGATATTCCCAGGTGATGTAATTGGTAAGTGCAAGGCTTGATTGAAAGGGTTAAGCGCCAAGCTGAGAGTTGAGGCATGCGAGCTAGTCCGAGTAAGGGTTATTGGATAAGCGTTGAAGAGCCGTCGAATCACCGGAAAGGGAAATCTTCGAATCAGGGACCGGATTGGGTAATGAGTTTTGATGAGGGTCCCGTTGATTAGGTGTCACACATTTGGTCCTTTGAAAGTTCGAAACTGAGTGTTACATTCAAAGTTCGATGCATATGGAAATGCTGAGCCGGGTTTGGCTGAGAGTGAGAGTTGTAGCGTGACAGGATGTCATCAACGGTGTTTTCGCCGTTCCAGATTTTCTGATCGGTGTCGAATACTAGCTGGGAGTAGGCTATCCCATAAGCCTTTGACTTCTTCCTCAGCAAGGCAAGCGCCTTGTCAATGTTGTCCCAAAACGAGATTTGTTTTTTTCGGGGTCGGTCGCGTTGTTTGATGCAGTTGACATTAGCCAAGAATCGAAGGAAGCCAAGTCGTATCTTGGCCCCTTTGGTTATATCAGGATGGGTGTGGATGGTTTCGTGGCCGAGGCGTTCGAACTTTGGATGAAATGTTGAGTAAACATCAGTAATCAGTTTCCCAAGCGTGGGGACGCTGTCCGGTGGTTCGCCCCCATTTAATCCAGCTTTCAAGAGGTTTGAGAGCGCCGACTTTTCTTCCTTGATTGTCTTGTATATTTGCTTGTCTAGCTGGTTCTTACCAGCTCCTTCAGTGTAGTTAGATGGCAGGTGGGTAGCTCGGAACTGACTGCTTTCTTGCTCTATCAAAGCCTGAGAATGGTATTGATATCATGATATCAGTCAGTTCCATGAGATGCTTGGGTTGAGGGAGGAAAATAAAAACTTACCTTGACTCGAGAAATGTGTGTATTAGTGGCGTGTAAGCAACGAGAAGCCCGGGTGCCATAGCTGTCGAGGTTGTCTTCCAGTAGTATGCAGTGGACGGTCTCGCAGAGCCATAGCTTGAAGCCGGAGGTGTAGTCTTCCAAGGGCGGCGGCTTTTCTTCGGCGGTTGGAGGAGGCGAAATGATCTTTGGTGCTGGATGTTGGACAGCAAGCCCATTTTGCAGGGCCAGGAGCAACACCGCTGTGTTCCTGGCTTCTGGGCTCATCTAAGGAAGCAAAAAAAAAAAAACGAGACAAAAAAAAAAAAAACAAGAAAAAAAAAAACAAGAAGAAAAAAAAACAAGAAGAAAAAAAAACAAGAAAAAAAAACAATATCAGCTGTTCATCAGCTGTTGTAATCATGTGGTAGCTGCCAGTTACTAACCTGGAACAGGGGCTGTGCCCGTTGGATCAGATCATCACTGAGGGAAAATGTGCCCTGGATCGCCTGAAGAGTTCGTCGAATCGAGTCGTATTCTTCATGCAAGGGAGCTGTCAATTGTGAAGACTGGCTCCCAAAGCCACCTGTAGATGGAGAGTGAGAAAGTTGTCTCTCACCCCCTCCAAACCTGATCTCTGAGCGGGTCGGGCTGGGTCCACTGGGTATCATGCCATTGTTGGCCGGTTATACGGAGATGCTGGCGGGCCATTCACACTTACTACGCTGGCACGGACTGGTCCGGTGTGAATTTGTTGAGGGGGGACAGGGGGGACAGGGGGTGGGAAATTAGTTTGATGGGGATGTCAATGATGAGAAAGAGTCGATCCAAGGCGTGCATGAATCTTTCAACAGAAAGACCGTAGGTAACCATCCCATAAATGCATAAATAATTTGGTTACAGCATGATCCATCGCAACAGTGGGATGAGGTAACAAAGATCAAAGAATGTGGATTGCTATTTCAGGGTACATCTTGAGATGAGCCGAATGCAACTGCTGGTCACAACCGTAGCATGCAAACAATGTTGCAGCAGCATGAGCACACCAGGGAATAACAACAGTTAAAAGCCATTTAACCTTGCCTGAATCTCCAGCCACATTGCTCGGTGTCTATTCATTGCTTTCTCAATCGCCGGTAGGGCATACACTCATCGAATTTGTACTTGGGCTGCCAATACCCCTCCATCCTCCAGCTTCCCCACCAGCTCATAGCACCTCTCCCGAAATAAGATCATGACAACAGCTGGGCAGGTAAGACAAAACCTTTGCTTGTTCTTCAAGTTTTCCAGGAGAGAATTTGCTCTCTTCACTGCCGACCATCCGACTGCCACCATCTCAGTGATAAGCAAATCCATTTCTGTCCGATTCATCTTGCGAGCATCTTTCACTGCCGAGAAGGTAGTTGATTTGGTCCGTATTTTGCCCAGACACTGAAGCTCAAGCATCTCGCATATGGTATGTGCGAGATCCTTGAAATGCTCGGCGGCCTTGACCGACATTGTTGCACTTAACTGCCGCCTCGCCCTGACCCTCAACAGCGACTTAAAAGCCCTCTGCAAAGCAGTCAGACCGCTTCTGAATGATCTAAGGTTTCCAAATTCACAAGCACCCTCGGCCAACTCTACTTTGCTAGATTCGTTGTTTTGAGACGGCCCAGATTGTTGGGACACTTGAGGTTCAGCATGGCATGTGTATGTCCTGTCAAAGTCAATCGGTTCCTTTGATTTGGTAAGTTGAGGGTGTGCTGTTAAGAACTCAATCTCATCATCTGAATCCAAGCGGGAATGTTTGTCGACATGTGAGTAAGGCGAAATTGGTCGCCCGTATTGCTTGCCTAGTTGCAGGTGTGCAGCAGTGATGATCTCTATGTCGTCATCCAAATGCTTGCAAGAGCGTTTTGCTGGATGGGTGCTGGCTACAACATGGAGATGAGGTGAACGGTGCCGTCCACCATGATGGTTGATGCATTCGATTCTGAGGTTTGACTCAACTGAGTCCAGTTGCGGGGTAGTTGACCCACCTACAAGGTAATTACGAGTCATGGTGGCGGGCCTGATGACTACATGTTCAACAATCAGGCGCTTTGAATACCGTGCCAGATAGAACATGTGCTTGCAAGCACTGCCATGTCTTTCAAAGGAGCAGCAGCTGCAGTAGGTGACCCTGCCTTTGAGGCCACCTCCAGGATCATCAAAGGCAACCCGGTAAGTTATTGTTGTAGGGTTTGTAAAGGAGCTGATTAAATACTATAAGTCAAAACATGTAGTCATCAGTCATTTAATAGCCATTAAAAAGGAAGTGAATGACCACTCACATGGCCAGGGAACACGTGAATCTGCACTCCTAGGATGTGTAATGCCTGATCAGTGTACCCATCTGCAATTCGCTTGGATACCCTTTGAAAATGACTCCATTGTTGCTCCTGGTGTCCCTCCTGAACTCGGGCATGCTCATTGAGGAGTGTCGGCTCCGCCTGGTCAACAAGTATATGTATTACCTCATCTACTTGCCGTTTTTTGGGAGGGGGTATATACCTAGACTTGAGCACCCGGTGCCAAGCTTTGGTGTAGTTGTTGGTGTTGATTCCCTGTTAGGCATGGTTCTAGTATGAAGAATTGTGTTTGTCAGGATGATAGCTACATAGGCATTATATGTAGTTTCTGTTGATTTTACATACCCGAAAGAATGCTGCCCAATGGACCAAGTGTTTGCCCCACTGACCAGTGACATAAGTCACAAATTCTGGCTTGATGTGTTTCCACTTGGCCAAAAACTTGATCAGTGGCACCGACGGATCCGAGTGTGCATAGAGAATTTTTGTGAATTCTGCTGTTGCTTCGGCTGCAAGGTTGTGCAAGTAATTTCTTGCCTGTCCTTTAAAAGCCTTCAGGACATGAAACCAGCACCAGAGGTGCCTCGGTGCCAATTCTTGCAGGTCCTGATACACATGTAGTATTGCCTGTCGGATAGCAAGAGCACAGTCGCTCATGATGGTCTGTGGGACAAGACCGGTGGAGTTTCGCAGCCATCTGGGCAGCCATTCTACCGGTTCACTAAGATTTTCAGAGGATGAAAGCATGTTAGTGAGCCGGTAGAATGGCTTGGAGGAGGATTTTGTAACTCACGTGGCGGCTGAGCTGGTGAAAGCCCAACATACCGGAAGGCCTTTCCCCACAACTGCATTACGGACAAGAACAGTGTAAAGACTAATTTTTCTTCCGCCTGAGAGGAAAAAATTTGACACTGTGTTATGTGTACTGTCAATGAGGATGACACTTGGGCCGTATGTCATCATCATCTCCCTCTGCCATGGAGATTGGAGCACCATGAGGAAATCACCCGAGTCGATGAGATGTGGTGTGTATGTAAACCATCCTTGACTGTTCAGGTGTGTAGTCCACATCTTGAGTGATGTGAAGACATTAGGATCTCTCCGGGCCAATACTTTGGTGTGAGTACCAATCAAATACCGGACATGGTCGTACTTTATTTTTCGGCCTTCAGGCTTGATCCTGTGCTGGTGGTCCTACACAACATAATTAAATGAATTAGAAACTCTTATTGCAGCAATTTTTCAAGTGAGGCATGCAACAACAAGAGTGTAGCTTACAGGCAAAATACTTGGTGCATTAAGAAGCCAATGGATGTCCTTCCACTTGAGTCCAGCAAGTACCTTGTCTGTAAGCCACCGTTCAACAACAATAGGGGAGCGGCACATCCGCATGTCTTCGACTGAATACGGATCATGGTTGTGCTGCCAGAACCACTCAACGCGTAAGGTATCTGTAGCTGCATGGTGCATAATCCAGAATCTGGCCTGGCAGTTGCACTTGATTGAGGGGTTGTTGTGCTTCCGAGAGTTGATAAGGGCATGATGGACACCTCGGCGAGGGCAACTGTAGTCCAACCGGAAGTGATATTCAGCTGGACGTCCATTTCGCTTGCTGGATCCAATGGGAGGTATGGCATTTCGACAGACCCTTTGTGAGTTCCATCTTACTGTAGATTGCATGGCATTAACAAAGGTTAGAGCATCTTTTTGAGAGTTCCCAGGAATGGTGAAGCAATGGGGGTTTGAGGGGAAAGTTGGAGGTAATCTGTTGAGTCGCCGGACCATTCTCAAGTTATTCAAGGGTAGCCGAGACCCTGGGGATACTGGAAGTTCTTCTGTGAAAGGAAGTGGTACAAATGAGAAGATATTTTCTACAAAGGGGTACTGGTTGGAGTGAGTTGGTGGGGGTCCGATCTCAGTTATTATTTCTTCAAAACTAGGCAAAGGAGCATTATTCATGTTTAATTCAAGTGAGATGGACTCTGGTTCAAGAAAAATTGGAGGGAGGTTTTGGTTGGGAAATAAACTATAGATATAGAGCTCAGTCAAAATGGAAGCTTTGACAGGTTAATTGAGTTATTAAAAAGGTAAGTGGAAGATGGCTGCAGGCCGTTTGGACTGCAAGGGAAAATGGGATGAGTGGTTACTAAAATGTAGAGTAACTGTTGATTTTATAGCTGTGACGGTGCCAACAGCCTCCTCTCGTGTTAACCTCACTTGTCAAGTTGTGATGACTCTATACAGTCTCACACACTGACCATTTTTGCGTGCAATGGTCAGAACTCAGGAGTTCTGGTGGTGACTGTCTGCTTTGGGATGCTCACCCTCACCATGGTGAATCTCTTACTAATTCCCCCAAATGGGAAAGATCATAACTCCTGGTTACCCAGGTGGATCAATCCAATTGGGAGTTATTGAGGAATTTTTCAAGGGGCGGATCCAAGCGGCATGTTCATGTGCGGGGCAAGCAGCAAAGATCGATGTGCCTCCAACGGGTCGTAGTTAGTCTCCATAAGGTCCCAGCCGGGGTCTCCACTGTTGGAGAGAGGTCTATTGTCAGACCTGTTTAACTGGGGTTTGGGTGAAATAAGAAAGAGATCAGTATTCAGTTGAAACGAGAAGATCAGGATTCAGTTGAAACGAGATCATAATAATAATAAGAAACTTACTTTATCAAAGGAGAAAATAATGAAACGGGGGAAAAATCAGCCCCCTTTCAATCAGTGTTCAAGTGGGTGGGGAGCTTACATTGATATTCACTTCGGTCCGCTATTTTGTTTGGCCTCGGGTTTGATCATGTGGTGCTTGGTCGGGTGTCAGGCGGAGGGTGATGTGGTTGTTGGTTGGGTGGGTGTCTGAGACTTGAGGAGGTTGGATGAGGTGAAGGGGATTGGGATGGAAGGGAGGACTCCAGTTTGAGAACAATGTTTGAGTTTCCGATCCTGTCGGAGGTCATGACTTGGGGGATGCAGACTGCGTGCCCCCGAGTGTCTGCCTGCCCCCGACTGTCTGCCTGCCCCGACTGTAACAGGTCCAGTGAACTGTACAACATCACGAATGTGGCCAAGTGGGTTCAACTCCATCCACTTGGTTAATTTAAAAGATGGATTCCAATTTTGAAAGCCAAGTTGTTTCCATCTGATTCACATTTTCCTTGAAATCCAATCCCACCACACAAAAAAAAACCCTTTCATATTCTCCAGATTTCCCAATTAAAATATTGGATTATATTATAATTCTGCTTTTATAAAAAGGATAATAGAAATACAACTGAACTGTTCAATATCCCAGTACAATAAACACCAAAAAAATACCTCTGGAATATCTACACCATATATTCCTTTCCAATCATAAAATTTATCAGAAGAATTCCTCTTAACTTTAAAGGATTGCATATCCTTTTTTTATATTTTCTTTCACATAAAACTCATCCAAAAATCTCCACTAGAAATATCAATAATAAGCCCATATCCCACTACAAAATACCCTTTCCTCTTCATTCATACATCACAAACCTCTGGTTTCTCTCTCTATGTTTCCACATGGCTCCCAATATTTTCCTCCTAGGGGTCCAGTTACCCATGCTGGTAAGAATTATTGCATGTAACTTTTATTTCATTATGAAAGGAATCTGTTGCTCATTTATTTTGCCATATTTCAGGTTTTGAGTCAACTCTGTACCCTGATGGTACATACCGATACAGATGCACTTTGTGCAAGTCTAAATGGGCAAAGGAATCAAATATTCCCTATCACTTGGAATGCCGCACACACATAGACAATCACCATCAACTGCAACATTTTCAACAGCAGATGGCACACTCAATGCAGAACTCTCAAAACCAGGGCTCACTACCCCATCAAGGGAACCAGGATCCCATGGAGGCACAGATGGATCATAGTAATGATGATTTATTTATCCAACAGGGTACTCTTGATGGGCAAGATCTTGATACAGCTGTGAATATTGACTTGAATTACCCTGAAGGTTTTGGTTTTGGATTAGATACTGAAATTGAGGTCAATGATGGCACAGCAGGCATGGAGGAGTGGATTTCATCTGCACTGGCCGCCGGGATGATGGATGAGGAAACATTACTGCCCAATTATGAAAATACATCCACAGAGAATTTAAGGGAAGGGTTAAACCATGCACAGTGGTTTCCCTTCAGAAGCAAAGAGGTTAGTGATATATTTGGAATCATTGACACATTGGATTTAATAGCTGAATTGAATAAAAATGCATACAGTACCTAATTGCATCTCTCATGCTAGGGCACCTGCACAATCTTTTGTCCAGAACCATGTACCACCAGCTGCGTGTGATCCTGTCCCTCTGTCACATCAATCTGCCTTATTGGGAAAGTATAAAGAGAAATCGGGAAAAGATTAGGAATATGTTGGATATAAAAATAATTCAGAATGTATCAGTATTTAATAATACTTGCTACTATCTGAGTTTGAAAGACATAGTTGCACATGTATGTCTCTGAAACTCAATCAATGATAAAATAAATCAAACTTACTTACCATGCACTTCAAACTTTGCAGGAATTAGCAAATCCAATAGTCCACCCACACATGCATTTCTACCCACATGATCCAAAAGGCAAAGACATTAGAGCACTTTATCAGAGTGCCAAATGGCAAGAACATCTGGAACCTGAACACCGTGTGCAAATGGCTCCAATGGATGGGAAACACTACTACATTTTTGAACCTATCACACTCAAGGGAGCACCGGATAATTACATAGTGGTCCCAATATTCTTATATCAGCTTGAAAATGAAATATATTCAAAGTGTATTGTTTCCAAATTCACTAGACCTGACCAGGATGGAAAAATGATTTTATATATAAGAGGAAATATCAAGTACACTGACCCCAACCTACTTGATATTCCTGTAAGAAATTTCAACAAGATACACTCAGAAATCCATCAGAGAGATGGCACCCTATTGATGTCAAAGTGTGAACATCAGATATGGGGTGAGTATAATTCAGATTTACCCCATGGAATGGATACTGACAGGTTTCTTCATCTTCCAGAATTTGGTGGTTCTGCCCCATTTGCTGTACTCAATCCATGGAGGAAGAGGGCTTGCAACAAGATAATTCGGCATGTGCCTATCACTCTCTATTCAGATGACACATCTGGTAACCAATCAAAAAGGTGGAATAAGCATATTTCTTACTACTTCACATTGGGTGGACTCCCACCAGAAATGACCAATATGGAATATAATTGTCATTTCATTGCAACATCTAATGTGGCATCTGCATTGGAGATTGGTGAGCCCATTGTTGCAGAGATCAAGTGAGTTCAAAATATATCTTCAATAAATATCAAATAGTAATTTCTGACTTTCCATTCAAGTCAATTGGCCAATGATGGGAGTGTTGCATATGACGCAGGCTTGAAGGAGGAAGTTTTATTTATGATCATACCACTTGTTGAGATCATGCTATGACGCTTTAATGACGTCATTAAATTACTTGATCATATTTTATCATCTCCTCTTTACCTTCATCAACTCCGAAGTACTATAAAAATTATCAACTCCGAAAGATCATTAAGATTAAACTTTCTCTTGACCATTGCAAACTTCCAAAATTAAAAAACCTTGTTGACCACTTTAATCTTTACATTTTTCCTCTCTACACTTCCAATTTTCTCATCGACTTCGTCGACTTCCACTCTACTCATCAACTTCGTTGACTTCTCTAAAAAAAACTTCATCAACTTTGTCGACTCATCCTCATTTTCATTATTCCTAACACAGTCTACTCTTCATCTCAATTTGGTGAGAAAACTAATTAAAAATTAACATCATCAACAATCTCTTTATTAATTACTCTTATTTTATTCTTTGCACAAACCCAGTTTCCTGTGTTATCTTCTACTCCAGTCTACTATTTTAGGTTGTCTTTTATCTAAACATTACAATCTTCTGGTGAATCTTTCTCTCATTTATTCTCATCAAGTTAAACTTTATTTCTGACATTTTTTTTATTAGCCTGGCTTTGATTTTACGCAATAAATTTGATTTATTAGTCACCACTTGCTTTCTTGGCTGACTCTCCCATGGCAGCTGAAATTACAAATACCCCCAACCCAGGGAAAGCCAACAATCCATGCCAAATTTGTCATCTGAGTGCAAAGTCCAAAGATCACCGGTGCTCATTGGAATTCCTCAGATCTTTCTTTGGGATTCCTCAATTGCCAGTGGCTAGAAAGTGGCAAGAAACAAGGACTTGCTCACATGAGCTCTGGGACATAATGGATCAAAAGACCAAGCATGAATTCAATTTGAAAACTGCAGAGTATGGATTGAAGGACCAAATAACCCATAAATTGATTGAATTGCAGACCAAACATGCTCATGAAAGAATCCGCATTACTGAACTTGCCAATTTTTCACGACCAAGAATATTCAACTCATTTTTGGAACTAGTCTCATTTGATGGTTGTAATGACACCCCAGTGGAGATATTGCATGTAATACTCCTTGGGTCAGTGAAGTATGTAGTTGCAGAATTCATGAAAAATAGAGTCCCCAAGAATAAACTAAAGCAACTGGAGGCAAGCTTGAAATCCTTCAATACTGATGGACTCAACATTCCACCAATTCAAGCAAGGTACACTATTTCACACCATGGATCCTTTATTGGTAAAGATTTTTGTACAATATTACAGGTGGCACCATTTGTTTTTTTCCCACTTATGTCAGAAGACATGAAATCTCTCTGGTTTTCAATGTGCTACTTATCCAGCTTGGCATTTCAGACTTGCATTCCTGAACTTGAGAGCTACATTCAAAAACTGGAAGCTGTTATAAGGGAGTTCACATATCACATTTGCAAAATGTCAGGCCGATGTTCAAATAAACCCAAAGTGCATATGCTGCTACACTTACCTCAATCAATCAGACACTTTGGTACTGCTAGTCTGTTTGCCCCTGAAAAATTTGAGAGCTACAATGGAATCGTTAGAACAGCATCAATCCATTCCAATCGCCAGGCACCCAGCCGTGATTTGGCCCACTCATTTGCTAACTATCAAATACAGAGGCTATTATTCTCTGGTGCCTATCTGTATGACAATAAAGTAGGAGATTACTTTCAAGCATCTCCAGCGGTTACCAATGTGTTTGATAAAAATGAACTTGTTCAAAAATCTTTTGGTTACAACGCCTCATTAATCAAAAGCATGAGTTTCTTCCCACGCTTACACAATTCCAAATTGAAATAATCAGACATTGAATTAATCCCAGACAGACTCAGTGAAAGTTACCCAAACCACATGATTGGGCAAGTGGAAGCCATTAAGCTTGATACAAAAGAAAAAATTTGTACAGGAATGTTTTATTTGGTGAGCCAAAACACTATGGAAATAACTTCCCATTTACAGTTATTAATCACACTAAAATTATTGAAATTTATCATTCTCAAATACCTTGAAAACAGGAGAAAGGGCTTCCCAACCGGGGAAATATAATTGCATTTGTGCAATCACTCTGGGAGGTCACACCTGGTAACAAATATTATGTGAGGCGTGTGGAATGTTTGCGAGGTCGCATAAATACTCATACCCAAATGCCAACATTAGAGAAAAGGACCTCTTCAATGATAGTTCCCATCCATGTAAGTAATTATAATGATCTTGAATCTTCTGAAAAGGATTATTGAATTGGAATCATCAAATCCTTTTTGAAATTCCAAATAAATTTCATCAGTTCATAAAGTGTTGCCTCAACGTCCAGCACAACTGCTTTGATGGAGGATGTTCTGCAGTTGAGGCACCAGTTACAGTAAACCCACGCCATGAAGGGACATCCATTTGTCATCACATACAACACACTAACCATAACAGTTATCTATTGAATGCATTTTCACACCATGAAGCTGAAATACATTGAAATAAATCAGGCTTGATGCCTAAAGATATTACAGAGGGCCAAATGATGCAGGCCTTACACACTGGCCTTCAAAAGTGGCAGGCAGAAAACGATGAAGATGATCTCAGTAATTAAAACTAGAAATGATGATTTCACTCTTATATCTCTGACTAGTCAGGTTGGAAATCTTTACTAGGGCAATGTTCATTTTTGTGGAAAAGTTTCCTGGACCAAAGTTCTCAGGAAATTCTTCTAAGTGTTGTGTTCCAATTATGATCAATTTCTTTCAGAATTTATAATCAAGTACCTTTTGAGAGAAAAACAAAAGGATTCCAAAAAATATCAACACTTTGTATATATCCTTGTGGTGTTAAATCAAAATCATGCAAAAAAGTCACCAAAATTTGTATATATCTCAGATGAGTTTCCCTTTTCCATACACATATCATGGCCAATTGGATCACATCTAAGAATGCAACAAAAAACATAGTAATTTGGTTATATCTTAGATGAAAAAAGCATGCAAAAAAAACACAAAAGCTTGTATATGTCTCAGATGAATTTCCCTTTATATCTTAGATGAAAAAAGCATGCAAAAAAATCACAACAGTTTGTATATATCTCAGATGAATTTCCCTTTCTATCTTAGATGAAAAAAGCATGCAAAAAAATCACAAAAGTTTGTATATGTCTCAGATGAATTTCCCTTTTCAATATAAATATCATGGCCAATTGGATCACATCTTAATAGAAGAATAAAAGGATGCAAAACAAATGAGATAGGGCAATATTTAGAGTAGACAAGTGATCATTTCAGAGGCAAAAGGGAGGCAGATATCCTAGGTTTTGATTTATGATGAAGGCCATGGGACATCACTCATACCAGAATCTGTAGTGCTGCAGCTGGAGATGTCCTATAAAAAAAATCAGCTAAAAAGTCAAATGACCAGAAATATAATCAAACAACAAACCCCCTCATGCGTTTGTGACTCTATATATTTCCAAGAAAAATCCAGGCGCAGAGAAGCCACAGCATCTCTCTGGGTTGGTAATTGCTCCAAGAGGTTCCGGAATTGCCTGTACTTTGAAGGAAGAGGGTAGAGGTTGAAGTCATCCCCCCTTTGGATGCGTCCAGTCCAACTGATATGGCCCACAGAATCTTCATACTTGAGGAGTCCCCCAAATTTGCAATCAGACTGGACGGAATCAAGATGGTTGAAAACCATTGCCTTGAATTGCACAAACCTCATGGATATAGACTGTAGAGCCATGGAGGTGGTTGAGATAGGGGTGTGGTCACTAGGAAGCATTTGTGGGCAGAGGAGGCTGATGATGTTGTTACACAGAGCAGGATCATAGATGATGACAAGCTGGGTTGAAGACATGATATGGAGGTTGTTTATTGTATGTAAGGAGGATGTATGTGGGACCTTCTATGGATGTAACAAGGGGATGTAGTATGGGAAGGGTGACTGGTGGGGATTGGGATGAAAGGACTGCCCCTCAGCAGTCCTTTTATGCCTCACCCCTCCAGCTGGTCACACCTCTGATCAGGTGGAAGGGTGACTGATCCCCCTTCCAGCTGATCCCCCTTCCAGCTGATCCCCCTTCCAGCTGATCCCCCTCCCAGCTGATCCCCCTTCCAGCTGATCCCCCTTCCAGCTGATCCCCCTTCCAGCTGATCCCCCTTCCAGCTGATCCCCCTTCCAGCTGATCACGCCTCTGATCAGCTGGAAGGGTGACTGATCACCCCTCCATCTGATCATCTTTTCAGTGGTGATCAGTCACCCCTGCAGTGGTGATCAGTCACCACTGGAGGGGATCAGTCACCCCTCTAGCAAGGTGACTGATCACCTTGCCTGTCCTCCTGCACACTTCACACATGGAGGAGCCATGTTGAAGTGTGCAGGCCTTGTCGATAATCTCAACTCAGCCTATCTTTGAATTGACTTCAAAGATCAATTGAAATCACTTCAATGGTAATAGCTCATCGAAGTGATTTTGATGGACCTTCTTGTCAATTCGAAGTACATTCGAATTCAAAAATTGAATTTGAATGTACTTCGATTTTGATGCCTGGTCCGCGTAAATCTGTGCATTGCCGAAGCTCCAGGTGGAATCTTCGATTGCACTTCGAAGATTCCTCCTGGCCTTTGATTTCTCTTCGAATTATCTTTGAATACATTGGTTAAAAAAAAAAAAAAAAAAACTTCGATGTTAGTTTGAAGTGAAACCGTAAATGTGTGTCCGTGGTGTAGACCATCCAGGCCCTGAAGGTTGAGTTGCAAGAGTTCAGGAGATATCGGGTGTATATATTTATTTATTTGTATGTGTACATGTTTGCGAAAATGTCTCAGACTTTGCTGCGGTCGATCGGCGGTGCGGACACTCCATTCGGCTGGTCCAGGATTGATTTGCCTGAAGGCATTCCAGCAGGCAAGCCACTCTATCCATCCAACTCACCCCCAATCTCATCATGCCATTCTCCTTGATCGAATTGCTCAGAAAACGTAAGTCGAAAACCTACTTCCCACCTTGATCTGCATGTACTCATTATCCGACCCATCTCTCACAGGCTACCTCGATACAATCCAATCTGTCAAACCGACCAATGGGCGTTGGAAGATCCTCGTACTCGATAAACATTCTCAGTCTCTGATCAATGGGGTTTTGAAAACTTTCGAAATATTAGAACTCGGCGTCCAACGTAAGTTTCAAGTGACTTATTTAGCCTCATACAGAAAAACAGCCTACTTCGGAATATAAAATTGGAGAAACCTGACTTCTTTGGCTTCATTTGTTTTCTACAATCATGACCATATCAAACATACGTTATCCCCAATATGTTTAACAATCTGCGAATCAACGTTACGGGAAAATTGTCACACCACGATACTGATTTATTTTCGAATAAAAATAGAAATCGACTTGATTGAAAACAATCGAAACCCATCTCCCAACCTTGATGCCATCTACATTCTTGCTCCTACTGCCAGGAATATCGATCGAATTATCTCCGATTTCGCCCCGCCCGGTGGTTCCAGCAGGAAAGGAACGCCCAACGTCTCAAACACCTACGCTGGTGCACACATGTTCTTTGTTGATGGTGTGTAATTTGCTTATGTTCTCATGTCTGTATATCCATCTTAACAAAAAACTCACATTTCTCCCTCTGTGGTACCCCCGACAGCGTTGGACGATCTGCTAGTCAATCGACTCACGAGCTCACCGGCTGCCCCTTTTTTGAGACAATTGATCGAACTATTCACGAATATCTCGGCTGATGAACCTCAAGTTTACACCCTTCGACCCCCCAATCTACGTAGTCTGATTACTTTATATGGCCCGCCCCCCCGATCTCCACGTGATGCACTCGAAGCCTGGGAAGACGAAGTCTGTTGGATGAGCAAATCGGTTGGCAAGAATTCCATTGCTCACGTTTTTTTCTTGCTACCGGTTTCTTCTGATTGGAAATAACACCAAACTTGTTGTCATATTGCCCTGTCGATTTCTTTGTCTGACTCATCTTTTGTTCTTCCCTCCCTCTTGACACTTCCCTCGATATTGAACAAACTTAGTTGATTAACTTGTTTGCTACCTTAGGAGAGAAGCCGTATATTCGGTATTACAATCCCTCCTCGCCTCCACTAGGACCTGCCGCACTAGCTCAGGAGCATCTGTGTAAGAGCTTGGCGGCCTCTCTCGAAAAGGATCTAGACGCTTACTGCGATTCTAACGAAGAATTTCCGGTTAGCCTCCTCAAGTCCCGGCCGCATCCTTCTGGAACCAGCTAATACCATTATTTCTTAGCCCGTTGTCGATCCCCCTAGACCCCGTGGAACCATATTGATTGTAGAACGGGCCATGGACCTATTTTCCCCTCTATTACACGAGTTTACATACCAAAGCATGTGCCATGATCTGTTAGAAATCACGGATGGAAACAAATATTGGTTAGTTGGCTTGGATTTCACTATATCATTTCATGGATAGGAGAGCTTCGTACTTAATGCGATCAATCCAGTCACTCATACAGAGACCAATCTGGCGAAATCGAAGAGAAAGAACACACATTGGGCGAAGAGGATAAAGTTTGGGTAGAAGTTCGACATATGCACATGAAGGACGCACTTGACAAGTTAATAAATGACTTCAAAAATTATGCATCTGAACATGGTCATCTTGCCAATGGTAGCAGCTTGAACGACATGAAAGACATGCTGGCTAGCCTACCGCATTTGAAAGAGAGCAAGGAGAAAGTAAGATATTTATTCGCTACTCACTTGGCTGAGGATTGCTAAGTTGCCTTCGCCTTTTCCATTGGTTTTGATTTATCTCAGCTGTCTCTCCATTTAAGCATGGCCGAGACTTGTATGGAGCTGTTTGAGAAGCGCCAACTAATGAACGTAGCCTCTGTCGAACAGTGCTGCTCAACTGGTATGACAGCCGAGGGGCGGACCCCCAAATCAATTGTGGAAGAAATGGTACCCTTATTGGACGATCGTTCAATCAGGTTTGTCATCCATCTCACTACTGGCTCCTTTTCACTCCAATTTACGCCAGTTTAACCTGCGGGATATAGTACATCGGACAAACTGCGAATTGTCGCATTGTATGTGCTCTATCGAGACGGCGTTCCGGACGAGGATCGTCGACGATTATACCAGCATGCAAGGTTGGCCTTACACGAAATGGATGCGGTGAACAACATGGTCTTCCTTGGTGCTAATGTCACTAAGGATAGCGGAAAGAAGAGGAAAGCATTGTTCAAGCAACAACTCGATGAAAACGCTTATGATATCTCGCGCTTTCAGCCGCTTGTCAAACTGATGCTGCAGGTAGAAAATGGCTCAGTCGATAATCGGGCCCAAAACAGTCATACTGATGCATGTTTTGTGTTTAGGATGCGGTAACGGGCAAACTGGACCAAACTGTTTTTCCATATATGGGTGATGATCCTAGCACGAGCGCTCACAGTGGTAATGGTGGTGCCGCTGCTGGGGGAGGCGCTCCGACATCCTTACGGAGTGCAAAACCTAGTTGGCAACGACCAAGATCAAAAGCAGCCCCTGCCAACCGTGAGCGGCTGATGGTCTTCGTGGCCGGCGGCTTGACATATGCAGAAGTCCGAGCGGCATATGAAATTTCAGAAGCACACTCCAAGGACGTCATTATTGGTGAGCTTCCTGCTGGTCGCATGAAATCTATCCACGTTTGTTGAAATTGAAATGTCCACATCCGTTGTGAGAGCTAGGTTCGACCCATATTGTCACGCCAAAGACCTACATTGCTGATCTGGCAAATTTGGACCGAGGTGGATCTAGTCAAGGGCTGGGAGCGCCAGTTTTGGGCAGCAAATCTTCGACTCGACCCTCCAAACCCCCACCAGTAGAACCACGAGACCGATTGAAAGCCGCTGACACCCGATATGCACATGAGAATAGCTATTCCGGCTCTTCAGCATCCGCCGCACCCCCCTCCAAAAGAGACTACCCTGCCGCTCCTCCATCAAACCACCGTCCCCCTTTGAGTACTTCCAACCTCCTTCCCATCCCTTCCCCCGTTCCGTCTAGCAAGGGTCGGAGTCCTATGTCTTCTCCTGCCATCGGGTCAAACGTTTCAATTAATTCCGGTGTGGTCGAAAAGGATAAGAAAAAGGGATTCTTTGGCAGGATCAAGAAGTGAAACGCTCAATAGATCTTCTTTCTTACTTTCAACCCCAATATCAACCTTTTTTTTGCTTGGAGGATATACATGTGTCTCGTCTTTTTCCTCGTAGATGCATTTAGTTTTATTTATACGTCTATTTATATAATCTTAGGACCATAATTAACTCACTCTGTCTATCGCATGTAAATTTATTTAGTTGAGTTGGTTTTCTCTCTGACTTTTCTCCTTTTGATCAGGTTCATTATCCTACTCATTAACACCCAACCTTTGTTTGTTTTTTTTTTAAAAAAAAAACATATTATAAAAAAGAAGACATGGCTGTATAGATAAATACACTGATCAGGAGTTAGATTGGGCGTATTTGATTGTATAATAAAAACTTCACCGTAATCTAAATCAATAATCAACCATTTTTTGAGCTTTTGATTAAAGTTTAGTTAGTGTTGCTATGTCAACCATACTTATATATGCATTCATGGAAAGTATGTTTGCGTCCATTTAAGCTCATGGACCTGCATCGGCTTTGTCGTCCATTGACTGGACTCTTGAGCTCTCCTGGGACAGGCATTTTTCTTTTTTAATGTGGACTTGTTTGAAGTTTGTTTTATAGGGTTCTCAAAGTTAAAAATATAAAAACTTATCATATTGTGGCGTACTGCTAGAGAGCCCTTGAATGCTTACGGGATAAGATCTGACTGGAACTTGAATGAATGCCTATGACGTTAAGATGTTTACACTCTTACACAGTCCTCTGTACTCACCCAAGACAAAAGGAAAAACAGTTTCATCGTTTTTCACGTAATCATCGTTTGTACACGTTTTACATATTTACTCGATAATGTCAAACCCAAGAATCGCCCCAGTTTATTTTGTTTTATTCAAGGATTGCGGGGAAAAATAAGAATAGATAGTCATGAATCAATATAAACTAATTTTGATGAAGCTCAATGAAGGTTTGTTCAGTATTGTAGTTATACTTTCCTGATGTTCTGGAAGAGTGGTCATGTGACGTCAGAAGAGTCCATTGAGCTATACCAAGCGACTCGAAATTCAGTTGACCGGGGTGCTGATTTGAGTGATGAGGATCTTGGATATCGTGGCTCTCTGAATGAGCTGATTGAATTTGATTGGCGTCGAAGACGGTCAGATTAGCATACTTGCTGTAGCCAATCGGCCCCTCAAATCGGTAAAACTTCCATCCACGATCCTTTCGATTCATCTTCTGTTCATCATCTAGCCCAACGAAGGGTTTGAAATTAAGATAAGTTCCGTTGGAGGAAGAATAGGTATTCAGGGCTGTGAGTTGACCGGGATGGTCGAAGAAGCTGATGCGGAAGTCGGTGAAATTGGAGGACTGGAAGCCGAATCCGATAATCTGTTTGGCTCGAAATTGCTCGTTGAGTTGGACGACGACCGTTGCGGGGAGATCTGAAGGAATCCAACGTGTGGCAGAGGAGCCATCGAGGATTGAGAGTGGGAACTGTCCGGGGAGGAAAGCTTGGTCACACTGGATGGGCGCGCATTGGAGCGGATTGGCCATATACACGAACCGGTTCGGGACCGTCAGCGTGCGTCCGGGTCCAAGCTTGAGAATACGACCGGGGGACCGGAGCTTGACAGGTATGGGCGACTCGGCGTAGTCTGGGTCTGCGTTGGGAAGAGCCCCAGATCGCGGGCGGAAGAGGGAGGTGTGAGTCTGGTTGGACTTCGCCCGGATGGGATAGCCGTGCCAGTAGATTTGCCGATACCTTAGTGAAGCGATCTGGGGTGGCAAACTGGGGTCTACGCTGAGGTGGTCCAGCTCTAGACGCAGGCCGAGGTAGCCGTACACAGTCACCCGGTAGTCACCGCCCATACCAGTTAGAAAAGGGAATGCGGGATGGATCCCACCATTCTGAGAATAATCGTCAACGAGTTGCTCACTAAACTGAAACCAGGGTGCTCGGACGTAAGGCTGTGAGCTGAATAGATGATAGGTATAGGAGGAACACCCAGAGAGCTGGAACCTGTTCTCCACAACACTGTAGACCCCGTAGGTCATCCCTGGCCCATTGAGGGATTGCTTGGTGCCATAGTATTCCAAATTTTCCAGTCTGTGGGGGTTTGGGAAATCTAGGAAATCGTCAATCAAGACGACATCCGCCTGTTTGACTACGATTGACGAATTCATCCCATCGTACTCCAACATGATTCCGCTTTGTTTATCGATGGGTAGCGCGAGATTGCTAGCTTGCTTTGACCAAATCGGGTTCGACTTTTGTCCTAGTCTTTCCCTCAACTCGTTGGCAGTAGTCAGATGGTGTTTAATCAAAGACATCGTATATGCTGGATTATCAACGTAATTCGCATATTCATCCTATAGAAGCCAGAAAAGATTCAGCCTCAAGAGCAAAGTCACTCTGAAGCTTAAATAACTATCTCTATGGAGAAAGTAAAGAGACTAACCGGATCAGTGGCGTTCCTGAGAATATACTTCTGGTTTGAAGTTTCCGATAACAGGTTGCTGAACAAGCCAGCAATCGCTTGATAAATTGGCAGGAGATGTAGATTGAAAAAAATGAAGTTTCCAGTGGCCACGAGGTGGTGAAAAAAGCTCAAACCGATATCACCATTAATATGATATTCGTAATCAAAGCACGGTCCTGAGGCGGTGCAGTTTCCGAACCGCCCACTTGTCCAGGGATAAATTGCATCATTAGGCGAAAATTGGTTGGTACGATTCTGGGAAGAGCGGTAAGCCGTTTTGATATTCTCTTGTGCTTGAGGGAAGGTTGACATCCGATAGTTGATGATTCGTTGGGCGGCATGCGGATGGCTGATTACCAAGCCGGGTGCCATCCATACCTCAGCATCCCAAAAGATCATACCGCCGTAGCAAGAAGAGCCTAATCCGCATACAGAGATGCTCCAGTCGTCGAGTGCGCTGATGGTATTGGCAAGAGCAAGGGCGTTAGAGCTAATAGTATTTTGTAAAAGATGAAATGGGTTGGTTATGGCAAGTGTTTGTAGCTCCACCAGGTTAGGATCGATTGAAGAAGGGTCATACTGAGCCAAGTCGTAGTCATCGACCGACTCTTCGGTCATGATAGAGTTCCATTCTCGACGATGGGAATCTATCTGAGATGAAAAGCCGTCTTTGGCGCCTGCGATGGCAGATTGGAGGGCGACGGTATAAGGGTCAGAGAAGGCATCACCGGAGGCAGCGCCAATGAATTTTTCCACAACCACAGTCTGGTCTGATTTCAATTTTATTTTAGCTGACTGAGCGATGGTTGAGAGACTAGCTGAGCTGGAGACGGTTGGGAAACCTTTGAGCAAATAACTTCGAGAGAAAGCTCCGGATCTTAAACTGGAACAGACATATGCAGTCAAGTTGGACATCCCGTTCGGGCTGACGGCAGAGCAAATCGTTGACGAGCTCGGGTGATGATCTTTCTCCACAAAATCCGTCCGGGCAGCACCCTCACCATCCAGGAGATCAATCACGCTGAGCTCCAAGTCGCTCGCTGCCTGGAGCTCCAGTTGAACGGCAGCGCGGTTGACATGGAGCTTATGAACAAATTTGGTGTATTTGATTGAGATTTCAGGTTGACCCTCCATAGCCCAGACGAACTCCCACCTCATCAAACCCGCTTTAAGATCAAGGGTGGACTGAAAGTTTTGGATGTACCTTGGGTCAGTCGAGGCGTCCAAGGTAGCAGCTTCAGTTTTGAGTAGCAGACCAGCCCAATGGGGCACGCCACTGATAATACTTTCTCCGCCGTATTGATTGAGCCAGGGAAAATTGCTACTGTTGAGCTTCGGCTGAGAGCTGTAGAAACCGGCGATGGTAGAAAAGCTTTGGCGTTGATCGAAGGCTGGCCAGCCATTGAGGGAGTGATTGTCCTTGTCAAAGAACGGGCCGAGTGCGGCCAGGTTGATTCCCAAGTACCCGTTGGAGAGTGAGATCCTTGATTGGTATCGACCAGGTTGAAAAACAGTAGTGGCCAGCGTCCACTGCTGATTATCCCATTGGACACCTCGGAAACGGGTGGGGTACGTAGTGTTCGCGGATTTATTGTTCGGGCTGCCAGACCAGACTGAATGGACTATCGAAAGCCAAACCAAGACGAAATGAGCTCGGCTTGTCATGAGGGGATGGAGCCTGAGGATAATGAACCGGACGGCCGGCAGAGGATGCTTAGATGAGACTCGACGGTAGTGGCCGACGGACGGATGGTCGGGTACCGTGCCAATATGTCCATGACACCTGTACCGAATCCGAAAACCCCAAAGCTCGGTTAATGACAAGTCTTATTGGTCAATGTAAAAAGGCTGTATATTCATCATATTAGCACGGTTCACGTAGGCTAAACTTCAACAACAATTTTAAACATTTTAACACCTCTGATATAAAGTTTAACCTAACTCTATCCCGCCCAGTGCATCTATAACCTGCTTATATCCAACTTATATCCACCCGATAGTTGATATATATCCCCCCGGTATCTCTCCGAAACAAAACTTGCTCGTAAATTGGGGGAGCGGAAGTGGTCGGGGGGAGGATGAGGTTATAAGTTGTTTCACCTACGTGAACGGTGTTGTTGATGTGTTGTTGATGTTTATGAAAACTTTGTTGATGTTTATCTTCAACAAGGTTAAAAATCCTCTACGTGAACTGTGCTATTGGTCCCAAGATCAGTATTGAACAATTCAAGATAGGCTGTTGATATAATAAGGGGGTTCACTTACTGCTTATTTCAAAAACAGCATTCACAACCATCCAGTATTTTCCCTGCCAAATGCACTGGTTTGGCAGACAAAATCTTGCTTGGTTTCAACTGCTAACTTCAAAATTGGCGGTAAGTGAACCTCCTTACACCAGGAAAAAAAAGTTGGCACCTCTATGGAGGTGCCTTCGCTTATCTCTTACCCATCCTCAACATATCAACACTGTATCTTGACTGTATCCCCCACTTCAACAGAATGTATCAATGAGGTATCTTGTTTTCACATGACTGCTCCAAAGTTGAAGTATTTCCATATATTTAATTAATAATTTTTCAAATGGTAAGTAAATCCCCAATAAACTTCATGAAATTTGACTAGTGATCATGAAAAACCACAAGGAGGGGAATTCACTGTATGTCTCCATTTGTCCCCCACATGTTACGTCTTGCTAACTCAACTTTGATCTTCAGCGCTTGATACAACAACATGTCGCCACCCTGATAGGGTCAAAAAGCAAAACTCTACCTCATCATGATGAAGAGGAATTGCGCATGGATATTGATGATCAGGTGGAGGATCTCTTGAGTGATCCAGACTACCCGTATCCTCATGGTCCTGGTCATCCATCCGCTACCCCCAAAACATTGGCCATCATGCGCAGGATGATGACTGCCGCCGGAGTTCATTCCTTCCGCCCAAATTTCAACCAACCAATCAACAGTCCTGATAATGAGCATCTGCTTGATCTGGCCGTGAAGACATTTCTTGAGCTGGTCAAATGCAAAGAGTACACTGGAATTGTTCCCAAAGGTCTGAAAGAGGAACGCATCCGAAATGCCATTCATCTCCATGTTACCCAGCGACTCAGAAGACGGTCAGTTTTTTCCTGATGCTTTGTTTACCTATCATATTGATTCACGTCTCCTTACTAAACAAATTTCATCAGGTATCAACAAGAGAATAAGTGGTCCAAAAGTCAACAAGAAGCACAAGACAAGACTGCTTGGTGCACTTCTAGATTGGTTAATGTAAGCAAAAATTGAATTGACCGCTTAAATATATTCCCGGACTAACAAAACCAAACTTTTCTTGCAGCTACAACACGCCCAAATTGCGACCTTAAGCAAGTATCAAAAGCTTTTGGGCCTTGTTCCAATTGTTGAAGGCGCATGCAGTGACAAAAATACCAATGATTAAGTATCTCAAATGATCCAAATTGCTTATTCAAAAAGAAATCCCAAAAAATGCACCGTTTGATCAATCCCATGGCAACATCACAAAATTTCTTGCATGATGTGTAAAATTGATGATTTGAAGGCTGCTATTGTAGAGACTGTAAAATGGAGATGTGTCTGGTGAGATTCGAACTCACGACCTCAGCTAAGCTGAGACACATGCTAGAGTGCTGCCTTTACCAACTAGGCTACAGACGCTTGTGACTGCCAGGGTGTTGGTTGGTAGTGCTCATGGTTCAGCTGGTGATACATCATGGTAGCAGACTAACAGGCAACTCAACACCCCCCCTTGCTACATGATGTGGAGAGTTGGGATTGAACCCAAGAGGTATGGGGATTAGACCCATTAAGTGTGGGGATTAGACCCCGTAAGTGTGGGGATTTGACCCAAGGAAGTATGGGGATTTGGACCCATGTAGGTGTGGCCACTGTGGGAGTTGAACCCGGGACCTTGATGTAGGCTTAGAGGGGTTTTTGGTCTTACATGAAGCATTCACATCTTCATCCAGTCTCTTATGTAAGCGAGTAGCGCTTAGGTAGAATCTGGGCTCATAACCTGTAGAGACTGTAAAATGGAGATGTGTCTGGTGAGATTCGAACTCACGACCTCAGCTAAGCTGAGACACATGCTAGAGTGCTGCCTTTACCAACTAGGCTACAGATGCTTGTGACTGCCAGGGTGTTGGTTGGTAGTGCTCATGGTTCAGCTGGTGATACATCATGGTAGCAGACTAACAGGCAACTCAACAGCTATGATAGCAGCAACCTCAAAAGGCTCTTCTGGTGCTGCGGCCCGGGAGCGTTGGAATGTTTCTTTGCCAATTGAAAGCAAGCTCAAACCACCATCCAATTTTCCAAAGGCATGCTTTGATTGCGAATGGCTTGACTCCCTCACCGAGCATCAAAGATCTGCTTTGAATTTGCGCTAAAAACCTGATATTAGAGCCCTGGTTAAGGAACTTGAGGAGATGGTCCCCAGAAATTAGTTCTCATTTATAATCACATTTTTCCTTGTACATAAATAATTTATTTGTAAAAACTCGGAGATGGTCCCCGGAAATTAGTTCTCATTTATAATCACATTTTTCCTTGTACATAAATAATTTCTTTGTGAAAACTCCTGTACATACTTGATTGTAATTGTATCTAATTTAACCTATCAAAATTTATCAAATCTAACCAACGCTTGACTCCAAGAAATATAATTCAACAAAAACTGTGAATCAGAGAAATGTGAAATGAGTTGATAACAATTGAAACAATCAATTACACATGGAGTTCCTGATAAGGATGGTAGCGCTGCCGCATGAGGAAAAAAAAAAAAAAAAAAAAAAAAAAAAAAAAAAGGGGGAAAAATTGAAAAGTTGATCAATATACCTGTTTTTTTGATCAATATACCCTGAGGAAAAATGAACAATCTTTGTAGTGAAAGATGGTGAGGGGAAGAATGAAGATAAAATGAAGCAATTCCCAACTGTCAGGTCAAAACTGATGCAGCTTGATTTTAGTAACAGTTATTCCAACAAACTCCAAATCCTGGATAATAAATTAAATATATGGTTATTGTGAATTGATCATAGCTAATAGGCGTAATTCTATATTTATCCTGAAAAATCCATGAAAAAAGAGCTTAAATTTGAGTGGACTTCAACTAATCATCCACAGGACCTGCATATTTAGTTCTTCAATGGTTGAAAAATTGGTCAATTTCAACCTGAAACTGTGTTTGGTTTTCTAATCATGGATTCTGATGGAATTTGAAGCTGGAAATTTCAGTAAAATGTCACAAATTTTCCAAAATATGACTGAAGTACCTCTATCCAAATGCATTCTATGGGTATTCCAAATTACTAAGGAATCAGGGACTGCTTAATAGCGGTTTCTCTGTTCCATGCAAAATTGAGAGATTAAATTCCATGATTCATCAATTTGGTGGAAATAGTTACAATGGACAAACAATATCCTCTATGTCAAATCATGGCCTCCAAACTCAGCTGGATCGTAATATCAACCATGAATTCAAATGATAAAACAGCTTCCTTAAGAAATTGAAACCAATGTCTTGCTTGGTATATATGGGATATGGTATCCAATTTAGTATCCTAAATAAAATGTAATTCAAGTTTGACAATTGGTGGTTTGTCTTGAGGATGATGGGAGTATTTAAGCAAGGCGCTTATGGGGTGGTTTTATTATCCAATCTTTGAAGTTTGTGTATCTCTTGATAGAGAAGGCTGAAACTGGAAATTGCTTCTGAACAGTAAACTCGAAAGAGTACTGTAGAGCAGATGACTTTTGATAGAGGAAATGAAATACATGAGCTAAATTTCTTGGCCCAAAGAGCTAGTGTGCTTGAATTTCACAGCAATCATGGTTTCAAATGGATCAAATAAGAGGTTTATGATCCAAATGAACAGCTCTAGATTTTTCATATGAAAATCAAAGCAACTGAGCATACACTCAATCAAAACGTTTCATCCAGCACAATTTATCTGTTTATCAGATGTATAATTGATTTGAGGGATTTTTAATTCCTCTGTGATTGAATTTCCTGGGGATTTCACCTGTAAGGTTAAATTCTTGATGTTGAGTTTCAGTTACCAACTAAAACCCACAAACAGTGAAATCTTCTGTAAATATCATATGATATCATCAATCCTTGGAATATATTAAGAGCTCAAAAATACTGGATGATACATTAAACCACTCAGAGTGTGCCTCTTTTTTTAGCGGTTCTTCAAAATTCAAAAGAGGTCAGAATCTTTATTTCTACTATAGTAGAGTTGGTGCTGGGGGAAATTAAAACTCAAGTGGAATACCCTGGAAGTTATATCTTGTAATTTATCATCTAAGCTGAGTGAATTGAATGGATAGGTTTTTCAGGCGGTTTTCTGTGAACCAAAGTTGTAATTTATTACCCACATAACCCTTCAAAATTTATTTAAAAACTTCTTGTCAGAGTTGATCATAATTTATGAAGCCTGAGAGGGATTTGCTTCAGGGAAAACAAGGTCTTTGTATTTCACCACACTGTCTCCACTTTGTATCCAACATATATCAATCACTTGATTAAAGGGATAGCAGAGGGATACATATGTTTTATGCCTGATGTCTGGATATCTGAATCCACTCATATGTATCCAGTTTCAAAATAGATCATACTGCAGGGTTGAATTCATCATTTTCTCATGTGGTCTCTACCAAATAAGTGTCTTGGGTTTGATCTAACCTACCCCCCCCAAGGCTAGTGAAAATAACACGTGCAAAGAGAAGCACTCTCCTTGAAAATGTCCAATCAGTTATTTTAATGCAATATTTGAGCTGCCTTATACACAAAATCATTGAAGTTTCATCAAACCAAAAATAAATATTTTTGTGGGTGGTTCTTTATGCAAGAAGCGTGCAGCTTGCATGTGGTTATTCAAGATCCTTTCATTCAGGTAAAAACCAGATGAAAAAAATTTGCAGTTGAGTTTAATTTTCACTAAGTGTTGGAATTTCATCATTCACATATCTCATTGTTTTCTCTGTTTCCGTATATATCACGCCTTTCACTTCCTGTCACTCAATTCTCCCCATAAAGATTGAATTTGCATTTAATCCACCATCTTCTGTCCTACAATCTGACCCCACAGTTGTTGTAAATTTCAAACCTAATGTTTATATAGAAATCAAAATATCTGTTCATCTAAGTGCATTTCCTTAAGGTCAATACTTCTTGTTGGATGAGTAATTTTCTGCAATGCAACCTAGCGGACTGTATTTCTTTGTTTTCTCCTGACTCAGGTCTTAGTATCCAGAATTCCTGTCCACATCCTCTTTATTTTCCCTTGATAAATATCTCTTCAAAAATTCCTGGAAGATCTGAAATTTCCACTTGTACTGTAGCATAAAAGTATAATTATGAGCTGGGGCTTCATCTTAGTGATTAAGCCCGGCGGGCTTAAGGATGGTTGGACCAAAAAAAATCAAGGGTCAGGCCAAAAATGACAAGCTCAGTTAGGATTTAAGCCCGGCGGGCTTAATCTATATCAGAAAATTGTGGCAGTTTTATGTCTCACCAATTAAGTAAGTTTTGGGAAACACATAAAATCATAGAATCTGGACAATTTTTTTTTGAATCTAGATTGATTGATATTAAGCCCGGCGGGCTTAAGAATGCTTGGACTAAAAGACTTTGAGTGTAGGGCAACAAGGAAGCACAGGGGTGTTTATAAGCCCGGTGGGCTTAATCTAAAAAAGATATTCCTGGTGGGCTTGTGCGTCACTAGGTAAGTATGATTGGGTCCCGCATAAAATAATAGAATACATCAATTTTTTTTGGTTTTAATCCAAAATTCATTGATATTAAGCCCGGCGGGCTTAAGGATGCTTGAACTAAAAAAATATTGTATGTGCAGGAAAACAAGGAAAATCAAGGGTTCTGTTTAAGCCTGGCGGGCTTAATCTACAACAGAAAATCATGGCTGGCTTATGAGTAATTGGTTAATTAAGATTGGGGTTTGACATAAGATCATAGGATATGGCAAAATTGTTTTGTTTGAATCCAAAATTTATTGATTATTCATGGAAAAAGAATGAGATTTTTCAAATCATGTGAATCATTTCTAACCAAAGTTGATATTATAAAATGACAGATGGAAGCTGAAAAGGTAATCTATAAATACAAGACCAGTGTCAACCATTCTTTGATAATAAGTAATCTTTGGTCTTAGTTGGAAAAAAGAGTGTGATGATAGGAGGTGAGATCAGAAGGCTTCCAGAATTAATTGGTAAGAGATATGGTAAGAAATATATCATCAAGCCAATCATCATGATTTTCAATTTCTTGCTCTTTCTCAGTAATTTTGCATAACTTACCGGAGGACTTGATATGGTTTTTGAAAATTATCTAAAGTATCATCTAAGGATAATCTAGGATTCAGAGCAGTAACACCAAAACAGGATGGTATACATATTTCAACAACACCACAAAATTATACAGGAGATTTGATACCCAAGAGGGCTTTTCCATGCGGGAAGCTTCCAAGTAAATGACTTAAGCTGTTTTTGTGGATATTTAAAAATTCTCATGTAATTGAATGGCCAAATTTCATTAGGATCAATAACATCTTTTCTCTTACAATTCTTTTTGGGACTTGACAGGGATAAATTTAAGCAGATTTGAAGAGAGAATCAAAAAAGAAATTGATCCCCACCTGAAATCTTGTTGTGTCTAAATTAAATTATGTGTTAGGTTGAAATTTATTGAGACAGAAATGAGAGATATAGTCTATATCAAATTAATAGGAGGTTGAAATGGTAATTCTCAAATGGATATTAACATATGTGGGGGAAAAAATGATCCTACACCTGGAAAGTGTTTCCTGATTCCAACTAGGGCATTCAATTTGATTTTAGAAAAATCTATATACCATATTTATGAATGTGCAATGTGGCACCAAAATTAATGGAATAATCTTTTGTTGATTTTTTGCAGAATTCAAGGCCCACGTTCCATAGATTCTTTTTGATAGGATATTTTTACGCTTGTGTTCTTAGTTCAACTTGCACTTACCATAATTACAAATAATCTGATGAAGGAAAAAGAATATGATATCACTGTTTTTCTGAAACTTGTGAACATGGAGGAAGTAAAAAAATTGGGGAAACCAATGCCATATTGGCTTCAAATTGAATAGCTGATGGGTACAAAAGAATCATTCTTAACAATGCAAGGTTTCAACATAGACAAGGAATATGTAATAAGAATTTTGTTCCTTTTCAACAGGAAAAGTTGAATTTTTCAACTTAAATTTTGCAATAAATGGCTTATAATGAATCATTTTGTTTAATTCAAGTTGATTATCAAGATTGGTTTTATTTCCATGTTTAATCCCAAAATATCAAATTTATACAAAATAAAATATTAGTTGTGGTTGAATGACTGTGCAACAATTGTACCAGAGTTGAAAACCACAAGGAGTTCATGTTAGCCATGTTGTAAAGAATATTTTTGAAAACTTGAATTTCACTTGATCAAGCTACTTGATGTTTTCTTTTTGGATTTTGAAGCTTGTGCATATCAGAAATTCAGCTTCCAAGGTGTTGGCAGTGGGGGTGGTGGATCTCCTGGGGTGATGTATGCACTTTTCAAACATAACTGGCTTATTTCAGAGTTCTATGGTCATGTTTTCCAAGAACTTTAGTAATAGATAAACCATGGTTGGATATAATTTTCATCCAAGATCAAACTATAGTCTCCATTTCACAAATTATAATTTGTTTGATTTTATTATGAGCTGTCATTTATTAAACATTGGTTGTAATAAAAAGAATTTCTTGCCTCAGAAATTTCTATAAAAACAATTGGATCTTTTGAATTCTTTTTGAAAACTCCTCTGATGTATCATTATACATTGGTGATACATAATAGATAGGCATGGAGATAACATTGGTGCACACCAAGGATACATAGTAGATAGAGGTGGGATAAGTGGGGGATATAGAGAAGTCACCTCCATGGAGGTTCCAACTTTTTTTTCCTGGTGTTAATATGTTGTAGCGCAAGCGTTGATCGAAGTGTTCATTCCTCCTTGGTGTAGTCCTCTGGCTGACTGAGCCGCAGCCGAGTACAGATGACCTAGCTCACAACAGTTTATTAAGAAAAAAAAATGGCTTGACTGCTCCAACCAAGCTGAAATGGTATCTCCACCTGTTTGCATAATTATGCTTGGACTAATTTGCACCAAGATTGGTTAAAATCCTTCAGTAATTTTTTATGATTTTAAAAACGCATGATATTATCATTAATAATCATCATGGCTGCCCCTAACCCCATTACCTTGCTATCCAAAAACCTTTGACAAGTCCAAGAATTAATCAAAACAAAACATGTAGCTGTTTTTGGCACCACTGTGCATTGAAGCTTGGTCAATTCACCCATTGAGAAAGGTTGAAGTAACACCACCTTGCCAGGGATATTTCCAGGGCACTTACATGCAAGTGCCATCATATAACTTTCTTGGGTATCCTTGCCCAGCTTCTGAGAAGTGAAGCTCAACTTAGTTCCAAGGAAGTTGATTGTTGTTATGATGTCATCTGTGACCCAGGTTGATAGACAAATCAGTAATTACCCTCATGTTGTGACCAACTCCAGTTTTTATTTCCTTTGAAATGTGAATAGCTTGGGTCATCATTTGGTCATCATTTTGGGTGCCCAACCAAATGGATGTATATTTTTGATTCATCCAATGCTCATTGAAGGCCTATTTTTGGCATCAAAAGATGGTTCAGAGCAATTATACAAGTGAGTGATGATCCATCATGTGGGTGTGTTACACAGAAACAAATATGAATTTATTTTCAGATGAGATCGAAATTGTGTGAGCTGGTTCAGTTTGTGTAATGTTAAGGTCACATCCACAAGAGAGATCAGATTTGTTGTAAATCCTGATCTCTCTGTGAATCTCTGTTGATAATTCACGCATTTGTGTGAGGTGGTGGTAATTGGATTATAGACTATAGCCAAGGGCATAATATTCAAACAACAGTGGATAACTTATTTGGATGAATTTTGAGAAAGTTTTAACAAATTGATGTACTTCTTACAATTCTCTCTTTGCAAGTGGGGGGGGCATAATTCCATTAGTATTGGGTGTAAATGCACTTTTGACCAATGTAGAGGAGAAGAGGTATTTATGTAAAATGTAAGGAGACACTTTTTTTTGTTTGACAGAGAAATATTTTGACCTAATACAGCAGGTTTTGGAAACTCTTGAAAGAAAAAAAGAATACTTCTTCAATGACATGAGAGCTTCAATTTGTGGTGTGATTTTTGAAAGAAAACATTTGATCAACAGCAGTGTTTTCTACAGTTGAAAAAAACACTGTTAAAGTGTTTGACATATCCCAATAAATGATGCAGGGATTCCAAATAAATATTTTTTACACAGTCATATCAGTTCATTTATCAATGTAGGATTTAATGCAAATGTAAATGTGTGGAGGATTTGATTCATCAGCCAGAAAGAGTGTTTCATGAGTGACATAACACAGTTTTAAAGGATGATAAGGTCCAGTGTAACAGTTAAACTATGGCTAATACAAGACTGGAGACCACAAATGCCTAATCAGAATGAAAAAAAACACCAAGGGGATGTGTATGATCTTTCTAGAAATGCATGCATGTATGGAAGAGAATTTGAGAGACAAATGAGCTTTATTTCTGTGTATTTTTGATAGGTCAAAGCACAGTCAAAGGAATTAAAAGAGGCAAAAGAAGCAACAAAAAAAAGAGAAAAGGAACAATGCAAGAGAGAAAAGAGGAAATTCTGTAAAAGATTACAACTTCTTCTGAGCATTTGATATTTGCTTTTGTTGCCCAGAAACTTCATGTGTGGGAACTGTTGAATTAATGTAAGCAAACACAGCATTAGACATGGCTTCAGACATTTAAAAAGAGACCTCCCCATAAAATAGACACATAAGGGGGGTTTGCAACCTTCACACCCTTCCTATATGTATAGGTATGGGTATACCCCATACCTATAAAACATACATAAAGAGTTGTGTGTAAGCAAACCTAAATTTGGGCTTGATTACATGCCTGGCTTCTTTCCCTTCAACCAGATGGAACCCCTCCGGCCAAAGAGGCTAACAGCCTCTCCAACCAGAGGGATTTCCTCTGGTAAAAGAGGCTAATAGCCTCTCCAACCAGAGGGATTTCCTCTGGTCAAAGAGGCTAATAGCCTCTCCAACCAGAGGGATTTCCTCTGGTCAAAGAGGCTAATAGCCTCTCCAACCAGAGGGATTTTTTCTGGTCAAAGATGCTGAAGAACTAACAGTGGGCCGCTACGCTAAGCTATTTGACCTCTAGCTGTTAGCGTAGCGGTTATTTTTTTTGCCAGAAAATTTGTAGCGTTAGCTGACGCTACACTCCGCTACACTCCGCTAAACTAACAGTTAGCGTAGCGAGAAATTTTTCAGCCAATTTGTTTGTAGTGTTAGCTTTGGAAAATAACCGCTACACTAACAAGTAGCATAATTTTTTTCCGCTAACACATATTGGAGTTCCCATTAGCGTAGCGGCATCAGATCTACGCTACGCTACGCTAAATGTTAGCTGTTAGCTGAATTTTTTCCCGCTAAATGTTAGCTGTTAGCTGACTTTTTCCCACTAAATGTTAGCTGTTAGCTGAATTTTTTCCTGCTAAATGTTAGCTGTTAGCTTAATTTTTTCCCACTACACTATGCTCAAATAGTGCAAAGTGTTGGCCCACAGCCAGCTGAGTGAACCGTCTGAACATAATTTTTTGGGTGTATTACATCCCTGCTTTTTTTACCAATAGTTGTGGTGATGGCTTGGGCAAAGAAAATGATGTGGGAACGTTGAAAGTTTTTCCCTTGTACAAATTGCCTTGCATTGAGGCTGTGATTATTTTAAATTAATATGTTCATGAATCCTGTTGAAGCATTTCTTTTCCAGCTTTACTCGCTTCCTTTGAGTTAAATAAGCATTTCTTCTCATTCTCTGATGGGCATTCTGATTACTGTTCTGGGCAATTTCCATATGATTAAAATGTGTTATTCAATTGAAATTTGTCCAGGAAGTAACCATATTTCCCAAAGCAATGGAAGAAATGCATATCCAAACATTGGAAAGAGAAAAAATGGAAAAGAAACAAACAATTTCTTTTTTGAAAAAAAAAAAAAAAAAAAAAAAAAACAATAGAAATTTTTAAAAAAAAAACACAAATAAGCTGTTTTGATTGATGTAGTTGCACAAGTACAGGAGTTAAAACAGAATTTTGATTGATTTATTTGTGAAAGTTGAGATTTTTGATTGCTTGACTTGCACAAGTACAGGATCAATAATTGGGCAGAGTGGACCAGCTTTGACCTCAGACAGTGGAATTTATCACTCCTGCTATATTATAAGTAACTGCAACATACCTAATCAATGTCACCCTCATTACAAATCCTACTCACCAATGAGGGTGACACTGATTAGGCATGTTGCAGTTACTTATAGTATAGCAGGAGTGATAAGTTCCACTGTCTGAGGTCAAAGCTGGTCCATTCTGCCCACTTATAGATCCTGTACTTGTGCGAGTCAAGCAATCAAAAATATCAACTTTCACAAGTAAATCAGTCAAAATGCTGTTTTAACTCCTGTACTTATGCAACTACATCAATCAAAACAGCTTATTTTTGTTATTTTTATTTTTTTTCCAAAAAAAAAATATCATTATTTTTTTTTTTTTTCAAAAAAGAATTGTTCGTTTCTTTTCCATTTTTTCTCTTTCCAATGTTTGGATATGCATTTCTTTCATTGCTTTGGGAAATATGGTTACTGCCTGGACAAATTCCAATTGAATAACACATTTTAATCATATGGAAATTGCCCAGAACAGTAATCAGAATGCCCATCAGAGAATGAGAAGAAATGCTTATTTAACTCAAAGGACGCAAGTAAAGCTGGAAAAGAAATGCTTCAACAGGATTCATGAAAATATTCATTTGAAAGAATCAATGCCTCAAGAAAAGAAATGATTGCTATACTCCCACAAGTATAGCACTAAACCAGCAGTTACTCTAGCGCTAAACTAACAGTTAGTGCACTGAAAAAGGGAACTACACTAACAGTTAGTGTATCTGAAAAGAATTCTACACTAACAGTTAGTGTAGCTGAAAAGAGCGGTATGCTAACAGTTAGCGTAGCTGAAAAGAGTGCTACGCTAACAGTTAGCGTAGCTGAAAAGAGCACTACGCTAACAGTTAGCGTAGCTGAAAAGAACACTACGCTTACAGTTAGCGTAGCGTTTGTTCCAGCTAACACCGCTAACATTCAGCTAACAGGAAATTTCTGTAGCGTTAAATTTTTTTTTTTGATGTCGCTAACGCTACACTACCCGCTATTTTCTTTTTTAACAAATTTGTTTTAGCGTTAGCTGAAAAAATCTTCAGCTAACAGTAACTTTGTGTTAGTGTAGCGACAAAAGATAACATTACGCTACGCTACAGCTATTGTTAGCGTAGCGGGCCCACTGTTGGCAGAACCTCTCCAACCAGAGGGGTTTCTAAGAGAATATGAGGCAAAACTAGAGGTTCTTATTGTTAGATCAATGATCAAGAAATAGAAATAGGAACAAACAATAATAAAAAAAATTGTACCTAGAGGCTCTTGATGGTTGAGCTTTATAAGAAGAGTCACAAGTACAACAATAAACAAACAAACAAGAGCAGAGACTGAAATAACAACATTAGCGTGTGAGACAATGAAAGAGAAAGAGGAAGAGAAATGAGAAAGATAGAGAAGGGAGTTTACCACTACTCTTAACTCTAACAGCTAGTGATCCCGTGACAGCGACAACAATGGTTGAGTTGATTTACCGGGGTCTATCGCTAGTGTGTCGGAATTGATTGGTTCCAGGCGGGATGAGGAAGCTTGAGGAGTGTGATATTACCATTGTAATAAGGACTGAAACCAAGAGCGCACTTTCTGGAGCGGAAATTTGTAACCGCGCCGTAGAGCGCTGATTGAGATTCTGACACACCTGCTTGCTCATTGCCAAACAGGCAATGGGCACAGAAGATGAAGTCCCTGTAGAGATTTCTTGATGGAAGTTTTCCCTACCGCCTTTGTAAGGAAGTCGGCCAGCATCTTGTGTGATGGGACATATTCTAGAATAATTGATTTGATCTTGATTTCCCTCCTGATGAAATGATGTCTCAGAGACATGTGTTTGGTCTTGTAATTCGAGTGATTCAACACATCATTGGCCAATGCTATTGCGCCTTGATTGTCGTTGTAAATTTTTGTTGGTCCTGGTAATATGATGTTGAAAACCTTCTTTAACAACGTCTTGATCCACATAATCTCCTTTTTTATATCACCAATTGACTTGTATTTGGCTTTGGTAGACGAGAGCAAAACTGTTGGCTGCTTTTTTGACTTCCAAGATATGACGTTGCCGTTATACAGGACCAGGTTGCCTGAAACTGATCGACGAGATTCCAGACACAAAACCCAGTCTGCGTCTGCGTACCCAATCAACAAATGTTCACCCGGCGCAGATTTGTTAACGCTACATGCACAAGATCATTTCACCAAGGTAAATATTCATGTGAAATCAATGCTTGGGGTTCACTGACAGCTGTTCCTGCACTGTAACTGCTCAGTCTACTCAGTCTACCTCAGCCTCATGGTCTGCTCAGTCTGCTCAGCCTGTCACTTATTTTTCTTCAGTTTTTGGGTGATTGACTAGTGTCTTTTCCCCTTTCAGAATCCTCACCTTTCTGCTTGTTTTCTTCCTTTTCTCATCATTTTCTGCTTGTTTTCTTCCTTTTCTTCCTTTTCTCATCACTCTTATATGTGTTTTCTTTCTTCTAGCCTGTTTAAGCAAACTTCTACTCAGTATAATATTCAATCTGAGCCTCATTCAATCTCATATAGTACATTTCATTCAATCTCATATAGTACATTTGATTCCATTATTTCTTTTTCACATGATGAATATCAGACAAACAGTAAAAAATTTCAACGGTCTAGCACAACCAATGCAATGCATTCTTTTTTTATCTCCTGCGATATTTCCAAAGGCCTATACTTGATCCAAGCACATTGCGCCAGTACTTTACTGATGTGAATGAGATGTTCATTCTTGCGGCTGGTGGTCTGGAGTGTCAGTCTCAATTCAAACTGCTCGAGCTTCAAGAATGGATTCCCGGAGGATACGTCGCAAGGAACCAGTGGATCAATGATGAGCCAAGTATCTGATACTATGCTTTGATCAGGTAAGGTTCGCACGTGCGTGAAGATTTTCGAAATGACTCCGTACTGAACCTGGCAGGAAGACTTGAGCGCGATTATACTATTGCTTGGATTTTGGCCAAAGGTACAGTAGGTCGAATCATCAACAGAGTGGGTGGAATGTTTTCTTATTGCCGAGTTTACAGGAAAGAAGTCTTGTAATTCGGTCGAGTTCTTCATAGACCACTCGTGTGCAGAAATCCATTTGGCCTCTTCCAGCAAAGGAAACAGCTGGTTGAGTTGTATTACCAAGAGATTCAAGCTTGCTTTGTCGAGGAAGCTCTGTTGGCCCTTGGGGGTGACAGGAGCTTCGTGAAGAATCGGATCATTGAATGCTCGCAACTGACTAATGAAGGGGTGTAATTCTGGCGGGAATTTATCCAACTGAGTCATGATTGCTTGCAAGTTTCCAACACGGCAAAAGTTGACGAGGAAGCTTATTTCCAGCTGGCCTGATAATTGGAACGGTAAAGAATGAGTCCCTTTTGCAACAGAAAATATAGAGAAAATATAGTACAAGATACTAACCAAGACGATTGTTGTGAGACGATTTTAAGATACTACCCATGAGTCTTTCCATCGGGAACGACCACCAACCTCTAGAGGTTCCAAAGTTGTCAAGACTATCGGCAAGGTGGATGGACATGTGGTGGTTGGGCGCCAAAGGAACATTTGGAAAAAGAATCAAGCTGCTTTTGAGATATTTCAAATTGTGATAGCGGTATTGGCTCACTTCGTTGCTAGATATGGATCTCTTGAGGGCTAGATTGATTGATGAAACGAGGTGAGCAAAGTTACAAAACAACGAGCGTTCAGCGCTTTCTCCATCTGCCCAATAGACCGGAAGTATCAGTGGAAGTTGAATTGTAAACAAGTTTCGCCATTCGTCAGCCTTGAGACGACCAAATGAAGCTTTACCCAGGATTGGTATGGCACGTTTGACGGAGGTAGGGACGCGGATTCGAGGAAGAAGGTGATTAATAAACAATAGCATGTCTCAATCCAAAATGATTTTCCCATCACTCGGGGGAGTCCATGGTCCTCCCCAACCTGCGTCCCCAAGGGAGGGTATATTGAAGGAATCGTCGCTTGACTCGTCTGAGCGGAACTCCATTTGGTCAAATGGGACACTCCTAGTCGTTTCGGTTTCCAATCGAGTGGGGCTGGTAGGTCGAGATGCGTTGGCTGCGTTTGAATTGAATGATGCTTCTTCAGCCAACAATCCCATGAGCTCAGTGGTTGGAATGGCGCTTGGGATCTCCTCGTCATCAATATCGGACATGCACCAAAACCTTTGGCAATGCCATTTGAGAAGGCCAAGTAAGAGATTATGCATCGAGTCCACAACATGGTATTTGATGATGTCCCAGTAGGGTAATTCGAGCATGACCGAGTAACGCACACCTTGCTCCTTCAAGATTTGCTTTTGAGCCTTTTCGTCCTGGGCATCTCGTGACTGAATCGCCCAATATTTGTGATCAGCAGTGGTTCTTATTGGCCAAGTTTGAGGATTGAGATTATCAATTTTGGATTTTTCAAGCAGACAATATGAGCACATTCGAGTGGCGGTAGGTCCTGCAAATCCAAGGGCACGTCGCAGGGCCAGAAGATCGGCAAAAAACGGAAGGATCGCAGCAAAAATGCGACGACCGTTAGAGTAGCGATGGGTTTGAGAAAGAACAAGGCCGCGATGCCATAAGAGTTTGAGATTTTCCACCAAGGGTTTGATGATCCAATTCGTTTGCTGGAGAGACGGCTCCTTGGGTCCGGGAGCAATTCCAACAACAAATATGTTTTGAGGCAAGTAGCGTACGTTGAGAGGGAGAGATAAACAAACCAGGACGATGAAGGTGATGCTGGCGTGCTTTCCAGCTTGTCGATTGCCGTAGGGATTTATACCATCCATAAACATCCCAAATGTAAGATTACTAGCTCGACTGGTGAACTGGGTCCCATCAGGTCCGAGGAACTCCTTCCATACCTTTGAGTGTTGAATGTCAGAAGCCTTACGATTGGGGTCGTAGGGTTCTCGGGAGAGTTCAGCACTGGCTTCAAGGGCGTTTTCAATGTCGGGCCGGGAAAACAGTCGAGCAATCCAATCATACAGATTATGAATTGCGTACGTCTTGATGGGGGAGAGGCCATTTTTGGTGGTTTGAAATAATTCAGTTCCACAAACTTGTGGGCCAGAATCAATGCTGTCCGGTGAATCTGATGTCGCTGGTTCTCTTCTTCTTGGGAAGGGAAACATTGATGAACGCAGCGCAAAGGCGTATCCGACTTGTGAAGATAAAGTGCAAAGCACGCCGGACAACAAACCACTCGCACTAGCAGCGGGTCAATTTGTAACCACTTGATGACAGTACGGATGTCCGTTGGAAGCAATTTGATTGTGTTCTGCTCTCGAAAATATAGTTTTCTAGTTGATGCGCCTACTGGGTTTGAGAGTATGTTTTCGAGGAGATCATGGGAACATTTTAAGAACCAGGACAAGGTGGAATGTGAAGTGTTTCCAAGGAGGAAAAGCATAGCAGCCAAGAGTGAGACATGTGAGACAACCGGTTCCGCATGCGTCAGAGAGAATTTATAAAACCAATCTGCCAAGGTGGAAATGTCAACATCAAAATTCAAAAAGATATAAATGCATAAACATATGAATTCAACACTTACCACAATTGTACTTTTCTGTGTTATCATTATCAGCATTATCAGGTCCTGTGTTGTCAGGAGTGACGCAACGTGATGGGCGTGAGAGGCCAGGGGGACTGAGGTCGAGATCCATGTTGAAATCTGGATGGCGTGAGTGTTCGGTAGGCAACCGGCCTTGTGGGCCTTCATCCTGCGGCTCCAGCTCCACTTCGTTTTCTACATCTCCTGAGGCATCTAATGTCATTGAAGATTAATAAAAAATTACAACCCAGCGGCGGATAAGAAATTTACAGACCTTCATTACCGTAAACAGCAGTCTGTCGGGCGTCGGCCAAGACGTGTTTGTCCCTAGCTCCACGTGAGATTATGGATCCCCCAGCCTGCCAGTTGCCATGCGCGTCTTTGTATCTGAGCTTGGTGCACCCGTAAGTTCGGCAGCTGCATACTGTTGGGGCGAGTCGAGTTCGAGACATAAAAATCAACGAAGCAAGGATGAAAACATAGGGTGGTGGGAGATATCTGGAGGGATATGATCAAAGTAATATTAGAGATAAGATCGAGGATAAGTAAGATTGTGATTGAGGATATATCAGAGTGAAGAGGTTGGAGAGTGAAAAGGAGTGAAGAGTGAAGAGGAGTGAAGAGGTTGGAGAGTGAAGAGTTGGAGAGTGAGCCGATAGAATTCCACAGGCAAGGGTTTATTTATCTATGTAGGTGACTCTTTGATGTGCCGCAGTAGATGACTTGACCGTACTCAAGCTTATGTCATACATACCTAAATGACGTGCATGTGCGTATGGCTCATCAAAAATCCGGCCCTCAGAGTTTGCTGCCGTCAGAGGCCGAGCCAGACGTGTAGCACCAGTCAGACGGTAGTGGCGGAGATGCGTGCCAAAAGGTATTGGAAGAAAAAACAGGATAGGTGAATTTCAACGTGGAAATATATACAAGTGAACAAATTCAAACATTTACAAGGAAATTAAATTTTATTTAAGAAACGATATACACAATAAAGAGCAAAAGATACAAGAACAGAACAAAAAATATGTACATGTAATATAAATATTTATATCGATGAAGAATGGTTTTTTTTACAGAAATCAAGAGAAAATATATTTAGATTGAAGACTATCTAACCAGGGACTTGAGAATTGTCTCCATAGGTTCAAGCGAGGGGCCTGGCTGGATGGACAGAGCAGATACACGTGGAACAGTCTGGCCTCTGATCCAATCATCGTTATAGCAATCAGCTGGTAGGCCATGTTGACAGTTGATGTGGCTGTCATTCGGGTGTCTGGGTCGAATCCTTTCTGCTGGGCGGTGGCCCCCAAGAGCGGCGGGGCGAGCTTCCTTTCGAATCTCAATCAATCGGTCGATCAGTTTCATGATTCGCAATATCCGAGGGTGGCGCCACGGCATGCAAAGAGCTTCAAATTTCTTTTCCTCCTCGTTGTCAGAATTGTCTTCATATACGCTTTCATCATCACTTGTACATTTCTCAATTATGCTTATCAAGCCAGTAAGAGCTGGCTGGCCAAGTACACAGCCTACACGAGCGGCAGAGCGCTAATAGATAATTGATGATCAGGCCTTGAGCTTGGGAGCCGTCCAATAGAGGATGAAGATCTTACATTTGTCCTGCGAGTGGCACGTCGAACCTGTGAAGCACGACTCGAGCTTTGTTCAGGGGTCCAATTTTCTTGTCGGCGATATCTGCGCAGACATTTGGCAACGAAAGATTACTATGTGCACAAGCAGATGAAGCAGACAACAACTTACTTCTTGACCAGATTGGTGACGTGATTCCTCATGACGGAATAAATCTTTTGCTCAGAGGTAATTTCCAGGTCAATATTGCTGTATTCACCTGCTCTCACTAATCTCAAAAACAATGAGAAGGCAAGGTCCCATAGAAACTTGTTATTGGAGTCGTTGAACGGTTTGGTCCAGTCAGGTCGAAAGGATTTGACCCCAACGCGCTGCATAGTCCCCCACATAATCAAGAGTGTCTCAGTTGATGCGTTGACATGTCCCGGGCCGCCAGGGAAAGGGAAGCAAGGATCTTCAACATCGGAAGCAACATCGTAATCATCATCCGAGTTGCCAGAGGGGGACGCTTGCCGATTCCAACTAGCTGTTTCTGATGCAGTTGGCGGGTGAGGTAATTTCCCCTGCGCGTCCGTTTTACCAATGAGGGCTTGGACATGAAATCACATTCTTGCCTGTATTGGGAAAAAGATAAAGGTCAATATCATCTGGAGGGGTGAAGAGGTAAGGTAGCTGACCAAGAGAGTGTTGTCTCGTTGAGGGTTTGAAGCTTCCCTTCTGGAAGGCCCTGCTTGATTGTTGTTGTTCACAGTTGCCATTTGTCTCATCAAGCTAACATCCGTAGCAATCTGTTTTAGACCAACAAGGATTTGAGTGCCCTGGACCCGCGAGTCTCGTGCAAACAATTGAAGACTATCAAGAAGGGCGCCGTCTGGCGGAGGTGGATTTGAGCGTCGCCAGGCGTCAATGCTAGGACGTTCAGTTGGACTTTCACTCCTGAGTTGCTCAAAAGTGCGCGAAGATGCATGTTCATTAGAGTGCGGCTGAGCGCGGTCGCCGTCATCAACAGCGGGTAGATCATGAAGAGAGGGTTGGGGGTGATAGGGATTCTCTCGAGCTCTCTTCTCCCTATGGCGTCGGGGTCTTTTACGGCGTGAACTTTGGGGTGTCATATGGGGTAGATCTTGTGAAGCTGGGTCTACCCGAGATTTTTTGCGACAAGGTGGAGATTGAGGGCTGCATAGAATCCGTTTACGATTTCTTGGGGGGCTAAGGGGTCTTGGGGGAGGGGTGCGTCTTGATGGATTGGAGAAGGGGATGGGTCTTGGTGGGGTCGGGGGAATCATCGCAGAAGAGGGACTTGGGATGACAAGACTTGGGATGACAAAAGCCTGGTTAGCCGAGCAATCTAAACCTACATTTTGAAAAGTTGATGGAGGGTTTGGAGATGGATCCGGGTTTACCGGGTGAAACTTTCTCTGGGGTTTCTGCTTGAGTCTATTTCCGGCAGGGTGCGAGGAAGGCAAACTGAACAGCTGAGACGGAACGAAGTTGACATCTGGCCTAGACGCAGCTGAACTGGTGCGTCGGCTAGATGCAGCTGAACTGGGGCGCCGGCGTCGCCTGCGGCTTTTGGATGGTCCAATATGCTGATGAGAAGAACATCCTGACTTTCTCCTTTGTTTGGTCTGTGCTCTGGGTTCGTATATGCCCGAACAGTTAGCACGTAGGAGTTGGTATTTAGCAATCAAACGAGGTGGGCCATCGTTGCTTTCAAACGGTACACCAAATTGTTCTAGATACTCTTTCAGCCGGTCAATGGATATCTCAGAAGGATCTAATGAGATATCATAAAGGTCAGCGGGCTAAGTTATGAGGAGTGGCATGCAGCAACTTACTTGGCCAATCTCTCATGCCACTCTCGTGCTGCCGTTTTGCAATTTGAGACCTTGTAAGGGGTCGACTCCCAGATGTTAATCTCGCAGAAGAATTTGCGGGGGCTGGGGCATATCTGGTGCGGCGATCATGCCCGTTGGCTTCAGTTTCACAGTTGAAGGAATGCTGTGTGGGATTCGAGGCTGGAATTTCTGACTCTGGTTCATGATCTGAGATTGATGCGTTATCATGTTGGTTACTCGCTGGGACTGAAGGATCACTGGTGTGGCAACGCTGCTCGCTGGGGGAAGAAATCTTAGGGCTTGGAGGGTGGGAAGAAGGAACAAGGCTGGGGGAGTGAGAAGAAGGACGAGAATCTGGAGGGTGGTAAGAAGAGCCAGCGCTTGGGTGGGATGAAGAACGTGCAGAACTTGCGGAGTGGCAAGAAGGGCTTGGGGGTTGTGAAGAACTTGCAGGGCTTGGATGGTAGGAAGAAGAATTTGCAGATGGCGGCGGGGGACTGGTGTGGCTGTTACGCTTGCGGTGGGAAGGATTTGTGGGAACTGGGGGGCAATCAGATGAAGTAGGGCTTGTTGGGTGGGAGGAAGACCTCGCAGAGCTTGCGGATGGAGGAGCAGAAGTACTTGGTGGGTGTGAAGTACTTGCACGGCTTCCGTGGAGGGAAGGACTTTCCGGTCTCGGGGGATCACTGGGATGGCCATTCGCGGGAACTTCAGATTTTGCATCTGATGATTGGCTTGGTAGGATCCTGTCTGATGGGGAAGCTTCGGGATCGTTGTCTGGTTGAGAAGCTTCATGGCTGCCTGATTGGCAAGCTTCATCCACCCGGGCCAGCTCTCGTCCGTCCGGTTTACCTGGGCTGCTGGCAGGTAGGATCTCTGGGTGCCCATCTTGATTCTTGGAAGCCACTGACGGAGTGATTGGCACTTGCCTAAAGAAAAATCTAGTCCCTCCGAGGCCCGATAAAGATGTATGAGGAGCGGGTGACGATTGGGAACAACCCGAAATGCTTTCATTGCGCAGCTGAATCCGGAGTGATTTTCGACGTGTGAACACTTCAGCCGGCTTGATTCTCTTTGAACTTCGTGGGCCATCACTGGTTGATGGTGATAGCTCTTTCCGAATACGTTGAGCTATGAGGTTCGGAGGCTGGACAAGCAGTTCGGGTGGGGTTATTCTGGAAGGGGGAAGGGGGCGAGCCGGGCGCACAAGTTTTGATCTTTTCAATTGTTTTCTCGCCTTGATGCGTGTGTCTCGCTCGCGAGCGGATAGTGGTTTGCGTCTCAAAGGGTTTGGTGGGACTACAACTTTGACTTGTAGCAAAGTATTGGCTCTTTTCTTCTTAGATGCAAGGGAGGAGTCGTTTACAGATGATTGATTACGTAGGATCGAGTTGTATGCTTTAGTCCATGAAGAACGTAAGGGGTGAGTGGGGAACACAATCTTGTGGATAGCAAGGAAAATCTTGATTTTGTTACAGGTGAGCTGGTTAACGGCTAAGCAAGTATGGAAAAACGAAATGTTAGATTTCCAACTTATTGATGAACGTTTGAGAAGATCACTCACCCGGTAATTCGCCATTGGGGTTGTGCCCAATCCAAGATCTCACTGAATCAGGTGACTCAACCATAGCCAGTTGAACGTAGCGCTGAAAAATCTGGGACTGTCTCTCGGTCTCGTTAAACTCAATACCAAACATGTTTAGAACCTTTCGAAGGTCTTCCATAGTACATGACTTGGTCGGGTCTGTAATTGAGGATGAAACAAATTATTAACACGGGTAGGGTATATATATGTGAGCCAATAGGGGTAAATAGCAATACTTACCTTGCCAAAGTTGAGGATTGAGTGTAGGGCGTTTCATGTCTGTACGAGTTTGTGGTTAGATGATGAAAATAGATAGCAAAATCGCCAAATGTTGATGGCAAGGGGGGAAGTGCGGAAGAGATAGTTAGAAAATTAAATTAATTAGGGGGGTCCAGACCCGATGGGTACTATCAATAGCAAACAAGTAAGCTGGGTGGTTCGAATGAGAGAAAACGTCGCCGAGCTAGTAGGAACCAGTCCTATGAATGAAGAAACAAAAATTTAGCGGCCAAAGTAGCAAGCTAAGACGATGAAGACAAGTGGCAAGGGTGGCGAGGAAGGGAACAGCTGAGAAGGGACAAACTCACACTGATATACCGTCACCAGAAGTCTGGACGGCAGGCGATCTTGGCTGATTCCTTTGGCCGAGGCGGTTGGAACCTGTCATCATTGGCAGATGAAAGGCGGGATCGGTCTTCAGAGGTGATGAGGCGGTGTCCATTGGTGGTTAGTGGTGTCTGTTGGTTATGTGCGTTGTGTTAGTTGCGTTGGGGTTTAGTTCAGGTGTAAGTCCTTAGGAAGATTGAAGAGAAATAGAAGAGAAACAAACTTACTTATGACGTACCAGAAGGGGACCCGTTTGGACCCACGAAAAAACCTTATAAACAGGTGCATACATACATAAATAATTAGCAGATTGGTTGGCCGCGGAGGACCTTGCGGTCAAGTGCTGGAAAGGTCCTCCCTTTTACAAGGCACTTACTTTGACGGCCAAACACCATACAACATGCCTACGGCCAAACACCACACCGGCCAAACACCACACCGGCCAAACACCATACAACATGCATGCCTTTGAGGTGATGAGACAGCTAGGGGTGATCGGAAAGTTTATATTGTTGTAAGCCAAAAGAAAATCTCCGCTGGAAAGTAGCTTGAGAATCAAACCACTATGTTTCGAAAAATCAACTTTGAAGAGCTAAGAGCCATTATCTTAGTAGGCCCGGTCGCAAGGCTCAACGAATCTGAACTAATTCAACTATTTCCTCCGGCAACCGTCAAGACCATGATTCATGAGCTGCAATATTGGTACCATTACTTACTCGCGCAACGTACCCAAGGCTGTGAAGTAGAAATTGTATCCAAGTATATTGTGATGATTCGTGCCAACGGTAAGCAATGCTGTTTATTATTAATATGTTAGTTTATTCCAACTCATATATCTCTGTTAGGTTCAATGGATGATGGCCTTATGGGGCTGACCAACGAGAATCACTCAATCTTGCTTGAAGCGCTTAATGAAACGTTGAACACTGTTGGAGTGACGTTCGTGCATCCACCTCCAGGCGAGTTTCTTTGATAATAAAAACTATAATTATGTATTTAAGTCCAATTATACTGATGGGGTTGAATGGTGACAGGAATTCACGACATGGATGGGGTCACATTGGACCCAAACGAAAGAGAGGCGTTTGTGAGTAAGCTTTGGGCCGTGGGATTTTGGCGTCCCGCGAGTCCTGGTTCAAGATTACATCAGTTTACGCAAACTTCCCGTCAAACTGGCGAGACCCAAGTCATCCAATTTGAATGGCGTAGAGAAACTGATGGGGCAATGGTTGCCAAAGATGATTACTCCCGATTTTTCATGTTGTTTTGGGCCGGATACCAGAGATTTTCTGCTTAACTCAATAGACAATCTCTTTTTCTCATAGCTTATCTTCAGGTATTGGATAGATTTTCTCATAGCCTATCTTCTACTAAACGGACGTGTTATGACTTATTATCCCAAACAATAAACGCAATGCGTGCTTTTTGGGTCCTGGGATGATAAACAGCGGATACAACTATCACGTTGACGCGAGCATAGCCATCATATTGGAGGAAAAGATGACCATTGCTATCCTCATCCCCTACGCCTACTCTAGATGCTGACACGACAGCAAGGCTGGTGGGAGATATTCAGGGTATGTCTAGTGGCGCAGCACGCATCAAGCGCTATACCGCCTGACTCCAAAGCGGGCTATATGATCATGGGACAATAGTGGGTTGCAACCAAACCTCATCCATTGTGCCGTGGTACGCATACCACAACCACAATGGATGCCAACTCGCCGTCTAGCCATCACCCGGCGATGATTCGATTACGTATGGCCAATGATTTGATCACGAAGGTATACCACTTGCTGGCCTTTGAACCCAACTTACATGTAAGTCCGTCTTCGATCCTTATTTTTCTTGGTGTTCATTATCTCCTCATTGATATGTATATTATTTTTCTTCAAAGTGTCCACTCACGAACCACTCACGAAACTCATTATCTTATCATTATCACATCACTAACATTATGGCCAAATCTAAAGCTGATAGTCACCGCGCCAAATCTAAAGATATTATTAACCCCCATGAAGAAGTACCCCAGGAAGAACCTCTCGACGAAGAACCATTCGAAGAAGAACCACTTGAAGAAGTACCCCTTGAAGAACCTCTTGAAGAACTTGAAGAAGACAAACACCCAACCATGACAGACTACTTTGATCCCAACAACCCATCTTTGCATAAAATCGACTTCATTGACTACCTGTATCGAATGGCCCCTCACATCCGTCTTGGAAAAAGTATGAGACTCCCGGAACTCCGTCAATTGGCCAAGAAAGGTATGTAATCTAATGCTTGCCTACCGAAGACTTCTATCACTTAGTTCATATTTTCTTGCCAAATTTCCAGTGCAATCGACCCTCACCGGCTGTCAAACTGGCAGTAGGACCTCCTCCGTTGCTACCTCATCACGGCCCAAAACAGCAGTCTTAAGCCCTCCCAAACGAACCGCATCTCAAGAACCTGCACATGCTCACAACAAGAGACAAAAACAAAATTGCGAATCATCAATAACTCAACCCAAATCACATCGAGGCGGTACCTCTGCTGCGTCGAGTCACAATAATGCAAATGACAAAACTGACCACTCTGATAGCAATCTGACAGCTTTACGATCGGAATCTTCACCGGAACCCAATCATCCACCACCCGTCAAATCCAAGCCTGCTCATCCGGCTCATCAGACCAAGAAACCACAAGCTCGGACCAAGAAACCACTTCAAGCTCCCCAGCCAATTACCAAGAAGCCCGCTCAAGCTCCTCAGACACCCAAGAAACCTGCTCCTCAGCCACTCAAAACTCGTATCCCCCAACCTTGTCCTCCGTCCAAACGTCCTTCCCAACATATATCTAAACCAACCTCCTCACGATCTTCTAAGTCGGCAGTTGGTGCTCCAACCCGTCAAGCTGTTGCTCAACCATGTCGGTCAAGTAGGATGTCTTTGTCTGGAACGTCAAAGAGGACCCCCGCTCAATCAAGCTCAAAGCATGTTGAAGACGATGAATCAAACAACCCCGATTACTCACAGTCTGCTAGTGACGCTGCATCATACTTGGCCGAGTCAGATGAGGACAACTTCCAATCCGTACCAGCACCACCACTCAATCGGCAAAAATCGTCTTTGAAACGTACCACTAACCATGTACATTTCAATGAAGTTGAAGAGGTATCGTGGGATGTAGAAGACTCGCCTCCGCGTCCCAAGAGGTCAAATCACTCGGGTTCTTCACACCGATCAGGACACCGTGACGTAGAAGACTCGCCTCCGCGTCCCAAGAGGTCAAATCACTCGGGTTCTTCATGCCAATCAGGACACCGGGACCATCATCTCCATACTTCGCGCCCCCCTTCTAGCACTTGGAAGATTCAGAATCCCATTCGACCATTTGACTCACGATTGTCTCCGAAATCAGTAAGTCACCCAAAATCAGTAAGTTACCGGGCTTTTTTTCTTGCCATTGGTTGAACAAACTAACAAACACACTAACATGGTGTTGCCTTGTTAATTTAGAAACGATGTTCCCAGAACTCCACCATCATCGAGTCTGATTCTGATGATCAAGACAACTTTGGTGATAGTTACGGCATCTATAGCAGTTACGGCCCTTTGGCAGCGGTGGACCCACGTGGGTGTTCTCACTTCGAACTTTTACCTCAACCAAGAGCCAGAGTTGGATCCGATGAAATTCTTGACATGATTGAGAAGGGCATTCCGCATCGTGGCCATAATCACAATCAAGGACAATCTCATGGCAATCAATGGTCATTCTCCGCGCGTGGCAATCATGATCGTCCGACATTTCCCCCTAATTCAAATCATTACGCTTTCACAACCTCTCGTAACCCTGCGGCAAACCCTGCGGCAAACCCTGCGGCAAACCCTGCGGCATTAACTTCAACGTATGACCCACCATCCCAAACATTCACACCTGGACAATTACCTTTTTCTTTGTGCTCAAGCTATAACCCTCCGCCTCAAGGATTCTCACATTTTACTTCAACGTCCACTTACAACCCACCTGCCCAAGCTGCCCAAGGATCCTTGCCTTTTGCTTCGTTCTCTGCTCATAACCCTACGCCCCAGGAATTCAAGCCTTTTACTTCGTCTACTTATAACCCTCCGTCACAACGATTCCCGTCCTTTTTTTTGCCGTCTCATCATAATCCTTTGGCAAACGCATTTGCTCGCACTGACACTTCCAATCACAACCCTCGTACGGAGCCGGACCGGTTCAACTATTCCCCACATCCACCATCGAATCATGGATTTGGGAAAGTTTCTTTTGGAGAACCCCGAGGAAATCAACCTTCAGAATCACACCGCTTCAACTACTCCAATGTGAAGTTCTACCATCCTGCCGAAGAAGTAAAACACGCTAAACCAGCCCAGCCACCTGCTAAACCCCCTCAACTACCCACTAAATCCGCTCAGCCACATGTTGGATCATTCTATTCCCCTGTTTCTTTTTTGGAAAACCCCAGCTATGCCTCAGCCAAAACCGCTCCAGCCTTCTCTTCAACCTCTTTGCTGAGTGCCAATATCATTGCTCCAACCAACCCCAGCCCTCACCAGCTTCGGCCATCAAGTGACCCTCAGCAGTCGATCCCACCGCCCCCAAAGCGTCAGCCTCCAAACGCCCCTCATCAGCCTACCTACTTTTCAGCCCCTCTACAGAGTGCCCCGATGTATAACAACCCTTTTGGCAGCCCTCAGGAGTGTCAGGCGTCAAAAACCCCTCAGCAGCCAATCCCACCCCCTCCCAAGTCAAACGCCCCTCAGCAGCCTACTGCCTTTTTAACCTCTTTCCCCGGCAGTGCAAACAACGCTCCGTTGTATAATAACCCATTTGTAGGTTATCGCCCTTCAAATGACCCTTATCAGCCCGTACAACCCCCCCCCCAAAGCAACAGCCATACAGTCAGGAACCTCCAGCTCAAGCCTCTACTCAAGCTCCTACGCCCAATCCAAGCCAAGCTCCTCCACCTAAGACAAGCAAAAAATCTGAAGCTCCTGCGCCTAATCCTATATTTAGTACGGTGTCCCCTTCAAGTCAAGATTCATCATCTAATCCTCTCTTTGGTAAAATACCCCAGTCTTTTGGTAAGTCTCAGCGATATGTTATTTGATTTCCTCATCTAATCACGATTGAATTCCAATCAGCAGGTTTTGAACAACAATCCGAAGGCTTCAAATTGTATCCTTGGACGCCTGCACACAACAATCTTGATTCCGTAGGTTTCAGATTTGTTCCCCCATCAACAAGTGCGCACCACCTTCATCAAAGCGGTAACTTTGGCGCAAGCTCCGATCAGTCTCAGGGCCGCCAAGCCTTACTGAAAACATCTTTTGGTCCGTCAGCCAATAATTATGGCTGCACTACGGAGACATATTACGAGAAGCAGTCGACTCAGTAAGTCAATCTTCTCCCATCCTGGTTCCCTATCCTCTCACTTGATTCAAAAATGAAACTTGCCCATTACTATTACAGCGGCTCAGCATTTGATAATCCTTCAAGCTCCAAACAAGTTCGATTTTCAACCCCAGATACCGCACCTCAGACAAAACGCTTTATTGCTCCTTTGAAGTCTCAAGGAAACTCGTCGACCTCTGGCCACTCCGCCCCAACTACAGCTGCCACCGCCGAGATCACTCGCACTGCTGGTGCCCAGACAGTCCCAAATGCAAATAACATCCACTCCGCAGCAACTACAGCTACCACCACCGAGATCAATTGCCCTGCTAGTCACCAGAAAATCCCAAATCCAAACCACACAGCCATTGAGACAGCTCCAGTTACAACCCACTCTGGTAGTGCTGAGACTGCCCCAATTGTAATTCATGATCACGATGCCGGCACCGAGATACGATTTGCCAGGTCTGCTTCAGAAATCCTAGACCAGTTTCTGGAGATACATGAAGCCGAGGATAGATCTGGAACTCCAGCACATCAACCGCAGGAGTGTTTGAGCCCGACTTCCACCTCTGTTAGTGCTAGTGCTGCAAGCTCCAAAAAATCCCAAACCCCACACATTACTATGGAACCTCATCCTGTACCGGCTTTGCCGGCTATTCAGGATGAAGGTTCTGCTCCACAGTCTCTCACTTCCCTTCAACCATCTCCTGAACCTAAAGATGTAACTCAGGGCTGTATCACGTCCAGTTCTTAGCTGAAAAATCGACATCTCAGGCTTTCCAAATTCTATTTAGGTTTTTTATGTCTTGTCTTGAACTATATCTGTACATAGTGTTCATCTATATCTGTACATAGTGTTCATAAACAAAGTCCCTGTCCTTTGAAAATTTCCTTACTCTAACTTTATCTGTATCTGTATGAGTCCTGATCTCCTTGGAAGGATTGCTCAGCCAAGTCAGGATACTAAGAATATTCAGCTAAGTTAGACCACTGACCACTCAGCCAAGTCAGATCATGCTGAAAAAAGAATTCAAGTATAGGCCTTTGGAAATATCGCAGGAGATAAAAAAAGAATGCATTTCATTGGTTGTGCTAGACCGTTGAAATTTTTTACTGTTTGTCTGATATTCATCATGTGAAAAAGAAATAATGGAATCAAATGTACTATATGAGATTGAGTGAAATGTACTATATGAGATTGAATGAGGCTCAGATTGAATATTATACTGAGTAGAAGTTTGCTTAAACAGGCTAGAAGAAAGAAAACACATATAAGAGTGATGAGAAAAGGAAGAAAAGGAAGAAAACAAGCAGAAAATGATGAGAAAAGGAAGAAAACAAGCAGAAAGGTGAGGATTCTGAAAGGGGAAAAGACACTAGTCAATCACCCAAAAACTGAAGAAAAATAAGTGACAGGCTGAGCAGACTGAGCAGACCATGAGGCTGAGGTAGACTGAGTAGACTGAGCAGTTACAGTGCAGGAACAGCTGTCAGTGAACCCCAAGCATTGATTTCACATGAATATTTACCTTGGTGAAATGATCTTGTGCATGTAGTGTATAGAGAATTAAGCAAAATTAATAGTAAAAATGTGACATCAAAACCGAGAAGGAAAAATCAAAATGATATGAAGAATTGAGTACAATAAGAACACCAAAAGTAGAAAAACCAAGCCGTCCAGGGAGGAAAAAAATCCAAACCAAAGAATGAAAACTGTGAAACATAAGGTGTCGATGGTTAGCGTCTGAAGAACCAATCAAACATCCTCAATCTTTGCGTGTTGCAGAGGGAGACAAACAGATGCGGGGGGTGCATGATCATCGCTGCCAGCGCATACTTCCCCCCAGTTACTTGCCATAGTGTTGGAATGCACACGCAATCCGACCGAACTCAGAAATTCAGAGACTTTACGCCATCCAAGAGCCTTCGTAAATATATCCGCAAGCTGCTTGTCTGTTGAGATCCATTCGAGGCGCACCCTTTTTGAATACAAGAGCTCATTTATGACATGAAACTCCCTGTTGACGTGGCGATGCTCCTTGCGAGTTCGGCAATCGGAGCTGATTTGCACTGCGGCCTTATTGTTGCATAGCATCATTGGCGGTGGAAGGTCGAAAAAACTTGATAGAAGAGATGATAATGTGCAGGCGTCCTTTGATGCAAACGAAAGCGCCATGTATTCAGCTTGACAGGTTGACCGCGCGACACATGTCTGCCGTTTTGAAGACCAAGATACCGGGGCACCCCACACAGTCGAAATAAATCCATGAACTGAACGGGACACCTCGCCACCCCAGTTCGCATCAACGAATGTCATGATGCCATCCTTGAACGGTCTTGATGCAATGATAGGAAGCGTCAAAGACGCGCTGTATCGAATGTATGAGATTAAATGGTTAAGAGCCATCCAGTGAGACTCGTCGGGCGCCATCGAAAAACGCGCAAGAAAATTTACGGCAAAAGTTATATCAGGCCTTGATCCAGCGGCAAGATAAAGAAGACAGCCTATCCGCGACAGATACTCGATGTCCATTGAACCATTTGAGTAATTAGACTCGAGATCCGTTGATGCAATCGGAGTACGCGTGCAAATTGATGAAGTCTGAAAACCAAGAATCTTCTCAACAAGCATTGGTTGGTCTATCTTGTACCCTCCAGGTACGACTTGCACCCGCAGTCCAAAGATACTCGACAACGAATCATCCCACTTGAGATCCAACACCAAAGATAGCCTTGACTTGAGTTGGGTAAGGAGAGAGTGCGAGCTGGCCGTAAACAAACCGTCATCCACATGAACCCATAGGAAAGCCATGTCGCTGCCAGATCAATAAACATAAGTGGACTGATCCTCCAGATTTGGATGGAATCCAATTGTCTCTAGCCTCGATTTCAGATGGATCCACCAACATCTAGCCGCCTGACGAGTCCCATATAACGCCTTCTTGAGCTTGAGTATACAACCGGGGCTTGAAACAACTCCTGGAGGGGGACGAATGTAGACATTGTGATCAATATCACTGTGAAGAAACGTGCTCTTTACATCAAAAGAGGCAATTGGCCAATTGAAACGGGAGGCGATAGAGAGAAGAACCCGCAAGGAAGAAAAAGTTGGCGTGGGAGCAAACGTCTCGGCAAAATTTCTGCCGTGGACCTGCTTGAAACCCTGAGCAACAATACGCGCCTTGAATTTAGTAATGTCGCCGTTTTGGTTCCTTTTCTGAGCAAACACCCATTGACATGTCAAGATATCCTGACCATCCGCCAAAGGAACCTCCTCCCATACTGACAAATCTAGCATCATACGGACCTCAGCCTCTATGGCTGCCATCCATTGAGAGCGAAGGTCGGAAGAAATCGCCTGATTGTACGTGTGAGGGGTGTCTGACATCAAAGGAGACTCAGAAACGGCGGAATCAATGCATGCGTCTTGAAGTTCCAGCTCACGTATCTGTCTGAAATCGCCCAGTTGAACAGCCTGGATTGAATTTAGGATAGCGTTTACAGAACCAGAATTTGTTAGCTGGGAAGGTAAATCATCCTCATGAAAAATCACCGAAGCTCCTCGCTCAAGTTTCTTGGAGTTTGGATTCCAGAGAAGCCATCCATGTGAATCGTCCAAGATTCCAACATGTATAAGAGCAGTCGAACGTGGGACGAACTGCTTGGGATAATTAACGTCGTGTAGATACGCCCGACAACCAAAAACTCGTATCATATCTAACGACGGCTGCCGTCCAATGGACAATTTGTAAGGTGACTTCTCGGCTCCAGTGTGAACCACGCGGTTAAAAATGTAAGCCGCCTGTTTCATAGCTAATAGCCAGAGAGAGTTCGGCAACTTAGCGTGAATGATAAAAGTCCTCGCCATATCCAAAAGCGTCCGATTAGTCCTTTCAACATTACCATTCTGATGGTGTTCATAGGGGATACTGAGTTCATGACCAATGTCGTGCTCCTTCAAAAACCAATTAAACTTATTCGAAGTAAGTTCGCCCGCATTGTCTGATCGAATAGTCTTTACACGATGAGGTGTTAACCGATTGAAATTCAGAATCCAGTCACAAACCGCCTGACTTGCAGCCGACTTGCTCCTCAGACCAACAACCGACGTCATCCTTGAGAAGATATCATGCAACACCAAACCATAAACACTTCCATCAAGTGCCTCAGGAAAAGGCCCAACCAGATCAATCGCTACAATATTTCCAGGGGCGTCGGCCATCTCACGAGATGGAGAAATCACAGGAGCGTGAGTACTTTTGGCAAGGGAACAGGAATGACATTTTGACTTCACAATGGGCAATTTCTTGGAGGGGATACCGAGAACACATTGATGAGTAATAGTCCGGTTGAAAAATCGCACAGCTATGTGGCCAAGCCTATCATGCCAGAGGGCTGACGGAGAGAGAGAAAACAATTTGGGAGAAACTTGACAGGAATCGATGGACGCGGAAGACGTTCGAGAGGGAATGAACCATCGATATTGATTTATATAGGTCAAAAAACGTACATTGTTTTGGTGGAAAACAAAACGATCTTTGTTAAATTCAACTTTCCCATCCCACTGGTTGAAATACCCTACTGATACTACCGTCCCCAAAACACACGGAACCAACAAAACGTTCTTTAGGTATAGCCCGCCAAACCGAGTCGGTATTACCGCATCACCAATTCCGTCTACGGGAATCCGATCTTGAGATGCGACACGCAGCCTTAAATTAGCAGGGCGCAAAGTGACAAAAAATGACTCGTGGGACGTTACATGATGGGTGGCCCCAGTGTCACATAACACATCCTCCTCGCCTTCTGGCATAGCCGAAATGGAAGCTAGCTCGCCAGATCGATTCACTAGTCGGCCCGATAAGACATTCGACTTTTGCGGTCTCCAGGACGGATTCTTCTTCCGAGGATCTTCAAGCGGCGGTTGGTTGAGTTTGACCCGGGGACAGTCTGGTGCCCAATGGCCCCATTCCCAGCACACGTTGCATGGAAAATCGGCCGTCAAGTATTGTCTCGCCCAGTTGTCCGGGGGCGGAACCGTAGATCCAATCTGTTCCTGAGACTTTCCTTGGCTTCTGGAAGAACCACGAGATCCACGGTAAGATCCTCGTCCTCTAAAACCACGAGATGATCCACGACCTCTGGTTGACGAAATCGCCATAGCGGAAGGTGTACCCGATGCAGATGCAGATTGATGAAGCCGAGTCGCCATTTGGAGTATCTCCTCGGATGTAACATGATGATCCGGCTTGATCGCAATGCAAGTGTCAATCGAATCAGCCATTGTCTGATAATACCGGCGCACTACGGAGTGGAATGACAAGGATAATAACTTATCTGTCGTCCAACCCCCCAGTCTCTCCTCCAAATCGATCCAGCTCCGCTTTAAAGCCTCATAGCTGGACGATATCGAGTCCAATGCATCTGGGGCCTGTGCAATGTCGGACCAACGACCGAGGAGAAGAGACCAGGAGATTCCTGCAAAACGCCGTTTTAAAGAATTGTAGGCCCCATACGCAGTCAACCCGTTGAGGGAAGGGCGTAGCGCCGGGCCGATCAAATGTTGAATCAACGCCAAAACACCGTTTGATGTCGCTGGGTCGATCGTCGATGAATCTGAATCAAAAAAAATTTCATTCTGAGTGATACCTTTGACGGAATTCAACACCAACGCCGACCACATCGGGAAATTCGTCCCATCAATGAGCAGTTGCGGACTGATCTGTTGGCCAAGTTGCTGCCATCGGAGTTGACTGGAGACCGAGATTGACATTGCCGACGACGTGCCAGGAATGTTGTTGGAGAGGTTCCTGATCAACAAAATCTTCAAAAGGTTATCATCAATGCCCGCCAAACCTGTCTTCTCAAGCTCCCGGGCAATGATAGTATCAAGGGATTCGATTGGCTTTGACTCATTGGAAGCAGTTCCTTCAACGGAAGGTTGAGTTGGCTCGTCCACCGGCGGTACGGAGGTTGAAGGGAAAGGGATATGCGACTGATCGCCAGACATAGTATCGGAGGAAACAGAAGAATCAGCCGAGACGAAAGCGATGGAGTCGAGGGAATTCTCTGGAATCGAGGGAAGTGGTCGTCGTGGTGGTGTTACTCTTGTACTGAAATCCGGTTGAATAATGTCTGGCTAGATCTGGTATGTACCATATATGTGGATACACAGAGTAAAATAATAAAGGAAGAATCACGGAAGGGTGATATATACGAGATTTACAGTCTTAGATGTCCAAAGAAGGTTGGAACATGAAAGACTATTATGGGGGATATAGAAAGGAGTTTGAATACTTGACTATCTACAAAAGGGTAAATATTGAAGGACTTATACTAGAATATTTCGCTGGTCACAGCGCGGGCTCATAACCTGTTAATCACTAATCCTAGTATATGTGTTAGTGAGAAGAAAACTCCCCCAAGGGAAAATATATTTCGAAGAGATGAAGAAATATATATAGTGTTTGTAAATACATAGTTTGGTTGTTGAGAAAGATAAACCCATAACATACTATGTATATAAAATATGTATATAGAAATAACTAATAGTATGAGAAAATATAAATATAAATATAAAACCATAATCTGACTCAACAGTCAGGGCGGATGAAAAAAAAATCTTCCCACCCGGCTCAGCCGGGCAGCTGGAACAGGAATGTGCAGAATCGTTGATTCCTCCTCATCACCCCAGATGGGGGTTTTGAGCTAGCATTGCAAGATTGGAATAGGGGAAAATACAACCAAAATGGATAACATGAGAGAAGAAATAGTTTAGGAAACAGGCATTGTAGGTGGAAACATAGGGGAACACAAAGGGAAAGAGAGGAGAGGGACATAATGGGAAAGGGAGGGGATAGATATAATGGGATAGGGAGGGGGTGGAAATATGGGGAAGGGCAGATAGTCGGCCGCATCTTAATTGACCGCCTCGCCAACGGTCAGAGTAAGAGTGTTGTTATTCTCTTGCGCAACCCGCGCGGCCACAGCCATGTCACTGGGGAGCTGTTGCTCCTCCTTGGTCCAGTCGTGGACGGTAGAGGTGCCGTCCCAGAGCCGAGCTTCGTGCTCAAGGAGAAGGTGACCAAACACGGCGTTGTGAACCCTAGAGTGGTGACGACGCACCTCCAAGTCGTTATCGATATCCTCCCATGCACCAGGGACCTTGGCGGCGGGGTTAGCGATCCGCTTGAGCCGGTTGACATTGATCATCCCCCTAAGGTAGGCCAGTTGCCCTCGGCGTGCTTGAGTAATACGCGGATCTGCTTGGATTTGGCTGGGGGTTAGGTCCTTAAACGCTGAGTCCATCGCACCGTAAGCATCGACGACCAGCTTTTCCAACTTGGGCGGGGGCGTCGTCGAGGTATCACCAACGAAGCCGACTCGGAGGAGGTTGGCAAACAGGTTCTTCTCGCCCTTGAGTATGGTGGCGATATGCCGATCGAGCTCGGTTTTGTATGGGTCTCGATTGTACCCATCGGGCATGTTGGCGGCCTTAAACGCCGCGCTGGTCTGGTCAATGATACCCTAAAGAAAAAAGTTCCGTCAGTTTCTGGGGTGCACAGGGTTTGATCATTGTGCCCCACTCACCCTGATCATTAAGAATGGGGTGCGCTCGATTGTGTTCTTCTTGGCAGTTCGGCGTCCATAAGTGTCGATGTCGGGTCGCAATAAAACCTCGCGGACCGTCGTCCGAACAAATACCCGGAACGTCGGAGGGAATAAATCCCTATTAGCTGAGCTTGGGGGATCTGGATGGGATAGGGGATCTCTTGGCAGTTGGCTGTTGAGGCTAATGAGGATGCTCATTAGCCTCAATTCCTCCTCTGGCATCTGAGGAAGAAGCAAGTTGTTAGCTATATCTTCTGGGGGCCTAGTAGCATGACTACTTACATCTACTAGGCCTTGGGCCCACTGAATGAGCTCGTCGGTGATTCGAAATCGATTACCCATTGATTGGAGCCGTAATTGGACGGCTTCGATTGATCGAGGTGTGATCCTCCTACCGGACGCCGAGGATAGAGATAGACTTGATGGCCGACTAGAGTGGAGACTTGACGGTGGTCCATCATAGTCGGGACCGTCTGATCCGTCGGGGTAACCACCAGAGAAGTTGCGCCGAGATGGGGAGTCATAGAGCAAGGGGGGGGCGCCGCCGGCCGCTTGGGATCTGATGGGTCCAGTGTGTCCATTGCGGAGGGGGGTTGGGGCGGGAGGACAAAACAACTCACCTGGGGTGAGAGGGGGCCCTCCGGTAGGACCCGACGCAGTTAATCTGGGGCTGTAGGTGCTGGGCGTGGTCGACCAGCCAGAGGTTGGTGGTACGGATGGGCTAGGTGGTATGGATGGGGTAGGTGGTACGGATGGGGTAGGCGGGATGGGGTAGCCATGCGGTACAGCGGCGCCGTCCTTGTTAGGAGGTCCTGTATTGGATCCCGTGACCTGTGACATAATTCTGTGTTACAGGGTTAGTAATAGCTTAGTGGGGGGTGGAAGTAACATAGACGAATTACTTACTGGGGGTATGCGTCTGATCGTATTGTCCTTGGGGGGTGTTGTGTTGGATGGGATTGTTGGAGGGTGTTTCGTTGGATGGGAGGAAGCAGGGCGGTTGGTGGTGGACTTGGTCCATATCCGCTATCTCCGGGGCCGGGCTGAAAAGGCCGCGGGGCGCTGTCACAGGAGTTTCACCCCGGGAAACTTGCACTCCCGAACTGGGACCGCGGTGTGTCCGGGGGCGGGGTTCATGAGCGCAGAAGTGAAACTGTCCCCTGGTTGAATTGTACAACATACATGTCCAACACAGGGCTTCTGAAACATGCTCCACCTTTGCTGAAACCAGCACACAATACTGAGCTTTCTCAGTGGTGCAAATACAAATTATTGGACTGAAACCAGCACCCTAATCTGACACATGATTCATGATTACAAATAAAGTCCTGGTTTGAAATTGAAACATGTCAAATAAACTGTAGTGTGTCAATCTAGTTGGTGATAAGATTATGGGGACTTCCCAATAAGGTGATAAAAGTAGGGCAGGATAACACTTTTCCTTCTTTATTCAAGCATATATTTCTGACAGCTGTCTTTGTTTAATCAAGCACATATTTCCTACACCATATTTCAGGTTTACTTCTCATATCATTTTGATTGGAGGGATTTTAACTCATATTATCTGCTTATTTAATTTCAGGGGTTTCAACTCATAATACCAGCTTATTATGATAATTCCTGGTCAGTGTTACACCCTGAGTTCACCCAATCTCCCTCACTTATGATTTTTGACTGTTCTTTGCAGGCTTTCACTCAGTGCTGCAGCCTGATGGGCATGAAAAATTTAGGTGTATTCCATGTGGTGGGAGATTACTAGAGCTGAGGTGGATTCAAAAACACCTGGATTCTTCCAATCATAAAGAGATGGAAGCTTCTTTGATTATAGCTCAAAAAAAGTGGCAACCAGTGTCAGCCATTTCAAGAGGTGGTTCACAATTACCTACAACCAGCAATCCCTTGTATGATTCAGTTGGCCTTGGGCAGGGAGAAACAGGACCTGGAGATACTACGCCTTTACTCAATGAAATGGATGGTTGCGATTTTCCCACTTCAAACTGGTCTTGTTTGGTTCAAACTGACTGCCCAATTCATCATCAAAATGATCATTATGACAATTATTCTATCCCTCCATTGGATTTGAATGATCAAACAGGCATGGGGTTTGGTGGATCAGATAACAGTTCTGGTGATGGTTCTGAAAGGGGGTTGAACTGGAATGATTGGCTTATGGATGATCCCTTATCATCTGTGTTTCAATCCCTAATTTCTGACAACATGAATTTACCAGGTGATGAGAATGCACCTGAATTTGAGGGCGTTGATAAACGCACGCCAAGCGCACACGCCAACGCCAACCCGCACGCCAATTTTTTTTGGCGTGCGGGGCCTACACACCAAAAAAAGTGGCGTGTAGGGTCTACACGCCAATTTTATTTGGCGTGTGAGACCCACACGCCAAAAATGGCGTGTGGTTCCCACACGCCAATTTTTTTTGGCGTGTGGGCCCCGCACGCCAAATAAAATTGGCGTGTGGGCCCCGCACGCCAATTGTTTGGCGTGCGCTCCCATGCGCCAAACAATTGGCGTGTGGGAGCGCACGCCAAACAATTGGCGTGCGGCTCCCACACGCCAATTGTTTGGCGTGTGGGAGGATCCCGCTCACGTAATCGAATGGGACCTCCCATTCGATTACGTGAGCGGGCCGGCTGACGAGGTTATACAACCTCGTCAGCCAGGAGGACTTCCTCCCGGCCGACGAGGTTGTATAACCTCGTCGGCCAGGAGGAAGTCCTCCCGGCCGACGAGGCTATACAACCTCGTCGGCCAGGAGGACTTCCTCCTGGCTGACAAGGTTGTATAACCTCGTCAGCCGGGAGGAAGTCCTCCCGGCTGACGAGGTTATACAACCTCGTCAGCCAGGAGGACTTCCTCCTGGCCGACGAGGTTGTATAACCTCGTCGGCCGGGAGGAAGTCCTCCCGGCCGACGAGGCTATACAGCCTCGTCAGCCAGGAGGACTTCCTCCTGGCCGACGAGGTTGTATAACCTCGTCGGCCGGGAGGAAGTCCTCCTGGCTGACGAGGCTGTATAGCCTCGTCGGCCGGGGGAACTTCCTCCCGGCCGACGAGGCTATACAACCTCGTCGGCCAGGAGGAAGTCCTCCTGGCTGACGAGGCTGTATAGCCTCGTCGGCCGGGAGGACTTCCTCCCGGCCGACGAGGTTATACAACCTCGTCGGCCAGGAGGAAGTCCTCCTGGCTGACGAGGCTGTATAACCTCGTCAGCCGGGAGGAAGTCCTCCCGGCCGACGAGGTTGTATAACCTCGTTGGCCGGGAGGAAGTCCTCCCGGCCGACGAGGTTATACAGCCTCGTGCCGGGAGGAAGTCCTCCCGGCTGACGAGGTTGTATCCTCCTGGCTGACGAGGCTGTATAGCCTCGTCGGCCGGGAGGACTTCCTCCCGGCCGACGAGGCTATACAACCTCGCCGGCCAGGAGGAAGTCCTCCTGGCTGACGAGGCTGTATAGCCTCGTCGGCCGGGAGGACTTCCTCCCGGCCGACGAGGTTATGCAACCTCGTCGGCCAGGAGGAAGTCCTCCTGGCTGACGAGGCTGTATAACCTCGTCGGCCGGGAGGAAGTCCTCCCGGCCGACGAGGTTGTATAACCTCGTTGGCCGGGAGGAAGTCCTCCCGGCCGACGAGGTTATACAGCCTCGTGCCGGGAGGAAGTCCTCCCGGCTGACGAGGTTGTATAACCTCGTCAGCCGGCCCGCTCACGTAATCAAATGGGCCCTCCCATTCGATTACGTGAGCGAGGGGGGACCCGCACGCCAAAAAAATTGGCGTGCGGGGCCCACACGCCAAAAAAAATTGGCGTGTGGGAACCACACGCCATTTTTGGCGTGTGGGTCTCACACGCCAATTTTTTTTGGCGTGTAGACCCTACACGCCAATTTTTTTTGGCGTGTAGGCCCCGCACGCCAAAAAAAATTGGCGTGCGGGTTGGCGTTGGCGTGCGTTTATCAACGCCCAAATTTGATGATGATTTGGAGCCAAGTGGCCAATGGTACCCATTTCCAGATAAAATGGTATGTTGTTATCCTGAACCTCTATGTAGAATAATATAGTATACTCACATAATATACTATATTATGTTTTGACTTCCTTGTGCTCTTATTCCTTTATAGTATCTCATTGCAGCTCTGATACTTGGTCACTTGCATCACATCATGTCACGGTCCATGTATCACCAGATCCGCCTGATATTACAGCTTTGCCATGTGATTATTCCACACTGGGCCACAATCAGGAGAAGAAGGGAGAAAATCCGCAAGATGCTGAACATCAATATTATGGAAAACCTGTCAGTCTTGAATAACAAGTGTTATTCACTCAGCTTGAAAGACATCATTAGTCATGTGAGTGAGAGTCATATGAGATGCATAAATTGCTTCTCTGTTCTGGGTGATTGATTACTGACACATTAACTTATTTCATGCAAATTATTAGGAAGTGGGGAATCCATATGTGAATAAACACCTAGAATTCTATCCACATGAGACCTATGGAAAAAATATACATTCCCTATATCAAAGTACTAAATGGCGAGAATGTTTGTCTAGGAAAGGAAGGGTACAAATGGTTGAAGTTGCTCAAAAACACTATTACATTTTTGAGCCCATCACACTCAAGGGTCCTGGGCAGAGGATTGTGGTACCCATATTTTTCTTCAAGGTGGGAAATAAATTACATGCCAAATGTATTACACCAAAGTTGAATGATTATACCCCATTGGAAGATGGCACCCCCCAGCTGGCCATAATGATACCAGGTCATATCAGCTACCATGCACCAGAGCTTCAAACTATATCAGTGGATCAATTTGACCTGATATATTGTGAAATGCCAAAAATTGATGGAAAACAATTCATAAACAAAATACGGCATCAATTGATTCAAGTGGATGATTGTGGCCAGCATCACCCCATCCCTGTCCCCAATCCATGGAGGTCTCGGGCCAAAGGAAAGGTTATCCGCCATGTGCCTATTACACTATACTCAGATGATACATCAGGAAACCAATCCAAGAGGTGGAATAAACATGTATCATATTATTTTACACTTAGTGGCCTTCCCCCATCTTATAGAAACATGGAGTACAACTGCCATTTTGTCTCTACATCTAATGTTGCAGGTCCACTGGAATTGGGAGAGACAATTGTCCAAGAGATGAAGTAGGTCCAGCATCAGAATTATAAAGTCACAACTTGATTTTTTTCCACTGACATTTATATGATTTAGCTCTTTGACTAAGGAAGGTGTCTTTGCATATGATTCCAGTCTTCAATATGAAGTTTTGATCATGAGTATGGTTCTTTGCTATCTGGGTGACTCACCTATGGCAGCAGAGGTTACAAATACACCAATCCCTGGAATTTGCAAGAATCCCTGCAGAATATGCCATTTGCGGGTTGATGAAGTTAAAGAAAGGAGTAGTTTGGTTTACATCCATGATTTCTTCGGGATAAAAGGGTTACCTTCTCCACGTAGGTGGTATCAAACCGTTCAGAAAACAAATGGTTCTTGGAATGTACTCAAAACAAAATCCAAGGCAGAATATGACAAACACATGAATGAATACGGTTTGGTGGACAAACTTCAAGATAAACTCATTGAATTGAGACGCAATAATCCTCATGACCGGCAAAGAATAGAGGCCATTGAAAATTCTGAACCTCACCGACTTTGCAATGTATTTACACATCTCCTAGAGTTTGATGGATGCAAAGACACACCAGTTGAAATTCTCCATGTTTTCTCCCTTGGGGTTGTCAAGTACTTGGTCAGGGACTTCATGGAAAAACAGAAAGACCTTGCAAAGATGGAGGCCCTTTTCAACTCAGTTAACTTGGATTGCCTCAACATTCCACCAATCCAAGGTAAATATATGGTTACCCATTGGAAAAGTTTTATTGGAAAGGACTTCCGCACTTTAGTACAGTTGGCCCCATTTGTTTTTTTTCCATTCATGGATGAAACACAAAAGAACTTGTGGATTCCTCTATGCAAAATAGGAAGCCTGATTTTCCAGACCACTATAGAAAGCATGGATGAATATATTGCAGAACTTCGAATGAATATACAGATATTCATGTATCATATTCTCAAGATGTCAGCACAATGGGCAAATAAGCCCAAGCTTCACATATTGTTACATCTCCCCGAGTCAATCAAACGATTTGGGCCAGCAACATTATTTGCCACTGAGAAGTTTGAGAGTTTCAATGGCCGTCTCAGGCACGCTGCAGTTCACACCAATCGGCTTAGTCCAGGACATGATATTGCCATCAGTTTCAGTAACTATCACATAATGAGATTAATCCTTTCAGGTGGTTACATGTTTGACCATAATCAAAAAGAGTATTTCCAAGCATCAAACCAAGTGAGAGGAATATTTTCAGGAAATCCAGCCATTCAAAAGGCCATGGGATTCAATAACCAAAAAGTTATGACAATTGGACAATACCCCTATGTCAAATCATCCACAATTCCAGATGGAGGACTTGAACAAGTTCCAGATGCATTGAGACTGTATTACCCAACGGCCCAAATTCGCCAGGTTTGGATACTGAACCTCAATGATAAGGAATCTATTCAAAAGGACTCATTTGTCATTGTCAGTCAAATTTCTATTATTTTTATATTGCCTATGAGAAATAAAGTGCTGAAAGGAAATCCAATACATCCAGGAAGAAAAAAATAATGGGAATTCAGACATATCTTGTGTTATGTCAATTTGGGAAGTCATCCACCCCAAATCTTACTTCATAAAATTGGCTGAATGTAAACTCAATGGGTTACAAAAAGATTGTTCAATGAGAATTGTGCACAAACAAAGAAACTTTACATGTGTTCCAGCATCTGTGAGCCAATTTGAATACCACATGTCCAACCCATCCTACCCATTCTGATCAATCTGTGTTACTACTCATTAGAAAATCCTGTGTTGTGTAAATGTGCAACACAACTGCTTTGATGGTGGGTGTCAGGCAGGGGTGTCAAATAGATCAAGAAGGATTAGACAAGAGGGAACCACGGTATCTCGTCAAATACATCACACTTCCTATAACAGCTATCTCTTGAACGCATTCTCACATCACCAATCTGTATTGCACTGGTCAATTTCCCAATTGGAACATGAACAAATCACAGAACATAAAATGCATGATGCAGCTCATGCTGGTCAAAAAATTTGGATTGATAATATGACCAAAAAGAAAGGAAAAAATGTGGAAGGATCTAGGAAATCAAACCACCCTCAGTTTAGCCCCCAGGTTCAACCAAGATCATTGTATAACCCAACCTATAGCCCTAGTGCTGCATCTGCTTCATCTCACCGCCCAAATGTGTCATCTCACCGCCCAAATGTGTCATCTCACCGCCCAAATGTGTCATCTCACCGCCCAAATGTGAGCCCTCAACCTGTTCCAAGGATACATCACAACCCTCAAACCAGCCAGTCATTGTATAACCCCAACTGCAGCCCCCAGGTTGTACCAAGGTCTTTGTATAACCCCAATTGCAGCCCCCAGGTTGCACCAAGGTCATTGTATAACCCCAACTGCAGCCCCCAGGTTGTACCAAGGTCATTGTATAACCCCAACTGCAGCCCCCAGGTTGTACCAAGGTCTTTGTATAACCCCAATTGCAGCCCCCAGGTTGCACCAAGGTCATTGTATAACCCCAACTGCAGCCCCCAGGTTGTACCAAGGTCATTGTATAACCCCAACTGCAGCCCCCAGGTTGTACCAAGGTCTTTGTATAACCCCAATTGCAGCCCCCAGGTTGCACCAAGGTCATTGTATAACCCCAACTGCAGCCCCCAGGCTGCATCAAGGTCATTGTATAACCCAAATTGCAGCCCAGTTGTTGCATCCACTTCATCTCACCAACCTCAATTCAGCCCTCATGTTGAATCAAGGACTCTTTATCACCCAAATCACAGCCCTGGTGTTGTATCCACTTCATCTCACCACCCAAACTTTAACACCCATGTTCCTGTTACTTCATCTCACCACCCAAACTTTAACACCCATGTTCCTGTTCCTTCCAGGTCATCTCACTAACCTCAATTCAGCCCACATGTTGCATCAAGTCACCAAACATATAGACCCAGTTCTGGCTCCAGCCCAAATTACTACAAGTGATATTCTTCATGTCATGATATGGCCAATTGTCATGCATTCTGATTAGTTTGCAATCACACCCCAGTTTTTTTGCATGCATAAAAGACACTTTGCAGTTATTTTTATGATGTTAATTAGTAGATATGGCCAATTAAAATGATTTTATGATGATATTGAGTAAAATAACATTTATATCTAAAAAAATAAAAAAAATGGCATTTGGAGGTAATCATGAAATAAATGCCACATCTGTCCCAGGATCCATCCCGGAGTGGAGGCAATTTTCCTAAGTTGGTTGTACAGGTCAAACCATTTGTGTAGTGCCCATTGATGACACAATCTCAAAAGGACATTTGGATCCCATTATGATATATTGGAAGCCTAATATTTGAAACAAAAATAGATGACAAGTTTCACACAATCCTCAGATTTGGCCCAGCTGGCTTATTTGCAAGTGAGAAGTTTGAAAGCTATGAAACCAAATATACATATAATATATATATATAAAGTAAATTACAAGTGTAAGAGGTCAGACTTGAGGATTGTAAGATCCCAGCCGATTAAGAACATTGGCCACGCCAGATATTATCAAACGAGCTGGGCCCACACGGAATCCTAGGTCTGTGAGCTCTTTCTGAGACATTCCTTTGAAAGCAGGCCAGTGGTAGAAAGAATGTTCAGACATTACAGACAAGGTTTGTCTGTCATTTTCAGACAAGTATGAAAAGAGAAAAAATTCCGCCATGGTGAGATTGGCTTCTCCCCGGCATGGAGTGCCAGTGGGGTGTGCACCAGAAACTGAGAGAGAATTGCCCTCAATTGGAGGGATAAGGGGGAGAAGAGGGGCCTGGTTGGTGTTGATTTCTTCAGTGGGGTCTGCTTCAACCCCATCTTCTGAGGGGGGCCAAGATATGTGTGTGTAATCAGACTCAGTGGTGCTGAGGCTGGGGGGGGACTACAACAACTTTATATTAGTCAAGTTGCAGGGGTCCCTCCATTTGAAAAAAAAAAACTTATTAACTTACAGGATTCTTAGATAATCTCTCCCTGTATTCAGGGGAGAATTTGATTAAAACTGAGGCAGAAATATCCCCTTTGTTGGGGATATTCACCATGAGGCGTCGAAACCGCCGGTAAGTTGAAGCGGAGGCCAGGGGGTAGAGGTGGTATTGTCGTCCTCTGCGGACGCGGCCAATCCATGCGAGATGGTGGGAGGCATCCTCATACTTCAGGATGCCTCCAACCAAGATGTCGCTGCGGGCCGAATCAAGAAAGTTGAAAACAAGCTTCTTGAATCGGCAAAAACGCAGGGTGGTGCGTTGGCTGACCGGCACAAGCTGAGACTGGTTGGTCGGCCAGAAACCTTGTGCCTTCTCAGGCGCACAAAGTTTGAGGATGTTGTCACATAGCCAGGGGTCAAAGACGATGTCAACCTGGTGGGTGGTTCTAAACATAAGTGCTGGAGAGGGCGGGAAGGAGGGATGACAATGGTTATAAAAGGACTGCACTTGGTGCAGTCCTTTTATAACCATTGTCATCCCTCCTTCCCGCTCTCTCCAGCTCTGACTTCGATTGAGCCGAGAGGGGCGGGACTCCAATCATGATCTACTTTCTCAAGTCGACATGAGATTGGAGTCCCGGTCGACTTGAGAACCTTGTGTGGTTTCCAAGCCGGCTTGGAAACCACACAAGGTTCTCAAGTCGACCGGGACTCCAATCCCATGTCGACTTGAGGATGATGGGGAGCTCAAGCCGGCTTGAGAACCACAAATGGCTCTCAAGTCGACATGAGCACCCCCCTGAGTTGTCAAGTCGACTTGTGGATGGTTCTCAAGTCGGCTTGAATACCTCATTTTGGTTTTCAAGTCGACTTGAGTACCGTCGGGGGGGCTCAATCGGACTGCATAACACCCTGAGAAGATTATGTGGTTCTCAGGTCGACTTGAGAACCATTTGTGGTTCTCAAGTCGACTTGACAGCCTCATTTTGGCTGTCAAGTCGACTTGAGGACCACAAATGGTCCTCAAGTCGACCTGAAGGCCCCGTGGGTAGGAGGTCTCCCAGGACGAAGCTTAAATTCGTCTGGAAGTCGACCTGAGGACCAATTTCCGTCCTCAAGTCGACTTTTGTTGTCTGTTCGTCTTGAAGACGAATCACCTGTCACCAAAGTGTGCCCGTGGTGTAGCTTAGTGAGAGGTGTCGGAGTAGCCGAACCCTAACCATCCTGTATGTAGATTATAAGGATCCACCCGCCCCGGTCCCAATCTCTCCCCTCATCGAAATTGGAACCCGGACTTCGGCGTGTGGAGAGCTTATCGTTGTTGGACTGTCTACGTACAGATTCCTTGAGTTCCTTATAATAATTGGAGTCAATACCGAGCAAGCCTGAGCTGATCGGCGACGTGTCTCTTACATATCGTCAGATTCGTATTCTTCATACAGAGTTGCCACCGGACGTGTCAATCAACAACATCAAAAGCATATTGTGTCAAGTACAGGAGAAACCTTACAAAATAAAAACTTACAGGGGATCGATGGCCACATGACGATGTTTACCACAGAGTACATTGATCTCTTTCGATCTAGCCCATGCAACCCAATCTATGTACAACCGGAAACTAATCAACAACCAAATCAAGTTTCACTCCAAAGTCCTACATGAACACTTATACGCAGGTCATGAGAGTATGGTGATCACGTGCTGCACCCAAAACGTTTTTCTTTGGGCGCCTCTTCATGAAATTCATCAGCTCGAAAATATTTCCTATGTTTCCATGTTTCACTTCTGGCAGGCCCACGACCTCATTTCTACCCCGAGCTCTATGCGAGGGATTGAATCTGTAGGCAAATCGGCTTCCATAAATAGGTTAACCGATATTGGAATTGTCCTTTTCTGTTCGGATCAGCTAGCTTCTCAGGAGAGTTCACAAAAGGTAACCCGCAAATTGCCTCTTATCCCAAATCAACACCATCAAGACATTTTTACAATATATTCCACATATTTTGGTTTGACCCGATGAAAGTAATCAGCGCATTACCCTACCTTGTCGCCATTTTATTAGCAGATGCTTCTTTATGTGTCATTCTTACTGATCTAAATGAACTTTGTGAGCACTCGGTCTATCCATCGGTTGAAGGGAGCGATCCAACTATTGCCACAAGCGAACTATCTCATGAGATTATGAGCAAGCACTTCAAGACCGCAGTTCTTGTCGATAACACGCATGTCTACATCAACAACCCGTTTCCTGGGAAATGCCACGCAACAGTGAAACTAGATGATCAAGTACTTGAACCCATGGCCGGAACGTCGATTGACATCACACATCCAAATGAGATTGATCGGGCGGATGATCCAGGCCAGCTATTTCTTGTGGCACATTTAAAAACCACCTTCAACTTGAACCCTAACGCACACATAAAAGTGCAGTACTACATGGACGATCATTTACTTAAAACTCTGGCGGAGGGTACCAACAAGTGAGTTTCTCATTCAACTCATCTTCATTTATTTTATCCGTTCAGCAGCAAAGATGTCAAGATAAGGAAGATATCCCCAGCTGTTAAATTGGAAAGTTCCAGAGCAAAAGACCGCACAGCTGAGTTCTTGCGTGCCTAGACTAAATACTAAATATGGCCTGAACATGAAATACCTTCCATCTTTCCTTAAAGTTTTGAACATGGCTGTTCCCATCTTTCACCATCCGCGCCATGCGCTGAGCACATGATCAGGCTTTTGTCCTTATCTCCAAGGATTACCCATCATATCTCCGATTGCCTTCCTAGTGCATCCAACTTCATTCCTCTAGTGCTATCATACCTTCAGAATTGCTTCAGTAGAACTGCGTTTCAAGTTTCAGATAAAATATTATTCAGCTAGCGTTCCGACCTCTGACTGAATTTTTCTGCAGCAATATAAGACTATCAACTAACTCCTTCGAGCGCTCACGCAGTCAATCGTTATCAGGTGCAACCAGAGCTCATATTGATGTACGAAATGACGCATCAAGCGAGGCCCACCACTCCGAAAGAAATGATCTTGGTTCCGAAAATCCTTATCATTTGGACCAGGAACTGCCTCCCCCGAACAGAAAAGACTCGCCATCCAGTTCCTCCTCAAGCCAGCGGTCAGCTGATTTTCTTGATGATTATGAAGTCAGCGAAGAAGAGGAGGGCGACACGCAACGCTTACTCCCCTTCGGAGGACGTTCGCAAGGTGAACCTTCCAAGAAGAAAAAAAAACTGGGCTCGCAAGCTATTGAACGGAAACTCAAAGGAGAAAAAAATTAACGGGGTGAAATATTCAAGTTTACCAGATCCAGAAAATTCATAAAATACTTAAAGATAGCCCTAGATTAGGAGCCAGTTGTTCAAATTTAATACCCAGTTTCCTTTGTTGGTTTTCTTTTATCCTCTCCTCATCCTATATATCTCCCCTCAACTCAATAAAAATTCAAATGAAACTTACTCAACTGCAAGCACTTGAAATACAAAAACTCTAATACATCTTGTGGTCTTACTACAACTTTTCTGCAAGTTTATTTCAACCAAGCTTTAATACAAAGTCATTGTGCACATTGCACAATGATTATGCAAAGAAATTTAGTGTGTATTGAAATACTATTCTCCACTTGTACTTGAATACTCCTTAAGCTGAGGAGGACTGATAATTGTTATTACTTGGACTAGGCTATGTATTTGAGACAAGATACATAGTCTTCTTTTAGCTGAAAAGAAAGAAATGCTATCTTCAATAATAATAATAAAACAAAACAAAAAATAATCTTCTTTTCTCTATATTTTGATTTTCCCCTTGGGTATTTTTCAGTAATCCAATTGCAAGTCTTCCCTTAATTATGTTGTGATTTGTTGCCACTGAATATATGGTGTTGCAAGCCCGTCTGGGCAGACACCAAAGTTTGGCCCAAAAAAGGACAAGTGTGCTGGGCCAACCCTGCAGCCCACTTGGCCAACTGTCAGGCGTGAATGGCACACTCTCAACCCCCGCTTGGCACATAGCCAAGCTGGGGTGGGTTGGGCCCAAGCCTTGCTTGGCCAGAGCCAAGTAAGGGTGCCATTCCGGCCAAAAATGATGCACACCTTGTTTCAAGGCGTGCATGCCTTTTCTTTATTGGCCTTGATTTAAAGGTTGGCCAAGCCAGAGTTGGACATCTAAAAAAAATCAAAAGAAATTAGTTAGTTTAATAAATAAATAAATTTTTAATCTCAAACAGAAAAACAAAGAACTCAACTTGTCAAGTGAAATGATGAGGGATCCAATGAGTATATTGATTGGTCCAGAGCTTGGATTTTGCCAAGCAGGACTTGGGCATGGGCCAAGATCTGGGGGCCACACAACATTGAAAATCAAGCCCCCTGGGCACCAACCCAAGCCCTCTTGGGGTGGTGTCAAGTGGGACTAGGGTTGGTGCCCAGCGGTGCTTGCAACACCATATGAAGAGGTACAAGTTCATGTTGTGCACATGGCACAGTGACTTGTTTTCCAAAACAGTTACATATGTCAACAAGAAGAGATACTAATAACTTTTTTGATAGATTGAATGAAAACTCAAACCTAGAACTGCAAAAATTGGGATGAGTAAGATCTGAGAAATGAAAAAACACATAAGGAACAAATTAAGACAAAAGAAAAATGAGAGAAGGCATACAACTATTCTAGGCTATTTAGTAAGAGAGAGAGGAGGCAAGCATTATTTTTTTTTTGGAGAAAGACTAGTACTAGCAGTCAAGAATAAGACAAGCAGAGATGATTTATAATTTCACCTAACAACAAAAATGAAGGTAAGAGAAAAAAGGAGAGAATCAGGAAATAAAGAATTTGAGAGACCCAAACAAAAAAACAGCAATAATAATAATAAATAACAAATAAAGTGCAAGGTCTAAGTGGCACGGGGGGCAGGCTAATCATGATCAGTTGAGAGAAAAGAATAGGGGCAGGGGAATTCATTCTTATTTAGAGAAAGAAAAAACAAAAAAAAAGAGAGAGAGAGAAAAGAAGATAGAATGAGGTCATCAGATGAGTGAGTACACACTGATCATTATATATTACTTGAAGATAATATATAAGAGTTGTAGTCAATGATGATGATGATTGATGATTGATAATTCAGTCAATCAGACAGACAGTTAATGATGATCACACACAGAGTGGTTGATCTTGTCTTGTCTCCAAGAAGTTGAGCTGGATGTCCTTGGTTGGATCAGAGGCAAGAAGAGGCCATATGTGAGTAAAATTACAAGAGCGCTTGATGAATGATGGGTTGGGACTTGAATGGAAAGGATGCACAGCAATTCCTTGTAAGCATAGCAGAGCACACATTGTTTTAAGTATTGTGGAACCTCAACAGATGCCATGGCAGCTTGGTTGGATCATGTCAACTTTAGACCAGCAGTTGGGCCCAGTTTGTTTTTTGCAGTGTGGTGTGTGTGTGTCTAGGCTTAGATGAATGCTGAAGCCATCAGATGTGGCCTGTGCTATACTATACTATGCTGTACTAAACTCAACTGCATGCAGAATTCAGTGTTGGATTTATTAACAACTGTGCAACAGAAGAGTCTTCAAATCAATCACAGCCTGAGCGCCAGAGGGTTAGAATCTAGGATCCAGAGTGTGAATACTTCATTTTTGAAGACTGAAGTTTGGATTTGTCCTCACATTGAGAATTCATCCGGGAAAGAAGAAAGAAGTCAAAACCATCAATATCAGCAACTTCAAGATACACCACACACTACAACAACCCTTCTCCAATAAACCTCAAGTCCTGGTCAACATACTCAACTGATTCCATCAAGATTCTCAGCAAGTAAAATTTCCAGAACTTTATTATATTATTGAAGACAAACTGTAGTGTTATTATTAAGGTATTAATTCTACTTTTCTCAATAACTCTACAATAATCATTCAATGATTGACCTTGTTTATATTATTATTAAGTTGTTTAAATTATTATTAACAAGTTTGCAATCCAGCTTTGATAATTTCTATCTAAATAAGAAGGACACAACGCCTAGGATTTTTTAACATTCAGATGCACTGACCAGATCAGCATACTAACAACAACAGCATACCGTCAGTTATCATTTCCTCCAAATGTCCAATTCTTTCTTATCCTTCCTATTTGTTATACCAAACATCCATCCACTGCAAAAAAAAGAAGAAGAAAAAGAAGAAAACAAAAAAAAAAAAAACACAAAAAAAACTGAAGAAACTGTTGCCAGTTGCCAGTTGACATGCAAACAAGTGCAAAAAAGGTTCCTTTGTACTTTTGCATGTCAACTGTCTGCAGGTTCTTGAGTTGTCCACATGTAGTGATATATAATACACTGTAAGAAAAAGTCACATGTGACAAGAATCACAAACTTGGTTGAGGAATCTGGTGGTAGTGCTACTGGAACCATTCTCAAAGGTGTTGTCTCATTGAGTGGAATTACACCACCAGCTCCACTATGTCAACTGGCGCAACAGTTGAGTCAACATTGTTTTTTTCTTTTTTTTTCTTCTTTCAATGGTATATGTAAATAAATATGTATGCATAAGCTTTGCGTTAAAAGGGATCATGCAGTAAGTTCCAAGAGAAACACGCCCCCAAACCCAGAATCGAGACTGAATTCACACAATCGCATTTAAACCATCACACACTTAAAAAAACTCACTCACTCACTCACACACACAAAATTCACACCAACACAATAAAACTACAAAAAAAAAGAAAGAAAAAAAACACGAACAATTTGGGAAAATAAGAAGAGAATGAGTTAATCAATAATCAAACAAAAAGGGATATACAAAAGAAGAAAAAACTTGAAATAGATATGGATGTATATTTAAAGGCGATGAATTTATAAAAGAAAAAAAAAGGATTCGGAGAGACCAAAAACAAGAGAGAAAAGTTAGTGATGATAAAAACGATGATAAATGGGATGATTAAGGTTAACATTAGTACTATTTGAATTTGAATCTTGATTGGGAAGAGAATGAGAATGAGGAAGAGGAGGATGAGAGAGCGGAGCATTGGAGGATTTAGTAGTTACAAGGATTGGTGGGTTATTATTAAGAGGAGGATAAGGGCCAAGGTTATTAGAAAGAGTAGGATGGTGAAGGAGATGGTGATGATGAGGAGGAGGATTATGGTGGTTTATAAGTTGAGGATGAGTTTGTTGAGGATGAGCTTGATGATGATGATGATGATGGGGAGGAGGAGGTGGGTTAGGGTTGGAGAAAGGAGGGGGCGGGGCGGAGGAAGAAGAGGAAGAAGAAGCACCAGGGGCTGGATTCGGGTTCAGATTGAGAGGATGAACTGAAGAAAGGGGGCTCGGTAGGGGATTATTTGGGAGAATCGGATGGTGCTGCTGCTGCTGCTGTTGTTGTTGTTGATGGTGGGGGTGGTGTAGTTGGCTGGAGTTAAGATTCAGATTAGCAACAGAGAGTTGGCGTTGTTTGAGGCGGAGTTGGATGACTTTGGAGTCGGCAGAAAAGATGATCTGGGGCCGACAACTGAGGGCGAGACTGTTGATCGAGGGATTGTTGAGCCCACCGAGGTGGGCCTGGCTCGACGGGTATCCTCCGACTCCTCCCTGTTGGTGACTCCGTTTGCTCTGTTGGTGTAGTTCTTGTTGTCGCGCAGCTGCGGCTGCTAAGAGAGGTGCCGAAATCGATGGCGGTGACTCTGAAAATAAGTGTCTATCTCCAACTCGATCAGCTATCTTGATCTTCTCTCTACAGGCCAATAGAATCACTAATTTCTCACCGAAGATTTGGACCCGGAATCACTTGAACTAATAACCCTGTGTCTACATGCCTCACCTCAATAAAGCTCGCATCAAACGCCAAGACGAAGGGATAATGGAGAGCTAAATCGAACCGACAATCAGAAAAGAAAAACCAAGAAGAGAAAAAAAACCCCTTCCTCCGGTTGATGGACAGGAGATAAGCTTACCAAAAGCTGTGGGATTGCCTTCCCATTGAATGATCCAATCGAACCTAGCTCTCCATCCACTTTTAGTGACCTGTAAAAAAAAAGAGAGAAGTATGAGTGGCCAAAAAAAAAAAAAGAAAAGAAAAAGTAGAGAGAAAACAAACATAAAAAGCGAATTCCTCATAACACAACAAGAATTCAGCCTCGATACGATAGATGGCGATCGGCTTGACGGCCTCACGACGGGCGATAAAGTCAAGCGAATGGTCGGCTGGGTCGAGGAGACCAAGGACATCGAGAGTTTCCAAGTTAACGATCTCAAATCCTTTTTGACATCCTATACAAAGTTTCGATTTTAGGAAATGCACCGAGCTCGAGACTGTCGGAATATAAAACTCCTGAAAGTAAAGGTTAGGGTGATTCTTGGTGAAAATAAGAAGGGAAAAAAAAATGATGATTTTGGTGTATTGTGGGAGAGATAACGAACTTTGTATACTTTCAATGCATCATTGTTAGCGGGGATGATTTTCCGAAAGGCGGGTTTGGTCCTGGTGCGAACGTTGAGTTGATTATTAAGGTTCTCGGCGGGTTCAAGAGTTTTGATGGTACTGGAGACGCTACCGGACTTGACGACGCAAACAAGTTTACGACCGAGACAGTCGCCGACTTTAAAGAAACTAGCGTTCGAGGAGACCTTCCTAGCCCGCTTGGCCGCTCCTGCTGCATCTTGTGGATCCAGGGCATCTATCCAAAACGTCATCACTACCTTATCCGCTAGTACTAGTAGGATCCCTTGCTCCTCTATTATCTCTACTTGTGTTACATTCTCTACTTGAATCACTTGCACTGGCGCTCGTGTTGGGTTGGATGACATGGCAACATAAACCCCTACATCATTCCCGAATATCAGTCGATTCCCATTGTCTATGACAGTGTAAGCATGAATTAGTTCCAGATTGTCGACTATGGTTCAAGGTTCGAAGGAAACAGACGTACCATAAGGCACTGCACAGTTAACCTTATAAGGACCGACGAAGAAGCCTTCGTTAAGGGAGACCATTTCGAAGATCGTATTTTGCTCGCGAATCTGAGCTTGACGGGCGTGAATCTTATCCAGCCATTTCTGTCTAGATTGTGGAGTAGGAGCCCAGAGGACGATCGAGTAACCTCTCCGGCCGAGTTGGTTGATAGTCATCGAGAAGCCGGCCTTGTTCTGGGCCAGAGTGGGCACCACCACTCCGTTTGAACCGATGCTCGTCCCGACACCCTTGCCCTTATCTGAACCGCTGTTTCGGGTCATCAAGGATTTCTTGTTCGAATTTATTCCCCGTCCGCCGGTACTCCCTTCCTCTTGACTGGCTACTCCTGTCACCGTCAGTAGCTCAAGTGGGATTGGTTTCCGATAGACCTTGAGTTGATCGGTCTTGTTTGAGTGCTTATGTTTGACCATTAGCAGTGCGTGATCGAACAGGTAGACTTGTAATTCTGCACTATCACTACCACTTCCTCCTCTCTTCTTGAGTTGACCCTTGTAGATTAGCTCTCGGCCTTCTTCTCGTAACCGAAGATCCTGACGTAATCATCATCACAAATGCGACAATCGGTTAACAGAGAAAAAAAAAAAACCCCCCGCTACGGGTGTAGCATGACAATATATTGTGAATACTCACAACAGCTTCTCCTTGTCTGAACACAAGTTGTTGGTCGAGTTGAGCTAGATTGAATCTGTTTTCACTCTTGCCCGTCTCGATATTTACTTTGGCCAGCAGGTCTCGAATCATCTTGACCACCTTAGGAATCTCAGTTTTGTCGATATGGTCTTCAGGTGTATACTTGAGTACGACTTCGAGCAGTAAAGGGTAACGAGCTAGTCGAGTGGTCGGTTTGGTCAGATAGGCATTCAGCTCCAACTTTCTTGATTCGGGTAGTCGTTCTGCTTCCTATTATAATCGATGTAAGATGAGAGAAGAATTGTTAGGATAAGAACTTGGTAGTTCCTCAGTTGCTGAATGGAGGCAAACAAGTGATGAGGGAGAAACTAATGACCAACATCGACAAACTTTGCAAAGGCTGGGTTCGCAGCCTTTTCGCGTTCAAACTCATACTTTCCATACAGCTGATGGGCACCATACTTGACGAAGGGAGAGAAGTGGGGGACGATTTCGAGATAGATGTCAGCGATATGTGGGACGACATGGGCTGATTTCTGTCGTTTCGAAAGCAGTTCGCATAATCGAGAGTTAACCGATAAGACTTCGAGGACATTCCAGAACACCTGGCTCAGGAAATCTTGCCGTCGAGTTTCGGGAATGATGTTAGAAGCTTGTAGGGGTTTGATCCAGACCTATGAGAGAGAGAGAGAGAGAGAGAGAGAAGCGTCTAAATGTGAAGAGGAATGAATTAATAGACAAGATTGAGACGGACATCACGGAGGTATTCTAGATCTCTAACAAAATCTCTTTCGGTGTAGATACATTCGTTGATAGCCTCTTGGCGTTTCTTCTCGGTGTCATTGACAGAGTCGACAACCTCTTGAGGGACGGAATGGATCCAAAGTGTGCCAGGTTCTTTGAGGTCACCCAAGGATTCGGTGGATAGGCTGCGTTGTAAGCCTGGTTTTGGTTTTAGATTTAATCTAGCCTGTTGTTCGAGTCGGCGAGGACAGGCTATCGAGTAACATAGTCGGTCCCTCGTACAGGTTGGTGAGTAGCAGTCGGTTAGAAGGGTGAATACGCCACAGGGTAGGACGAGTTCTTCTTCCTCGTTTACCTCATCCTCCTGAGCTTCTTCTTCATCTAATCCGTCTAATGGTTCAGATGGGACCTCTGAGATTGGTCTTGAGGTGAGATGGTGTGAGTTGGAGGGTTGATGAGTTTGTTCGTTGGCTGGGAAAGAGTTGGTGAGAGTACCTCTGAACTGATAGAGTTCGTGATGGCTATCGCGCAATCTGTGATCATAAGTCACATCGTGGAAGAACTTTTGTGAGTCGAGTGCACGACCGAGTAAGAGGGCTAGGTTACGGTCAGTGGTCTTGATGATATAGGCGATCTTGTCAACCGCTTCTCGACCATCAAAGCATTCGGTATAGGTCAGGCCATCCTTTGTACGTTCGGCAAGCATGATCCGACTCCTAAAGGCTTCGGCGACTCGACTGAGTAGTGCGGGATAGACGATAGGTGGACGGGAAGAGATGGAGGCTTGATGAGGAGGTCGTGAGGAAGGACCGCTGGAGAAGCTGAAGGAACGATCGTTAGCGCTACTAGGTTTAGGTTGGGTGGGCATGACTCGGACGGATTCGGATGATTTGCGAGGACGGATGAGGTGGGGGGATAGTTGAGAGGATTGAGAAGCCGATAGGTTCTGATCGGATGGCATACTGGACATGCCTGCATAGAGGGAGTGACGATCCAGGTCGACGGATGGTTTTCGAATGATAGAATCGGAGTGGGAGAAGTCTGCTTGTTTTTTATTTAATTTAATTTAATTTTTGTTTATGAGGCAAGGGCAGTGAAATGAATATATCAAAGGTATGAGGTTGATTTGTTTAGGAAAAGAGAGAGGGGGTTAGGTCTGACCAGATAGGGGTCCCTGTTGGTCAAAACCTTGGTAGATGGTGCTCTCTTGGATCGAGCCCAGTCCGATACTGTCGGAGTCGAATCCGGGTGTGAAGGGGTGTGGATGCTGATCGTGAGTGTAGTTGTGTCGAATGGGATGGGATGGATGATGGTGACTGATGAGTGATTGGGAGTGATGGAGTTGATGGTGGTTGGATTGTTTTGAGTTTTGATTGAGTGAGTAACGAGAGGCAAATGATTGGCTGCGGGGGTTGTCGGATTGATGGACTGAGAAGGTACGTTGAGCTACTAGTGATTGAGCTCGATATTGTTGTTGTTGTTGATGATGTTGATGATGATGATGATGTTGTTGTTGTTGTTGTTGTTGTTGTTGTTGTTGTTGTTGATGTTGATGATGAAGTTGTTGTTGTTGGTGGTAGTAGTAGTGGTTGTTCTGTTGAGGTTGAAAGTGAGATTGAGACTGAGGCTGAGCCTGTTGAGCTTGTTGAGGTTGAGGTTGAGGTTGAGATGGAGGTTGTCGAGGGTTTTGAGCAAAGATGTTATCGAATGCAGTCGATCGTTTATCGGCAGTAGTTGATCTGATACTAGCCATAACGGTAAACAAGAAGAAGAAGGATGGAATGGAATGGATGGAGTTGTTTGAGTGTAAAGCTTTTAAAGAAACAAGTTGACAACAAAATATTTGTATTTCCCCTCTCTCCCCCCTAAATAAATACATACATCTGGAGAATAAATCCATACATACACATACATACCTGTCACATCCCATTCACAGATCTCTCCACTCTAAATAAATACATATACTCTCAATGCTCTCTCTCTCTCTCTGTGGATCACAACGACCGTTTTGGATTAATGTGTGTTTATTTTTATTTCTTAAAGGTCTCTCTTTAAAGATTTACATTAGAAGGAGCTTGATTACTAGGAAGATTACTACCCACCCCCGGATAGAACTGAGCTGGGTGGATAGAACGACTCATGGTGGGGGTGATCATCGATGGATGGTTGATCAGATGTGAACCATTGAACGACTGGGATTGTGATGGTGGGTATGGGTGGACCTGGTTGAACTGGTTGGCCGGTTCACTCGAAGGTTCAAGCCCGGCCATCGAAGAGCCTTGTAAGCTCACCGGTTTGAGGTGGTTCATGTTGGGCTGGTGATAGTGGGAAGTTCGAGCTTGGGAGGAGATCGAGACGGGCATCGAACCATTACTGTGATGATGGTAGTGATGACTACCAGCCGGATATCCATGTTGGATCGGCGGCTGAAAGATTTGACTAGCATTGGTCGGCCCACTGGCTACTGGTTGATTGGATCCGGTTGTAGGCGGAGGTGGTGAGAATGAATGGAGTGAGGGGGAGGAGGCTACTGGATAGAGTTTACGATTGGTAGCTCCCATCCCTGGCTCCCCATGATGAGCCCCACTAGGTGAACCGATCGGTGGTGGATGACCACTCGGACTAGCGATCCGCTCGCCCGGTACTTTCTCAAACCCAACTGGCACGGGTTGGTAGGCAGCGGTTGGATAGGATTGAGCACTGGGCCCGAGCTGAGTTGAATGAGATCTCTCGAGCGTCTGTTGATTGAGATGTGCCGGGTGGTTCGAATAAGAGCCTACTTGTTTTCAACAACCAAACAGATTATAAAAAATACACAGATCAACACCTCTTGACTCGATCGATCAGAGCTCACCAGAATGGGATAGGTTCTGGTCGGCCTTGCGTTCAGGTTGTGAGGAGGGAAGTGAAGGGGTAGTCGACATGTGCCGGGGGATGGCATGAGGACCGGGAGCTTGTTGAAAGTGAGGTGATGGGATCAAGTTGGGATTTGGAGCTTGTTGGGTGTTGAAGATGGTGGATTTGGGATCGTTGAGTGAATGGTTAAAATTAGTTTGTGGTCCAGCAAGCTGGTGATTTCCAACCGGTTGAAGGTGGGTAGGATGGAGGGAGTAGGTGGGGGTGGGGGTGGTGTTGGTGGTGGGGAGGGTGTTGTTAGGTTGGGTTGGATGATGGGCGATCGAACGAGGATGACTACTGGAGGCTTGAGAGTGTTGGGAGGAATGTCTGATGGGCCGATTTGAGAATTGATCTGGATCGAGTGGTAAGCCGTGAGGATGATGAGGATGACGATCGGTTAGTTGGAGGTTTGAGTTGACTCGAGGATGGTGGTGTAAGCCGTGAGAGGATGGATTGAAGGGATAGAGGTTAGAGCTCGAGTTGGCTGGGTGGATCGGGGTGATGATCGAGTGAGTAGGTTGATGGCTAGATGGATGAATGGATGGATGGATGGATAGTTGAGGAAGAGATGATTAAGGGGTTGATGGATGAAATCAGAGGACCAACGACTGAATCCGAGTCACGCCCTTATAATACTCGGTGGATCGTTTGGAGACATGATAGGAAGCGGTGGCGTAATCCCATTGAGGTCCCTACATAGATCATCAAAGGAGCCATCGTATCAGTTTCCAAGTCATCAAGATAACTTTATTCCAAACTTGTCTTTACCCTGGTTCGTCTACCATGGAGTAGGGCAGTATTCCAATTACTACAGCTTCTGATTGCTTTGGTTCGACGATCGGATGAAGAGGGTTGTGGGTTGGATGATGAGACTGAGATTGGGTCGGCGATGAGATCGATGACCTTACGTTTGAGGGCGACCATGAGGAAGAAGAGATGGTCAAGGAGGAGGAGGAGAGGAAGGAGAGTGGAGAGGAGAGGAGGAGGAGGAGGAGGAGGAGAGTTCTTAACAGGTCCCCACGGGGGAGGGTGGTTCGGGGGGGAGAAGATGATCATAATAACCCTGCAGGAATTTAAAAAAAGTTCCAAGAACAACAACGATGTCATCATCATCATACAAACTATCATCAATCCATCAAACCTCAACTTCAACTTCAACTTCAACACACTCACTAGAACCAACGATCACCACAAACTTACAAACTAATCCTCATTCCAACAGGCTCAGATTCTGCTTATCATTATTCTTATTCGGTCTACTGTAAGTCTATCCTCTAACTGACCTATACAACCAACTCAGAACATCACTCATCAACAAACTGTCACAGGAACAATGTACTCTACGTTATCATCATCTCCGCCGCATTGGATCTCGTCCCCTCTGATCTACCCACCGGAATCATCCTCCTCGCAGATATCACACCCTCACTCTTGATCAAGATAGGCTGGCCCTATCTGGTCAAGGGTACGATACGTTATTCACAAAGGATTCTAAGTTGTTCCTCCCTAAGCTTTATCGGAATGATCGTCCGTTCTCTCCCTCTCATCATCCAATCAACCCTCCTCGATCACTTGACTCACAATCAGCCCACAGGTCATCGTCTTCTTTTCTTCAGTTCCTATGAGACTCCTTGGGATCTCCCTGGCCAGTCTATCCTCCGGATTGGGTGAGATGACCTTCTTACAGCTCACAACCAGGTATCAAGATCAGCCGGGCGTAAGCTGGTTTGCTTCTGGAACAGGCGCAGCTGGTGTATTCGGAGCAGGCCTCTGGTGGCTGCTTCGTCATTTAGGCATCCAAATGGGTCTCGGCCTAAGTTCAGTTGAGTATCACATCATTTATCCTCTCTCTAACACTTCTTTTTTTTCTTTTCTTACATTAATTGATTCAACTACTCTTTTTTTTATTTATTTCTTTATTACCAACTTACAGCTCTTACCGATCTGTCTTTCATTTACTTACTTCTTTCTCTTGCCACCTCCGAGTCAATTGCCCCATTTATCGAGCGAGGATCAAGGAGCTCGAGGCGGGTATGCAGTCGTGCCTGAGACAGACCAAACAGAACCGTCCGACGGCACCTTTACGCTCCCAATCAAGTCTCCTGAACTGACGTTCACCGAGAAACTTCGACTTGCCAAACCCCTATTAATCCCATACATGCTACCACTCTTCGCCGTTTATTTTGCTGAATATACGGTCCGTCGAGCTCTTCTCTCCATTTCTTGAGGAAAACTATCCATCCCAAAAAAACATTCTGCCCGGATTGTCGAGCTCTGATTGCTCGTTTTGCTGTAGATCAATACTGGCATCGCCCCTACACTCCTCTATCCCCCTCCTCAACCCAAATCCCATCCAGTCTTTTCACTCGTCTTCAAAAATCTACGGGATTATTATCCGTTCTGGCAATTGACTTACCAAGTTGAGTTGTCTTACAGTCCTTCCAGAGTTCTCATAGCAAAGGAGACGAGCTGTGATGAGAAGAACAAAAAATGAATAAACCGATCCTTTGACCTGTCAGATCTTTGTATTTTTCTCGCGTTCATCGATGGCCATCTTCCGATTCCCACCACTACCGCGAACCTTGATCCCGATGCCGAGTCTAATCCAGATACTGATCCTCTGTACGCTCCTACTCGAGGCATCATCCGCATTCCTAAGTAGATTGGTATCGATCGACTGGATTTATTTCCTGGTCTTTGCACTCATCTCTCTCGAAGGCGTCTGTGGCGGCCTCGCTTATGTTAGTGCATACTATTGGCTGGGCATGGATGGCCACGATCTTGATCAAGAGAAGGAATTTAGGATCGCTTGCGTGGGCTTCGCCGATACTTTTGGGTCCGTTATCTTCTTCATTCACCGTACAGCCTCATCAACCATCCATCTAATCCAAGCTACTCTCATCCCCATCGTCAATAAACTATATTCAGCATTCTACTGGCTTCCCTCTTCAGTTCTTGGTTAGAACCTAGCTTGTGTGGCATACAAGTCTCCCACGGTCGAACGCTATGCCGTGAAGTCGGGGTTGGACATTAGAATTACACTACTCTAGCGACAGAGAGGCTTGGTTCCCTCTCATCTTAACAACTAACAAACATTACTTAGACTTTTAGTTACCAATCAGTTTGCATCATTTCCTCTTACATCGAAAAGAATTTCATCCCATCCTATTAATCTTGCATCAACCAGCACGCTTCCACTCGTCTTTTTCTAAAAAAACAAAACTCTTTTTATTTTATTTTTTTTGGCTGTAATCACATGCTGAGATTTACCTATATCCTATGTTTCTTCTATCTACAATACTAATTTTGTATGGATTTGTATAAAACTGTCAATAATTTTATCTTCATATTTTTGGATCTTGAGAGTTTGGCGCTGGGTGGAATGAATTGTTCAGAATATCAACTCCCCACGGATGATGAAAAAGATGGATTTGTCAAACAAGTAAAAAATCGTAAGCGCTAAACCACTTTTTTTATAGGAAAGAACCATGAAACCCTGAAAGCCATAATATCAAAACAGCTGAAAAAGCTACTTACTCGTTATCCTAGACAACGATGACATGACTGATGGATTAGACCAGGAAAAGCAAGCCATGAATACCACATTATAAAGCAATGGATCCATGCAGATGAATCTATACCTGTACAGTATAAATAGACTATCGTCTCTCTCCCAACCCGTGGTGGCTCTCCAAAAGACAACAACTCACTCGACAAAAGCTCGCCCAAACAACTCACCGCTCTATCTAGACATCAACACACTCCAATCCGCTCCACTTTCCATCACCTCACTGTCTCTATATGTTCCAGAAAGTATGGACTATCCGGACTAGTGTTGTCTGTCTCAATGAGAGCGCGTTTTGGTTGACAAGACCTCTTTTTTTCGTGGGCTCGACGCCAGCCATCACCAGGTATTTAACCAATTCAGCTTTCATTGGTGAAGGAACCAAGCCATCGCCCAGGCTTCTAGATTTCACGGCTGCTTGTGAGTCGCCAACCAGCAAGGATTCCTGAGTCATTGGGAGAGTGGAAGATTGAGTTGAGCTGACAGGTGATTTGGGAGCGGCCGTCCGATTCAAGCAGACAGTTGATGCCTTGGTAGAAGTCTGAGTGGAGTTAACAGTTGATGTTATAGCTGGAGTTCTGGTTAACCCAGTAGTCCCATTAGGCTGAAGAGCTAGGGTTAGCCTCAAAGGAAGCTGAAGATCTGGGTCAACATCCATGTCTTTGAGGTATGATGTTTTTGATGATGGATTTGATGCATGCTTGGGTGGGAGCAGATGGTTGATGATTAAACTTAATTTAAATTTAACCATCCGTAAGCAACATTTTTACGCGGTCCGCACCTATGTCAACAGTCCTATTATCAATTTACTCATCACAAGAAATATAAAAAGGATGCATCTTACAAACAGGCGGGTGGAAGAATCAAAAGAGGCCTTTGCTTGTATGTATATGAACATTTATAATATAAAAGTAGAGAACTCTATAATATGATTAGTAACTTTTTTTGTTATGCTTTTATAGAAACGAAAAAAAAAAAAAACTGAACAAACATCTTTCTGTTCTACTTTTGATTCTCTGGACGATTTTAGTGAAAGAAAGATAGTTACAATGATGTTTAGCGTTTAGAAGAAGAATTGGTGGGAGTCCGAGTAGCCAAGAGTTCTTCCCTACGTCTACGAATAGCTTCTTCTCTACTCTGTCTGAGCGCGAGTTCCCAAACGCTCTCGAGACGATAAGGACTTGAGGGAAGGCTCGCCTTTTCCCGTTCTCCCTCTTCCCCCAACCGTTCTGCGCGCTCTTTCTCTTCCTGCTTGTTGGGTTGTCTGGGCTCGCCTCTCTCGGCTACAGCCACCAGATCCTGAGGATGATGGTGTTGGGGTTGGAGGTGGTATTCGAGTTCTTTGGGGTAGGAATGATCAGAATGTTCTCCACAAGCTAGGTTCCCGCCTTGATCCTCGAGCTCAGTTTGGTCCTCTTTCTCCTTGCCCTTACTACTAGCCCTTCGGTGATCTTCGAGGGAAGAACTACGGTGACTGGTGGAGGAGGAGGAGGAGGGGCTTGCGGACCTAGAAGAAGCAACGAGCAAGCGGTTCTTGATTCGATTCATGAGTTTCTCACCGCTCGGGGAACTGATCATCGCCTTCGAACTCGGCCGGCTGCCTGGCCCAGCTGGCTCCTTCAACATCCGCTGCGGAAGTGGACCCACCACCTTTAGCATCCGTGGCGTCGCCCCAAACGACCGACTCTTCAACTCTTCCCCCTCCGAGCAGGACCCTGACTTCTTCTTCCGCCGATGTTGCTGTAGACTCGACGATCGCTTTGCCGGCAGTTTCACCTGCAACGCTTCCGACGAGTCCTCATCCACATCCCCGATCCCCGAATTTGATGGTTTCCCATTTTCAAACTCGCTCTTGTTGTGGTCTTGCTGGAAAGTTTTCGTCACGCTGTGATGTACCGTTCTTTGAGGGTGGTGACTGAGGCGTCCAAACCCGACAAGAGTCCAGGCTTCTTCATAGATTCGAAGTAAGCTCCAAAGGTAACTTGCACTGAAGATGACGAAACTAAGCGCATGATTTAAGACTACGAATAGGTCGGGAAGCCGGCCGGGAGGATTGATCAACTTTTCTGAAAGGTGGATACTAATCATCGTAAGGTAGATGGACATGATGCCGAGTGAAACAAGGCTTCGGGTTGATCGTTGGATCAACTTCAATGGGTTATAACCAATTAAGTGGTTATATGATATGACCGAGACCATATACTGGACTCCCAGTTGTTCCCGCTTCAAGAGTGGCCACATGCTAGATTGGGTTTAATATTTTACAGGGCGAAAAAAAAAAAAAAAGGGGAGATGAAAATGATCAGCCTATCTTCAAATTCAACCTGCTTGAGGATGATAAAGCCAAAGAAGAGAGAAACAAACCTTGAGCGCACCTAAAAACCGATACATTACTGATCAAACAGATGATATCCCAGTCCAGCCGGTTGACTAGTTGGCCTCGCTTGCGATTTCTATGGTGTCGAGAAAGGATTAATAGGAGGGGCAAGATGGGCAGCAGGATACTTTTCTCGTGTACTTGAAACGAAAACAAATAGAATCCGATCGATGAATTGTAGAGTGCGTGTGGTAGAAGTTCGATCGTTTTAGGGATAGGATTTGGTCGATCTAATGGAAGCAAAGAGACCTTGGAAGATGCTAGGGATGACGAGGATACTGATGGTCGGTTAGGGTTCAGTTTCCAACTCAGAATGGTCAAGAGTAAGATCACCGGAAGGACTGCCACCAAGGTGAAGAGAAGCGCGACGTTGGCGAGAGTCTTGACGGAGGCCAGAGTACGAACTTTTATGAACAGGTTGAGGGTACACCAGAAGTTACCAACTTTATCCTCAAACAGGCCTCGACCGATTGGAAAGATCCGTTGGATTACTTGGATGATCGCCGTTGGGAAATCTGAATTGAATAGAAACGGTCCAAACAGTAGTATCGTCGTACCCGTTGAGATCAGTGCTAAGCGTGCAAACAGCTTGGTACCCCGTGGATGACCAAGGTATAAACATTTTCCGAAGAGATACGCAAATCTGAATGTAGGAACGCGAATTCAAGTAATGATTAACATTCTTGAGCGTTGTTCTTTTCTAGATCATAAGCATCAATTGGATCATAGCATCTGAAAGGCCTGTCATAGGTAGCAAATCAAGACTGACATGGCAGGTGAATAATATAAAGCCATCTGTTTGAACGCCAAGCTACAGACAAACATCACAGCACCCCAAAGATCACGGCCAGCATAAAGGCAAGTTACGCTGGCCAGAGTGAAACCAAGCATGATCGAGTTGAACTGGAAGTGTCCATTATCGATGAGGATCATATTGGGATTGAGGAGGACGACCAGGACAGAATACATTGCACCAAGCCAAAGCCCGTTAGAGAGCCGAGGGTTTGATTCTTGAGGGAGTGGGTCTGATGAATCGAGTGGGGAGGAGTTGAAGGTAAAAGTCTTGAAATGATAGATGAACACGATGGGGATCCAGAGGATGAGTTCGCTGGCTAAGACGGAGGACCTTAAGAAAACCTTGAGCTGCTGATGTAGTTCTTCTCCCCAACCGTTTGGATGATTGGAGGGTGGTCGAAGAAGGACAAAGGCTGGGTCGATCAGTCTGGCTAGATAGCCTAGTAGTAGTGAGTGGTAAGCCGTCAGAGGTGGATAATCTAAACCCCAGTCTTGAAGATGGAAAAAGAAATTATTAGACAAGACAGATATGGTTGGGAGGTTATTTTATTTATTTAGTTTTGGTTAAAAGAGAGAAGGGTACACGAACATTTTAGATCAAATGAATACCATTGTTTGAGTTTCAGTTGAACGGTTACTGCCATCCAATGCCTCTGAGCCTCTAGATCACCAAATAAGGGAGGGGAACGATAACCGCTGTAGTGCCCCAAGCCGATCAAAGATTTCCATAAGAGGATAAAGAGGATTGAGTAGGAGATGATCGATGTCCTGGATTGACCTGATTTGATGAGGGTACCGATCGTCTTCTTGATTGGAGATTGTGCGCCATAACTGGTGAGCATCAGTCTCTGACGTTCTTGGTTGTAGCTTGAGGGTGTTGATGATCGGTCTGTGCTTCTGATCTGTTTCAAGAGACTGGAATATGTTTCTGATGCGGTGATATTAGTTAGGATGGTGGAAGAGGTTGAGTAGTTTGACATTCGACGTTCGTGGGCGGTTGTTTGGGTGGGTTTAATGAGATGTTGCCTCGATGGGAGTCTTAAGGCAGAAGCGGGTCCGAGTTGGTGTTTCGATCGATGGCCCTTCGGTTTCTGGTGATGACTGAAATGGTCGGTTGATTGATTAGAGGTAGGAGAAGAAGAAGAGGAAGTGGAGGAGGGCGGCATGATTGGATAATTATTGGTTAGATGGAGGATGGATTAATTAATTCATGAGATGAGATGAGATGTGATGTGATGGGAAGAGAAGAGAAGAGGAAAACCTATCGATGGTATATCAATTGACCTCATCTCACAAGTCTCACCCCACGGGGGATCACGATTGCACCGAGCGCAGCCTCCACCGGAAACGACCCGGGGAACGTGTGCGAAGGGGTGTCAAACCTGAATATGAGGAGGAGAGTTTGAATCAAGCAAGATTTTAAGTGAGGTTACAGCCCAAATAATCAAGAAAAGGTTATAAGCTTATCATGATTTCTGACTACAAGTTTTTAAGTTGTAACATTTGTTTTCAGTACTTAGTGTTATAAGGACCTAAGTTTCTCTGGAATGGGTAATGATTATTGAAAGTGAAATGGGGAGATGGGTGTAGTTGTCCTGGGTTGGAAGGGGTAATGGCTAGGGGTTGGGCTTGCCAGGATTCAAACACCAGACTTTCCACTCTCTTCAAACTGATTATTTTATTTTGCAGGGGAGACACCAAACTTTTGTGGGAAATGGTTACCACTATACCATCCAGGCCTGTTGTAAGCATTTGAAGTTCACAAAACAATTTTAAATAAAAGGGCTTTCAATAGGGGTTATCAAATATGTCCAAATCCACCATTATTTAATCTGTGGAAATAATGGCAACCTCGGTGATAGAAATGGTAGGTTGCCCTTCTTCCTGGTTGGTTCCAGTGGTTCTTTGATTTCCTCTGCGGGATTAACAACTGTTAGCGGATAGTCAACTGTATTCCCTGCAACACCTTATACTCAGCAAGGGGACCGTTCCTCTTGCATTCATCTTCCTGATGTTGCCCTTCACAGTTCCGCTTGTCCGCACGTGCTGAAAGTTGCTGAGAGAGTTCTAAAGTAGAGTGATTTCTTATATGCGCTGTAGTTGATAGCTATCTACTTTGATGATAAGATAAGATAAGATCCCGCAACTCTGGTACAACACTCCCCCTGGACATGTCCCGCAATCCCTGGTACTGTCCCTGGAGCCCTACTTGCCTGTCTCCTCAATCCCGCATCGCACCGCAGCCTGCCCCCGACTACTATACCCCGTTTACCCCTGCAGTCGCCTGTCGCTCCCCTGCGCACAACTCTGATTTTCATCTGACGGATTGTCACAAACACTGGCTGGTCCAACTCTTTCCTAAATTATTTAGTGGCAAGGTCAATTGTTTGAAGAAGAAATGGCATAAGTGATAAAAAGAAATTCAAACACACCTCTTCACCGTCCCTGCCTCCTTCAGACCTATTCTCATTTGTTTCTAAAGGTTCCAAGATTGCTGACTAAGTCATCACGTATAAACAATATTGAACATATTAGCAATTATCAAAAAAGACAATGAAACAACTGATCAATCTTACAACTGGAGCCGTAGAGTTATTGGAATCCACAGATACATTATCTGAGTCATCTTTATCAACATTTTTGTCCAAGTTGTTGGCCTTGGGACCAGAAGAGTCAGAGCTCTCATCACCGTTTTGAGCATCGACTTTGTACAAGGGTGTCACGAACAGTTTCTTACCCATCAGCTGATGCATAGCATGGAAATGTGGACACATTTTGTTGAGCTTCTCGTCAATGGTGATAATTCCTGCCAATTGGTCTTCATTGGTGAGTCCAAAGCCAGTCCGCTCCGCTTGCGGGCCTGGTGCCCCGAACCCCGTGGTTCCACCCGGTCCCCCTACGTTGTGCATACTGAAGCGGCCTTTGTCCGCTCAACCAATTGCCCGCGCCAACTATAGAATGTCACATGCTGCGCCCTTGTGTTTTCCCCTGCGGAATGTCCGATGACATTTGGAAAGTACCCCCTTACCTCAGCCTCAGCCTGCCGCTGAGCCCGCGGCTGCGGGCTCAGCTTCAGTGCTGCACCTCCGGTATATCAGTTCTCCCACAACAGGTCTGAGAAAATCTGTCATTTTCAAAAGATATTCCTTTTTTTCAGAATATTTTCCTTCTGTTCAAAAGATGCTCCTTTTGAAACCATCTGGTACAAAAATAAATAATGTTTTTGGATAATCACCTGATTTTAAACTTGGATTTGGCTACCATATTTGATGCCCCCTGATATCAGTTTTGAGAAAAAAATAATGGTTATCTATGCTTTGGCTAAGTAACTTAACTGTACAGGTGATGATAATTTCTTCATTCTAATCAACTATTCAAGTAGGTATCATAAAGTATCATAAAAGTATCATGAGGAGGTAAAGGAGGGAGGGACAAATGTCCTCATATATCTGAACCAAAGATGAGCTGTGACAATTTAATTAAAGATTATGAGCTGTAAATATTGGACTGAAGCTAGCTTGGTTATACTCAATGGGTCCAGGTGCTGCAGAACTGGTGATATAAATAGGTAAAAGTCATGATTGGTTGAACCTAATTGTAAAAAGATACAATAAATTAGTGTCAGCCCTAGAGATACTCCAGAGTATCCTAAAGACTGACTTTAATGTAAAAATTAATAAAATATTGTACTAGCAATAATATATCCTATAATATTATTAAAGAAATAAACTTTTCATGTAAAATTAGGTGGGGTACCTCACTCAAACCACCACCAAATTCCAACTCCTTCTATTACTTTACCATATCTCAGAAGGTACTTAGTAGGAGATGGAATAACTGTAAAAATATAGATTATAAATTATTGTCATAAAAGCTGAGAGACAATAAACTTATTTGAATAAATATAATGATAATGCAGTTATGCTTATAAGAAAGAAATTACCTAAGTGTGTGGTAATTTCCCAGTATTGTTCTATTAAATGAATTGGCCCATGATGTGATTGGTTATACATACATGTCATGAGGTCATGGGGACATAGAAAATACTGTGCTCAATTCAATACAATTCCCATTAAATCATTGTACATTTGAATTGTAATACATTAGAGCAGAATTTAGAATAAACATTCTAGAACCTTCCTCAAGGAATCTCTAGAATATAAAAGGAGGCCATTTCTGGCCTAGGATTGGTTCCTCAGCATATTCCCCCAGTACCATTTTTTAAGTACTCTGAATATTCTCCTCCTACTATTAGAGTAGTGTATCCCCTTTATATCCAACCCAACCTTTATTACTGGAATAGTCTCAAGTTACCTTAGAATTCCCCATCTTTTGGCCTTGATCTGTTCCTTAGAAAGCAGTTGCTGCAAGACTACCACCTCTGACAGTAGCCAATCAGCTTAAGTGCTTTCCAGCTGCTTAATAGCAATTTTTATTGCTATATCTTTCCCAAAAAGACAAAGAATAGCCAAACCTACACGGTTAACTATTAGTCTTCTCCAATTGAGTGATTTGTATATCAAATATTCAATTATAAGGAGTTTTAGGTTATCCTCTGTGCATAGTTTGGACACTATAGAGAGAATAAATTTACATATTTATTCAGATAACCTTTCAGCACAGTGACAGTACCTGGTTTAATTGTAAAATTAAGCCAGTGTTTCATACACATAGCTGACAATTAGTATCTATGTTCTTCATTTATTTCTTGTTTGCTTTATTTTCATCAACCATCATGTCAACCAAAAAGTCACTTCATCTCCACATCACTCACCCACAGGCGTGCTGCTCAACTTGTCTACAACAGACTCTTCCGCTTATTACTAAAAAAACCTGTTGGTATAAAATGTGATCTCCTTGATTCATCTATTACAGAATTTTCTGCTTATGAGAAAAACACCTGTGATTATAAAAAGTGTCCTGTTGGCCAATTTTTCCGCTATGGATGTTTAATGAAAAATGATTAACTGTAAAAATATATGGAAATATGAAGAAATAAATGGGGATAGATGTAAATAAGGGGAAATTAAAGGTGAGCCCAAGTGACCTATATGAAGTAGACAAGGTGGGGTCAATGTAGGCTGAGATTTACAGATGAGAAGAAGAGAAAGTGGAGGCTATTTACAAGTTATTATGTATTTTGGCTGATGCTGTTTATGTATACAGGTTTATAATTGATTTGTAATTTAACTTAATGTTTTACTAAGAATGCTTCTAGCAGGCATTCATAAATGAATGCCCCTGGATACACACCCTTTTTTTGGTATCACCATGCCGCTGGATGGGTGTGCAACCTGCACACCCATGTAGGAAGGGGCTTTAAGTTCACACGCCCGTACACGCTTTGAAAAAGAAAAGAAAAAAGTATAGGTATGGGGTATACCCATACCTATACACATAAAAAGGGCATGTGGGATGCACAAACGTTTTATGTGTATATGCATGGATATCCCCACCCATATCCACATAAAAAGGGTGCACAGCCTGTATGCCCTTTACAAAAAGGGCATGTGGGCTGACTACCCTTTTTTTGAAGGGTATGCACCCAGGGGTGTGCATGTATCATTCCCCACTTCTAGCTAATGAACCATTGTTAATTCAAGGGTAGTTGTAGAGTGAGTTCCAAAACTGAAAGAAGAAGAAGAAAAGAAGAGAGAATCAAGAGATAAGATTAAAGGCAAATAGAAGAGATGTTTCAGAGAGGGAGTGTTAAGATACAGCAATATCACAAGGACAAGGGAAGACAGGTAGTAGTGAGGAGTAAAGGACTGTGGGCTCAACCTAGTTTATCATTACATTAGGTTTACATCATGTATCTACATAAATAGTTGTGTCTTGGATAGTTCTCTTCTTTTCTTTTATTCACTCATCTTTTATTTCTCTCATCAACCTGCACCCTCAACAGGTGCACATTCCTCTTTGCGTTATCTCTTCAGTCCCATCATTCGACCGTGCTCATCTCACCAGTATTCTGGTATTTCATAGGTATTGTCTTTAGACTTTTATTTTCTCTCTATTGCTGTTTCTTTCTTTTTCTTGTCATGCAATGCCACTCATCTTTTATGTCTCTCATTGACCTGCACCCTCAACAGGTGCATATTTCTCTTTGCTTGATCTCTTCAGTCCCATCATTCGACCGTGCTCATCTCACCAGTATTCTGGTATTTCATATCTGGTATTTCATAGGGAGTTTAAGAGAGAATAGCATTGAGGAAACCATCTAGCCAAGTAGAATACTAATCAGTATTCTGTACTATGCTACATGGGCAGATCAGAGCTTGGGATAAAGTAGCTCTGTTGAATCTTATTGTGTAATCTTTCTTTTGAAACCCACTGTAATAGTATGGTGATTCACAACAGATCTTGTTTTTTACAGCCAAAACAGAAAATCTGGCAGGCTCACAAGACTGAAAATTCAAAAAACAAATTTTTGAATTCCAGAAAAGTAAACCCCTGTTATTTTCTTAGGATCTCTAGTCACTAGTTGAAGCTTATTATTAATCTCACGTCTCTTTACCTTGCTTATTGTACAAAAAAAATACTGTTTTGCTTCTACTTCAACCCTCTGTAAAAAAATACCATGAATACACTACACTATCTCCCAAATATTAATTCCATTAACATGGCTACTCATATTATTCTTATAAATATTTACTCCCCCCTTTACATCTTATTTCCCTTAAACCCTCTGGTTGGCTTAGTTGTTTATTTACTCATTGTACTTCCTTATACATACTACGGCGGTACACATTGTCTTATTATTGGCTTAGATCTTACTCTAACATATATAGACTTAATCATTAGCGTAATGCTATCATTTTAAATAGATCCTTATCAGAGAAATGACCAATCAGATATAGAAGCTTAAAACTTGGAAAAGCAATCACTACTAGAATTAGTGCTGATGTAATTGTTCAAATTAGCTCAATCAGTGTCCCATGTGGCTGGTACCTATCTACAATGGCCTGTTTCTCTGAATTAAATTTCACTAGCACAGGCATCAATACAGTGTGTTCAGCTCAAGTTTACAGGCTGTGGGACCACATCAGGCTCTGTGAAACTGTTTGAGCTTGAGGGTCTTTCCAAGGCCAGCATGAGGAGAATTACTTTGGATTTCTAATGGTGTCCCTGGGTGTAAAATTTCATCTGGATTCCAATGGTGAAACTCTTCAGGCACCAAAGTTGAAATCTCCAAAAAACTGTATTTTTTTCATCTAATATTACTGTGTGCAATATTCCATACAGGATCTGTACAGGCTCAAAGGCTGAAGGTTGCAGTGGTTGAAAATGAAAAATATGTGCCTGCCCAACCACAAGTTTTTCTGTTTAGGGAGATAAATTTGTAGGAATTTTGAAGGAAATGGATTTTTTCAGCCACCAATATATTACATGTAGTATCTAACATGTAATACTTGAAACTGCAAGCTTGCATAATTATAATCATTCTTTATTTTTATCCTTTATTTACATTGACATTTTGAACAAAACAGAAATTAGACTTGACATCATCAAACTGAATAATATCCAACAGTTAAGAACAGGATTAGAAATATCTGACTTGAACAGAAGGATCTGAGTTCAAGCCACACTCATGACCATATTCAGTCACCTTAGTAAAAATTATACTTTATTTTTACCAAGTATAAATAAAATTTAATTAATGAAAACCTTGGAAAATTGATTTTCAAACATGTAATAAATGGATAAAGAACCATTTATTGGCATAGTTTCCTTCTTGAAAATCCTGGACAATCCAAGCTTAACACATAGTAATTTATAGTATAAAATTACACATAAATTAATGTAAATCTTTATGTAAACCATATTAAATATGCAATAAAAACTTATAAATTTATTCCCACCTGATTGGCTCTACAGGGCAAGCGCTTTTCAAGTATAAACCCCAAAGGAATTTTCTGAGTACATGTAATTAATAGTTGAAATAATTATTTAGTTTAATTAGAGTGAAATAACTATTAAACTATTTTAATCAATGTGAAATAACTATGGCATAATTTTAATTAAAAATGAAACCATGTTGTACTTCTGACCACAAACAGGTTGATCAGATTCACCTGCCAACTTTCCCCCAATCCCCACTGCCAAATGAATTGACAGAGGGATTACTCCAAAATTTTTATTATTTAAGAGGAAGTTTTCTTCACCAAATTGAATACATTATCCCCCATCAATTTCAACTATACTCAGATAGCTTATTATAAGCTACCAAGGCGCTCACCTTCTCCTTTAAGCTAGGAGGACTGGCCTTTTTTACTTTTAACTATCTTTAATAGTTAGAATTCTTCAAAAACCCCAATCAAATTCATCCTCTTAATTTAATTGGAAGAACGTTTTCCAGTCTGGTTAGCCCTTCTGAGGATATATTTCCCATAGCAGAAGTCTGGCAGAAGGGTAGTAACCTGTTTATTTTTGCACTTAGTGTTCTAAACAAACAAGTTATATCTGTATTACACTTTTTAAAGTGTAAGAAGTTTTAATTCCTTACTGTACACGCCACAATGAGTGGAGTAGAGTCCAGTTTGTTGACAAATTTGTTATGAAAATTTTACCCAGAGCTCATGTCAGGTGCAGGTGATCATGGGATTAATCTAATCCAGACTTGAATTTGCATCCATAATACTATTTTCAGGGCGTTGATAAACGCACGCCAACGCCAACCGGCACGCCAATTTTTTTTGGCGTGCGGGGCCCACACGCCATTTTTTTTTGGCGTGTAGGGTCTACACGCCAAAAAAAAAGGGCGTGTGAGACCCACACGCCAAAAATGGCGTGTGGTTCCCACACGCCATTTCTTTTTGGCGTGTGGGCCCCGCACGCCAAATAAAATTGGCGTGTGGGCCCCGCACGCCAAATAAAATTGGCGTGTGGGCCCCGCACGCCAATTGTTTGGCGTGCGCTCCCACACGCCAAACAATTGGCGTGCGCGTCCCTTGCTCACATAATCGAATGGGAGGGACCATTCGATTACGTGAGCGGGGCCCCTCCCGGCTGACAAGGTTATACAACCTCGTCAGCCGGGAGGACTTCCTCCTGGCCGACGAGGTTGTATAACCTCGTCAGCCGGGAGGAAGTCCTCCCGGCCGCCGAGGTTATACAACCTCGTCAGCCGGGAGGACTTCCTCCCGGCTGACGAGGTTATACAACCTCGTCAGCCAGGAGGAAGTCCTCCTGGCCGACAAGGTTGTATAACCTTGTCGGCCGGGAGGACTTCCTCCTGGCCGACGAGGTTGTATAACCTCGTCAGCCGGGAGGAAGTCCTCCCGGCTGACGAGGCTATACAGCCTCGTGCCGGGAGGAAGTCCTCCCGGCTGACAAGGTTGTATAACCTCGTCAGCCGGGAGGGGCCCCGCTCACGTAATCGAATGGTCCCTCCCATTCGATTATGTGAGCAAGGGGGCCCACACGCCAGTTTTATTTGGCGTGCGGGGCCCACACGCCAAAAAGAAATGGCGTGTGGGAACCACACGCCATTTTTGGCGTGTGGGTCTCACACGCCCTTTTTTTTTGGCGTGTAGACCCTACACGCCAAAAACAAATGGCGTGTGGGCCCCGCACGCCAAAAAAAATTGGCGTGCGGGTTGGCGTTGGCTTTCGCCGTTGGCGTGCGTTTATCAACGCCCCTATTTTCAGACAAAAGAGTCAGTTGATAAAAATAGTATCATGTCTGTGCAACTGTTTTAATTGGGGTATAGTAGTTGTAAAGGCCTGTAAGTTCTTATAACAAAGGGATCATCTACTGAAACCTGCGCCTTTTGTTCCAAAAATCAGTTGTTTGAATTGAAGTTTTACTTAATAGAACTTCAGAAATACAAAAATAAGTTTTGTTTTATAAATAAAGAAACATTTGAGGATCAGTATATATAAATGAATCCTTTTTTTCAAACCTTCTAAGCATCTTGATACCAGGTGGACAGGATAAAAGCTGATAAATCCTGGAGTATTTTTTGTGGGTATTCAAAATCCTTTTGATCAGTAGCAAGGTAATATATCAATTGGGTTTGAATATTTCCAAATGAATTTTTGTCAGTTTCCTTATCCCAAGGTGCAAAGAATCCATCAACTTGCACAATTCCCAGGACAGCTATACTATCTTCAGGTTCAAAAACTACTTTGACAAGCCACTTGATCAGTGTTTTTCTCAGTTCCAAAGATTTGCTTTTGGATACATTTGACTCTACCAATAATTGAGTGTGGATGCGGTCCAAAACAACAATCAATTTATTCAACTTTGATTTTATTAAATTTACATATAAAAAACGGTTTTTCTTGTTCAAGTTCAAAATTCTGAGAGAACCCAAGCCAATTTCTTTACTACTGAATAACACACCTATTGGCAATGTGGGATGGTAAGTTATAGTCCAATGTGGAACTGTTTCTATATATTTTCCTAAAGTTTTTTCTGTCATTGCACTTAAATTTTTATAATGTGATATAAATGGTACCAATGGGTTAAGCTCTGGATTATTTTTGTGTGAAGGAGGCCTTGTTTTGGTTGAAAAAATGTCTTCAAAACTCCTTTGTGATATGGTCAAAAAGGTTTTATGAAAATTGATATTTTTCTCCAGCTGTGATGGTTCCTGAGGGATTTCTGATACTCTACTTACCAATGAATAGTCAACTGCTCATTTAACCATCATTTTGTGAATCAGAAGAAACATGTTAAAGTAAATATGAGTTTAATTTTATCATTACTCAATTCTTTCATCAAGAAAGGGGAAAGAAAATTCATTACAAGACCAAGTATGAATAACTCACTTTTCATTTGGTCTAGATATAATTTTAGCAGATCAGAGGCAGGCCGAATGAAATTCTCAATTTCCACATCTTTTTGGGAGAGAAGCCTTATCACAATCTCTCTAGCCGAGCTTAGTGGCCCATCTAAAGTAGCATATTGCTGACCAAGTGGTAATTTCTGAAATTCTTCAAGAAACAAGTTATTAGTGTTTTCAGGTGGGAAAAGAACTTCATTTTGAAGCCAGTTGAACAATTTAGTTTGATTTTCCTTGAAATTGTGTACTGGTATTTCAAAACGATTCATGAGGTTTTCGTGGAGTTCATATAACCATGCGATCAGATTTCGGTAAGCCGACGTTGCATTTTCCCTTCTCTGCTCATGAATATCCGCAACAGATCCTGAAGAACCCAAAACTGCTTGGAGTGTTTCTTTTATTGGACTGTCTCTGTGGCTATCATCTTTCGTGTTCATATTCAATTGCTCCCAAAAGTAAGAATAAACCCGATTGAGAAGTGGTTCCCGGATTCTCCCATCACTGCTAAGAGAAATGGGGTGTGCCACCTTCGTTCGAATTGTGGGATTTGTATCTTTCAAATTCGTCGGGGTATTTATTGCAACAGGATTTGTTTTCTGGACTAGATTGCTTGGTCCAACTAACTCGGCATTCAATCTAGCAGGGAACGAGGGCAGGTTTACATTGCTGAATGATGAATCAAAGTAGAAACTATCCCTCATCTGGCCCTCGTTGGCTGTGCTAGCAGTAGATACTAAATTATTAAGGTAGATTCAATTCAATCGGGTCAATTTATCTTTCAAGAATGTGAAGTTTGAATGAATACTAACCCAATTGGAGCCCATCGGAATTCGAATTACCCTGAAAGCGGGAGTTAAATGCCGGGGCGTTCGAATTTAAACCGGAGCTCGAAATTTCCACTCGCAGTTGGTCGTGTTTGCGCTTCATTGTTCCTAGCACTGGTTGTGGGTCTGACGAACCGTCATGTAGTAGATTTGGTGTTAGACCGCCTGAGGAGAGGACATTTAAACGCTTTTCAGGTTCACGTATTTTTCCTTGAGGGTATTCCCATTCCAGGCCCGATATAACTGTATTCCACAGCCTTGTGGTATTGGTGGCAGTTAACCCCAGGAAAATTTCAGCTGAGAAAGGCTCTATTTTTTGCGGGGAAATTCTCACAGTTCATCATCCAGGCTGCCTGGAATCATAGCTGATATTTTCATGAGATACCGCCAGGACCAGACCATCGAAGTATATAAAAATGGGCCATTTCGAAGAACCATTTTGAGAAAGTACAAAGTAGAATCAAGCCCAGAGAAGGTCCTCAAATGGAGTGCTCCTTCGCCACCCCTGCGATGTCTCCACAGCCGTCCATGAAATGCCTACGCAGTGTGGTAGCGTCCACTAGGGTGGGGCTCATAGATGACCTTGGGTCAAACTCGTTCGAGGGAGAGAATTGTAGTGACATAGACTGGTGTAGCCGGTCAGAGTGAGTCCAGTGCAAGCTCGCTGAGCAGCATCCGAGTCTGCCCACCTGGGTCAAAACAAGAATTACACTTGTAAAGCTTGGGAATTCTAACTTCAGGAGTCTTGATGGCATACAAAATCCTACCTGAAAATCTTTCTAGCCAGATGGTGTCTCACCAGCTCCGAAACATTGGTGTGATCTTGTCTGATAGCCATACCTGAGGGTATGAATGATGATTGTGAAAAATTGTAAGGATGCCTTTTGTATCCTTCATTGCAGTCCAGTTGTGTGTCCTAGAACAAAGCAATGAGCTTTGGAGACCAAGTTCTCAGTAGAGTGATGATGGTCAGCTTGGTTTCTGTAACAGCTTAAGCTGGTATGTCTGTGAAAGAAGATAAAAGAGAGTGTGTATTTCTATGGCGTTAGTATATATATAATCAGTATGTATTGTGTTTTTACAAATGCTTGGACTGATTTGCATGATTTATTAAAATCTGTCAAAAAAAAACAATCATTTTATGTTTTTTGAAACCCATATCCGGTCTTAATGATAACCATGGCTGATTCTGATGCTGTATGTCGGGGCTGTGGCCTTAATCCCATAACCTTGCCATCCAAAAATCTTCAAAAAGTGAAAAAACACAATACATGAAATGAGACATTTTCTAGCTTACCTGGTATGTCGGTGAAAGAAGATAAAAGAGAGTGAGGAAAAGAAGAGTTTCACCGACACCCAGGGAGGAGTATTTAAGAGAAGTAAGAAAACAAGTCTAAGCATCTAGGTATATAAATATGCTAGTAGTGAGTATGTTTATATAAGGTATAATAATATGTATATATAAGTTATAATAGCCACCCCCTCTAAAATACTCCGACCATTGTACAAAAATTTGGACAAGAGAGAAAAGAAAGAAAGAGAAGGAAGGAAGAAGAAGAAGAATAATAATAATAAAATAATAAGAAAGAAATTGAAAGAGAGAAAACTTGAGAGAAAGAAAGAAAAGAAAGGTGAAATTGATCCAAAGACCCAGCGGGAGATCAAGCAATCACAGGGGATGTATGTGTCTCGCAGCTGCTCAATAGCTTCACTAATCCTTTTATTATTGATAATCAGGGGTAATTGGAAGGCAAGATCTACTGCCCCTGCATTTTGTATAAACACCACCTGCTCCACCCTTTTTATAAACACTTAGGCTTCTGTAACACCAAAGTGAAGGTTGGTTGTCTTGGAATCTAACATAACTCCTCTTTGTTCATCCAATAGTTTCATTTTGGTTTGCTGGAGGCCCTGACTAGTGTCTGATGGGTCCCCTGGCATGGGTGAAATTTCTGGGGAAACTATGTTAAAAGTTTGATTTCCGGCGCCAACAGTTGTGTCTAGAAACTGTGTTCTGTCCACATATGGTGTTTATGTTTCAAATCTTAAGGATTTTCCTCTCATTTGATGCAGAGTTTCCAGGATTGGGATGGTTTGAGGGTGGTTTAGTAAGGTAGTGAGTCTCTCCCTCTTTTTGCACATTTCCCTCATTTCTTGCATCATTTCTGTCAGAATTTGAGCATCTGAGTCCGCTCACCTCTTTCCTGTTTCTCTCCTTCTCCCCCGTCCCTTTTCCTGTTCCTGTTTTCAGTACCTGTACCTGTTCCTGTTTCCCTGTTCCTGTTCCTGTTTTCCTGTTCCTGTTCCTGTCTTATTCCTGTTCCTGTCCTGTCCCCAGTCTATCCTGTTCCCAGTCCCAGTTCCAGTTCCATGTCACCAGTTTCTCTGTCCAGGCCCCCTTTGGATCTTGCAAGGGGGCTCTCTAGTTGTCAGTATATAAAAATGATCTCCTTATGAAATAACAATTATCGAGTCTGAGCCCAATCTTATATTTTCCTATCCTCCTCAGTCCTATCACTGGATCCCCCTTGATAGCCTCTTTTTATTGAGTTGAAATCTTAACAATTTCTTCAACAGATTCCTGTTCCTTTTCCTGGAGAGTAAACAATGCATCAGTTTGAGAACTGGCCATTGCAGGTTCTAATTTGTAGATGTCTGATATTACTTCCAATTTCTCTTGACATGGTGGTTGAGTTTCCTTATTTTTGCGGGGTATGGTATCTAAGTATTCACTCAGAGATTCTTGCTCCTGTTCTTTCAAGATTGGTTTGTGCCCGGTTCTTTCCGTACCCTAAGGTTTGTGCATTGAATGCTCCACCATGAGCAGATTTTTATTATTTTTTGCTAAGGTGGATTTTACTGATCTTCTGATCAAATATTTAGGGCCACTTTTGGGACACCAGATGTGAGAGCTCCTTTGGGAAGGGTGGCAGTTCTGTTAGGGGGAAATAACAATATGATATTCCAACCAAGTAATACTACTGTTACGGGTGGTTTGACCAACCTGCCCATCTATTATAACACACAGAATTCTTACAGCAAAATTTATTTATTGGTGTGGTGTAAACTGATGATAGAGAAAACTATAAGTAGCAATCCCTTATCAGACTTAGATCAGCTGTTTGTCAGCAAAGAAAATATATGCTGTTTCTGGGGTGGATGATGAATCAATGTGAACTATTCAAATTTTCTTGCCTTCTTTCTTAACCTTCAGCTAAGAGGGCACATGTGATGATAACACTTTGATTTAAGAGCACAAAAAAGTGGCAAAACTACTTCTTTTACCTGTTATTTATAATTTTGGGAGGATCTTTGCAAGGATCTGACAAATGAGGAGTGTTATTAATAACAACTGACAACAATGACGACGAACTTAAGAGAGGCTTTATTTCTAACCTGAAAAATGAGGAGTGTTATTAATAACAACCAACAACAATGACAACAAACTTAAGAGAAGCTTTATTCTGTTATTTGACAGATATGAGGAGTTGACACAATAGTGGCAACAACACAATTTTGAATCAATTAAATGTTTTCCTTTTCTTTATTTTTTTTTTTGACTGATCAAAGAAAATACAAAAAGAAATCTACTAACTCTAACCTGAAAAATGAGGAGTGTTATTCATAACAACCAATGACAAAATTAAGAGAGGATTTATTCTAAAAGATGAGAATGAATATACAAAAGAAATAAGAAATAATCAATATGGAAATGAAGATGAGAATATATTTGAATAATATGTACCTGTTATTTGACAGAGATGAGGAGTTGACACAATAGTGGCAACAACATGATTTTGAATCAATTAAACTGTAAATGAATGGTAATAGATACACAAAAAAGAAATGAGAGAAAAGATTAATGTTTTAGTAGCATGTGTTAATTTGATAATTTTTGATGGGAGTGACTTACTATTTTCCTTTTCTTTATTTGATGTTTTGATTGATTAAAGAAAAGGAAAAACGTTTGGGGCTTGATGAGGTTCTTATAATTGCCGTATGCACTTGTGCGTGCTTGATTGTGATTTGAATATTCATCTAGACAACTGGTTGCAATTGATAACATAATACCTGTAATTCAATATTATTGTTCCCTGAGGTATGAAAGGTATTCTCAAAGGGAAAAATTTATTGAGATCACTACTGGATGCTATGTGTTTTTTGGTGTTGTGCATGATGGAGCTCAGTGATGGAGCTCTGGTATCAGAGACAAAAGATGATAATATTTCATGTGTATAAACAGATAGTAGGTTTATATACATGAAATGTATAGAGGAGAAAAGGGGCCTAAGCAAGACCCTACTGTAACCCAGTCCTGGGTTACAACACTCCCCCCCTCGCCTAGGCACCGTGCATGATTTTGTTTCTGAAAAACTCAAAAAGTTCCCTGCTTAGTGCATTTGTAATAATGTCAGCTAGTTGGTGCTTTGTTGGTACCCATATCAGTTCCGTTTTTTTTCATATAAGGCTTGGTTAGTTAAGTAAAATTTTCTGTCCACATGTCTTACCCTCTTGTTTGCTGAGTCATCAACGGAGACTCGAATTGCACTTTGGTTATCACAGTGTAATATTCCAGTGAACTGTTGTTTAAGCACATCTGTGAGCAGATGGCGTACCCACAGTACCTGACGAGTGCCAATTCCTAAGGCCATGTATTCCGCTTGGCAGGTCAATGCGGCCACTGTGGCAAAACATCTGGATGTCCATAGCACGGGACAACCAAAAAATGAAACAACAATGCCGTAAGTCGATTTTGCTAGCTCACCGCCCCATGACACATCACAGTAACATTTGAGTAGCTTGTTGTCGTCGTTGGGGAATAGATCTAGGTACAGATCTCGCGAGCTTGCTAAATATGCAACCAGGTGCCGGAGACCTTTCCAGTGATTTACCCCAGGGGAAGCTGAGAATCTTGCCAACAGGTTGACAGCAAAAGCTATGTCGGGCCTGCTCGCAACTGCCAGGTAATTGATAGCGCCTATGATGGACAGATAATCAGTGGACTTTCCCGGATCGCCGTCTGGGTCAGTTGTCAGTTCTAATGCGGTGGGAAGTGGTGTATTTGCAACAAACGCTCCATCCCAGTGTTGATCTAGGATAGTTTTTATTAGTTTTGGTTGTCTAATCTTGAAGCCTTTTTCATACCTTTTGATTTCAAGCCCAACTATTGACTCGAGACCCTCCAACCACTTGATCTTCAATAGTCCTTTTAGACCCGCTTCCAGACGTTGTAAGATGGCATCAGACGAACCGGTCACAATGCCGTCGTCGACATGTATCCAGATGATACCATGATGTTCGACGTGTTTCACAGTGTATAAGCTATTGTCGTACTGGCTGGCCTCGAAACCTAATTTCTTCAGAACCTCCTTCAGATGAAGCCACCAGCAGCGTGCTGCTTGCTTGGTCCCATAGAGAGCTTTGTGTAAGAACATCGCCTCCCCTGGTTTCACATTGAGGCCCTCTGGCCAGAATGGCCTGAGATCAAGGATAATTTGCTTCCAGGTCAGTTAGCACAAGACCGACCTGATTTAACAGCTCACATATTCAATGCACGCTTGAAGAAAATCTGTGATGAACTGTTCAAGCAGGGTGTTTTTGGGAAACCCTTGGGTCGCACCCACGTCATTGAATTTCAGTGAGGGGGCTACCCCATGCCCACATCTTACTTATTCTTGATCCAAATGACATACCTCAGACAACCCATGAGATAAATCAATTGGTCAAAGCTGAAATCCCTGAAGATCCACTATCACAGCCATTACTTTACAAATCAGTCACTCGCCACATGATTCATGGCCCCTGCGGACCATACAACCCAAATGCCCCATGTATGGTTGATGGAGTTTGTTCAAAGAGATTTCCAAAGCCTTTCTGTGATGAAACTGTCATCACTGAAAATTCATACCCACAATGTCAGAGAAGGCCAGGTCAAGCTGTGACAATAAGGAGGGGAAACTCTGATTTACACATTGACAACAGATGGGTTTTTCCATATAGTCCCTACCTATCTGCAAAGTAACAATTTCACATCAATGTGGAGATCTGTGCAGAGATTTCAGCTGTCAAATATCTGTACAAATATGTTTACAAGGGGCATGACAAGATTGTCTTGGATGTGGGCAGAAGTTTTGATGAAGTCAACCAATTCCGTGATTCCCGTTGGATTGCAGCTCCAGAGGCATGCTGGCGTATATTCTCTTTCAAGTTATCTGCAACATATCCTTCTGTGAACCACTTGGATATACACCTACCCAACCAGCATAATATTATGTTTTCACAAGATGAGCCCCTGCATGAGGTAATTGAAAGAGGTGCTAACACCAGAACAATGCTTACAGCATTCTTTGAAAAAAATTGGGTTGATTCAGATGCTTGACTTCTGAAATATGCAGAATTCCCTCGACACAATACATGGCATCCAAAGCGCAAGTAATGGAGACCACACCAATGTGGTTATGCAATAGGAAGAATATATGCAGTTTACCCCTCAGATCCAGAAAGATGGCATATGAGGTTGCTCCTGAATAATGTAACAGGCCCTACTTGTTTTGAGGATCTCTGCACATTTCAGGGTCAGCTGTATCCCAGCTAGTGGCAGCTTTGGCTTGAGGTATTTTGCAAAATGATAACTACTTGCAACATACAATGGAAGAAGCAAATGTCCACATGTCACCATATCACTTGAGAAAATTATTTGGAATCCTTTTAGCAGCATGTCAACCCTCAGACCCCCTGAGTTGTGGAATTTTTCTTTTAATTGGATGACTGAAGACTGGGTTCATCAAGGCTATTGGGATTATTCATGGATGACAAATAAAATCATTGAAGCAATCAATCCAATTCTCCTGCAGAATGGTCTCCTTCGTGTGGAACTTTTGTTTCCTGATCTTCCAAGGTATGATCCCTCAGTTGGCAAAAATAATCAGTTGGCAAAAATAATCAGTTGGCAAAAATAACCTCAATCAAAATTGGATGTTGCATGAAGAGGAATCAAGCTTTGATGTACCTCAGCATGAACTCAGCAATGCAGACCTTCTCAACTCCCAGCAAAAACTAGCTTTTGAGAGAATCCTTCTTGCATGTCATTCTGAAATTCCAGCTTGCTTCTTCATTGATGGGCCTGGTGGTTCTGGGAAAACATTTCTATACAACTGTCTCCTTGCGAATGTGAGATCAACAAGAAGAATAGCTGTTGCATGTGCTGGAAGTGATATGCTTGCCTTTTACACTATTACTTCCATATTTTCCTGAAATTCTAATCATTGTTAATTTTATATTGAACAGGTATAGCAGCAATGAACATGCCCCATGGTAGGACTGCTCATCTCACTTTTGGGATTCCTCCTAAACTGTCACAAAATTCAGTTTCATCAATTGCCAAAAATTCTCATAAAGCTGATGTCCTCAAGAAAGCAAAATTAATCATATGGGATGAAGCACCCATGACTCATAGGCATGCACTTGAATTGGTGGATAGGTTGCTTCAAGACCTTATGGATTCAAACCTTCCCTTTGGTGGCAAGGTCATGGTACTGGGAGGGGACTTCCGTCAGGTTTTACCTGTGGTTAAGAAAGGGTCACACCCTCAGATAGTCAATGCAAGAATTGTAAACTCTCACTGCTGGATTAACTTTTGACACGACATAATTCACCTCTCAGTCAACATGTGTGCTGCTGGTGATCCTCAGTTTCAGAATTTTCTCTGATCCATTGGAAATGGTCAGGGGCTCACTCAAAATTCCAACAGAATCAATTTAACTCACTCAATGGTGGTCCTTGGTGGTTCAGATGACCAAAATCTTGATTTGTTGATAGATAAAATCTTTCCAAATATCAGCACTTCATTCTCCCATCCCAATTATTTTACAGACCGGGCAATCCTCTGCTGCAAGAACAAATCTTTCAATCAAATCAATTCAAAGGTCTTGAGTTACATCCCATCTGAACTTATTTCTTACACCAGTCATGATTCAGTAGAGGACAATACTCAAGGTCTTTACTTGCCTGAGTATATTAATAGCATAAACCTATCTGGATTTCCCCCTCACCTCCTTCAAATAAAGCGGGGTGTGCCAATTATCATGCTAAGGAACCTGGATCAAAAAATTGGTCTTTGCAATGGAACCAGATTGATTGTTGAAAACTTCAGTCCTTCAGTAATTTTTGCAAAAGTGGCTTCAGGAAACAGAATTGGTGAATTGGTTGCCATACCTTGCATCCCATTTATATCTGACCCTGAAGAGCCTGGACTACCCTTCAAGCTAATACGCACCCAGTTTCCTGTTAATCTTGCTTTTTGTCTCACAATCAACAAGTCTCAGGGTCAGACCATTGGAAATGTTGGTACTGTGCGTTTTGAACCTGTTTTTAGTCATGGGCAACTGTATGTTGCTCTTTCTCGAAGTAAGTCCAGTCACACAACAAAGGTTGTAATCCCTCAGCCAGAATCTGGCCCTCCTTCATACCAAACTTCAAACATTTTTTACAAAGAGGTTCTCTCATGTGTTCATCAACGGTGGGCCGCTACGCTACGCTACGCTATTTGACCGCTAACTGTTAGCGTAGCGGGGTTTATAGAAAATCTGTAGCGTTAGCTGAAATTACACCCTGCTACACTAACAGTTAGCGTAGCAACAAATTTTTCAAGCCATTTTTTTGTAGCGTTAGCTGAGAAAATTCACCGCTACGCTATCAAGTAGCGTAATTTTTTGGCGCTAACAGATTTTGAAGTTCTCAGTAGCGTAGCGGCATCATCGCTACGCTACGCTAAATGTTAGCTGTTAGCTGATACTTTTCCTGCTAAATTTTAGCTGTTAGCTGAAGCTTTTCCCATTACACTATGCTCAAATAGCGGATTTGTTTTGCCCGCTAACTGTTGGTTTCACCAATTAACATGGCTGCTGAATAAAAAGCTTTGTTATGGCTTCAACAGGTAAAATCCTTCTGCATTACAGATCTTAGAAGAGACATCCAGCTTCTTTCTTGTCTTTGAATTTACAACGTAAAAAAAAAAAAAAAAAAAAGATCATAGAAATTAAAATAAGCTTTTTGATTGCTGTGCTTGCTTGAGTAAAGCAGTTACAACAGCATTTTGATTTATTCACTTGTGCAAGTCATTTTTTCATTGTTCTTGGACAAGTACAGGATCCTAATTGAGCAGAGTGACCAGCTTTGACCTCAGACAGGGGAATATATCACTCCTGCTATATTAAAAGTAACTGCAAAATACCTAATTGGTGTCACCCGCATCACAAATCCTCATTTATGATGAGGGTGAAACCGATTAGGTAAGGATTGTGAATTGATTGAAATTTATAGGAGCTCTCCGAACTCGCTGGGGCACCTGACTGACCCCCCTTTGAGTTCAGCAACTGATTAAATAACATGGGTTTGAAGAAATGGTAGCAATGTTGGGTTAAGCCTTGTACAAACTCAGAAAACTCTCAGGGGCACCTGACTGACCCCCCTTTAAATTTTCTTGATTGGTGTTAACCTCATCACTACTCTTATAGTATAGCAGGAGTGATAAATTCACCTGTCTTAGGTCAAAGCTGGTCCACTTTGCTCAATTAGGGGTTTTTTGTTCCTTTTTTTCTGTTTTCCTTAAGCGCTAACTCACTAGTGCGCAATGTCTGATCAAATCTGCACTTAAAAAAAAAAAACCCCACAGTTAGCTCACCACACAAGGGTACTCCGCTAACAGTTAGCATAGCTGAGAAGAGTGCTACGCTAACAGTTAGCATAGCTGAAAAGAGCGCTACACTAACAGTTAGCATAGCTGAAAGGAGCGCTACGCTAACATGTAGCGTAGCTGAAAAGAGCGCTACGCTAACAGTTAGCGTAGCTGACAAGAGCGCTAAACAGTTAGCGTAGCGTTTGTTCCAGCTAACACCGCTACAAATCAGCTAACAGGTAATTCCTGTAGCGTTAAGTTTTTTTTTTTGAAGTCGCTAACGCTACGCTACCGCTATTTTTTTTTGACAAAATTTTTGTAGCGTTAGCTGAAAAAAAAAAACCGCTAACAGTAACTTGTGTTAGCGTAGCGACAAAAGCTAACATTACGCTACGCTACAGCTATTGTTAGCGTAGCGGGCCCACCGTTGTGTTCATTCACAGTGATATATTTTTGTTTGTTGCTATTTGGTCTGTTTTTTTTTTTTTTTTTTAATTTTCATTTTCATTTTCATTTTCATTTCATTTTCATTTTCATTTTCATATTTTCAATTTTCATTTTCAATTTTCATTATCAATTTTCATTTTCATTTTCATTTTCATTTTCATTTTCATTTTCAAAGGGGGAAATCCAAAGAATGTAATTACACCATAAAATTCCCCCCTCCCAAATCTAAAAAAATCCACCTAATCCCCAAATTTGGGGGCTTTGCCCTTGTAAAAAATAACTACATATAACTAAAGGAATGGCCTTTGCGAGCCAAACAAATCCTGACAACTTTGTTCAGTTTCTAACGCCGAGGGCGACATCCCCAATTTAATTTCTAACGCCGAAGGGTGACATTAGAAACTTAAATATGTAATTGATTTTTTTTTCGCTTTTTTCACTTTTTTTTTACTTTTTTTTACTTTTTTTTTACTTTTTTTTTACTTTTTTTTTACTTTTTTTTTACTTTTTTTTTACTTTTTTTTTACTTTTTTTTACTTTTTTTTTACTTTTTTTTACTTTTTTTTTACTTTTTTTTTACTTTTTTTTTACTTTTTTTTTACTTTTTTTTTACTTTTTTTTTACTTTTTTTTTACTTTTTTTTTACTTTTTTTTACTTTTTTTTTACTTTTTTTTTACTTTTTTTTTACTTTTTTTTTACTTTTTTTTTACTTTTTTTTTACTTTTGTTTTATTTTGTTTTTACTTTTTTTTCACTTTTTTTTTTACTTTTGTTTTATTTTGTTTTTACTTTTTTTTCACTTTTTTTTCACTTTTTTTTTACTTTTTTTTTTACTTTTTCTTTACTTTTTCTTTACTTTTTCTTTACTTTTTCTTTACTTTTTTTTTACTTTTTTTTTACTTTTTTTTTACTTTTTTTTACTTTTTTTTACTTTTTTTTTTTACTTTTTTTTCACTTTTGTTTTATTTTGTTTTTACTTTTTTTCCACTTTTTTTTTACTTTTTTTTTTCACTTTTTTCGCTTTTTTTTTCACTTTTGTCACTTTTTTTGCACTTTTTTTTGCACTTTTTTTGGCTCTTTTTTTTGGCTCTTTTGTGCTCTTTTGTGCTTTTTTTTGCGTTTGTTTTTTGCTTTTTTTTTTGTTCACTTTTTTTTGTTTTCTGTTTTTGCTTTTTTTATTTTGCTTTTATTTTGCTTTTTATTTTGCTTTTATTTTGCTTTTTATTTTGCTTTTTTTTGTTCACTTTTTTTTTGTTCTCTGTTTTTACTTTTTTGTGTTGTTTTGTGTTGTTTTGTGTTGTGTTGTGTTGTGTTGTTTTGTTTTGTTTTGTTTTGTTTTGTTTTGTTTTGTTTTGTTTTGTTTTGTTTTGTTTTGTTTTGTTTTGTTTTGTTTTGTTTTGTTTTGTTTTGTTTTGTTTTGTTTTGTTTTGTTTTGTTTTGTTTTGTTTTGTTTTGTTTTGTTTTGTTTTGTTTTGTTTTGTTTTGTTTTGTTTTGTTTTGTTTTGTTTTGTTTTGCTTTTTTGTTTTGCTTTTTTGTTTTTGCTTTGTTTGTTTGCTTTCTGTTTTTGCAATTTTTTTCCCTCTTTTTTTTTTGCTCTTTTTTTTTTTGCTCTTTTTTAATTCTCTTGCTTTTTTTTTGCAGGAGCTGTATTCTTTTTCTTTTGTCCCTCTTTTTGTTTTGCTCTTTCTTTTTCTGTTTGTTTAACATACTTATTTGGTCATTTTTTTTTGACATTGTGCACACTTCTTCACTAAAGCAACCAATACTGTTGCTAACAACCAATAACACATTAGGGGGTTTCAAAGTTGAGTCAAGTTGACTTGCCTGCCAGTTGGCAAGTCGCTCTGCACGTTTTTTCTGGCATGTTGACTTGCCTGCATGCATGCAAGCCAAACTGTACCTTATTCCTCTGAAACCCAGTTTAATTGTTTTTACTCAGTACTCAACAATGAGACTTGAAGAGTGACTTGCCAATTGGCAGGCAAGTTGAATTGCCTCAACTTTGAGTCCCGCTATTATAACAACCAATCATGTTGTTACCAACCAAAGTACATATATTGTAGACTGTTGCTGGCAACCAAGTCACATTATTTAATTAATGTTGCTACCAACAGCTACCAACAACTAATTAATCAAACTGCTGCTACGCTTTCTCCAGCCACAAATAGAGCTCTTCTTCACCTGAAATCTTCCATTCCCCCCAATAATATCCCACTTTGACTACCATCATTCTTCCAAATAATAATCCACCACATACTCTTATTGCATTTTACTTTTCTGCTCCCATTAATCTACAATGAACTGGAATATTGATGAACTGAGAAGAGCATACAACAGGGAATGAAATGCTAGGTTTTGTCAAAGGGACTTGAATTCTCTACTCAATCTGCCCACCACCCCTAACCCCAATCATTTCCACCATCCATCATCTCCTGTAACTAATTATTATTTTTTCAACTCTCACAATTCTCCAAGTCATCAGCACTTCCAATGTAGTTTAATCATTAATCATCACCCTTCCCATCTTCAGCATCTACACAATGACCCTCAAACACAACATCCACATTCCCATCAATTCTCTCAACATTCTCATCAAATCTCTCACCAACTCCAATATTCCTCAAGGTCCTGTCCAATCTCTCAGCAAGTTCCATCCCCAACGTCCCAGCAAATATCTTATCAACTACCAGCCTCAGTTTCTCATCAGAGATCTCATCATATCCATTCACTTACTCCTCATCAAAACTACTATTCAACTCACTCCCCAATCCAGTTGAATCAAAATCATGTCCCATCACAAAGGCATCCATTGTCTCAAATCACTCAACTGATTTCTCATAACCACACCCGTGGAATTACCAATTAGACCAATAGAATTCATACAACTCCTAAATCTCCCTCCAGGGTTTCCATTTCTAACTTGGACCATTCCCAAAATCTTTCTCCCAACAATCAGATCAATATCTACACCAACTATGATAACTCCTCAAACCTTCCTTCTGTAGAGAAAACATCACACTTGGAGGATGATATTCCAGAAACCAATTGGGAACAGGTTCTAAATCAGTTTGATCATCATTTTTCCCAGATTGGATTTGAAAATCCTGCAGGTTCTGTTTTGGATTACCATCCTGTAATGAATGAAAATGAAAACTATGTAGCCAGAAACATTCCCCAGATAAAGTTTTGCAGGGTTAGGTTCTAAGTTTCAGACCACACACACTGAGAAGAGAGAGGAAATGTCCATTATGCCAGGCCATACTATTTCAAGGCAAGACCAATGCCCTCTGCTTTTTCTCTGGGAGGATCAACATAAATAAACCACCCCCTCCTCCAGTTTTACTCCAGCTTTTCAAACATGCAACTCAAGACCACTTGCCTCAAGGAAATCAACTGATAAGTTCCATACATTTTATAAATAGCAGCTATGCATTTACTTCACTTGGTATAAATTGTGCTACAAGAGCTGCTTTGAACAACCAAGGACAAGGTATATATACTTTCAAGGTGAAGGGACAAATTCACCACAACATTGGAAGCTTCATGCCAATGTCTCAGGAAGTCCCAACATTCTTGCAGCTCTACATATAAAATAATGGACATGAGTTTGAAAATCTTCATATTCATGGTCAACACCTCCTCCCAGAGATTATGACAAGGATTCAATAAATACTTCACCGGTGCAATCCTCTCATGCGCCAATTTGAGCATTTAGCATCTGAAATCACTCCAAACCACTCAATAAGGCTTACAGAAACGGCAAAAAATGTGGACCAAAGAGTTTATCACCTCCCAACAGGGGACCAAATTGCAGCCATCTGGGTAGAAGGTATTTCTTTCTTTTTCACTTTCACTAAGTTTTCATGCTCTGAAATTTCTTACCTTGAAGGCAATGACCCTTTGAAAACAGCCACAAGGGATTTTATCATCAGATATTGTGGTCAATCCCTTGCAAGAGTATCTGAATTAGACAGCAAATATGATCCTCTCCATTATGTGCTCTTACATCCAAATGGAGATCTTGGTCAGAGTCCTGAAGTCAAGCAGGAAATTCCACTTTCAACTGCCTTGAAATATTATGCTTACAAGTTGGCCTTCCGCAATCCATCAACATGTGTGCAGCTGGGGATCCTCACTTTCAGCAATTTTCTATCTGTTGGAAACGTAGAAGGTATCACTGCTTTTTCAAACAAGATACAGCTGCCTGCTTCAATGGCAATTCATGGTGGATCCCACAGGGAAAATTTGGATCATCTCATCACACAACTATTCCCACATATTTCCAGGTCTTTCTCCCAACAGGATTACTTTTTGGACTGGGCTATTCTTTGCTGCAAGAATGTTTCAGTCAACCATATAAATGCTAGGATCTTGCAAGATATTCCATCAGAAGGCAGGAATTATACAAGCTATGATTCAGTGGAAGATGACCCCCAAAACCTATACTTACAGGAATAAATAAATAGTCTAACAATTTCAGGCTTTTCACCTCATATTTTGAAATTGAAAAGGGGCTTCCCAATAATAATGCTGAGGAAGCTTGATAAAACAATGGGACTACATTGATTGTGGAAAACCTGGGCCCAAATGTTATTTATGATGCAAAGGTAATTTCAGGAAATAGAGTCAACAACTTGGTATACCACACATTCCCTTCATATCAGACCCTGATGAGTCTGGATTGCCTTTCAAGCTCATACGGAAACAATTCCCCATAAATCTGGCTTTCTCACTAACTATAAACAAATCTCAAGGTCAGTAAATTGGAAATGTAGGTATTGTACTTCATGATCCTGTATTTAGTCATGGACAACTCTATGTTGCATTGTCACAAAGTAAGTCCAGCCGTACTACAAAGGTAGTAGTCCCTCAACCTGAATTTGGCCTTCCTTCATATGAAACATCAAATATTGTTTACAAAGAGGTTCTTTCAAATGTACAGAGGTAATAGTTATATTAATATTTTTAGTTTCTCATCCTTTTTGTTTTTTTTTGCTTCATAATTTCATTGCTTTTTGATTTCAACATGAAATGTTATCTTTGTTCTTATATTTACACAAATAAAATATTGTGCACCCTTCTCATCAAGCCCCCTTTTCTAAACCTCCCTCCCCAATCCCCAAAATTGGGGGCTATGCCCTTGTAAAAAAATAAAAAAAAAAAAATAAAAAAATAAAAAAATAAAAAAATAAAAAAATAAAAAATAAAAAAATAAAAAATTAAAAAAATTAAAAAATTAAAAAAAAAAAAAAAAAAAAAAAAATAAATAAATAAATAAATGAATAAAAAAAAAAAAAAAAAAAAGTAAAGGAAAATAAAAAAAAAAAAAATGAGAAAAAAAAAAAAAAACAGAAAAAAATGAGACAACAACCCCCAAAAAAACAAAAACAAAAAAATTATAACATAAAATTTTGTGGGAGAAAAAAATCCCACGTGCCCAGGGCCCTCTCCAAGACCCAACTGGCCCAATGGCCATAAGAAGGGGCCTGCCTCTGCCCATCACCTCCAGTGGGCCCACAGGCCCACTTTGATGCTCCAAAGGGGCAATAAAATATTCAAAGGGGCCATTCAAACCCCCCAGGGAGCTCAAAGGGCCCCAAATAAGCCCCAGACGCCCAGCATCCCCCCCAAAAGTGGCCCAATGGTCCCATCCCAAACACATCCATTCGCCCACATCTCTTCCAATTTTTTTTTATTTTTTACCGTAGATATAGTAACACGTGCTGACATACTCTCCCATTCAAATGCAAACAGATTCTGCACAATTCACCAAATCAGCAGCAAAAGATGTCTCACACCGGTGATTACAACTCCGCAAGCAATCAGCCTCCACGCCCATACAGATTCTATGAGGTCAACCCCAACCATCACCCTGGCGCCCCACTTGGCAACTTGTATCAAAATCAAATCTCTGCGTATGGAAATTCACATGTGCTTGGCCAACCTGGAGCTCAAATCAATCAATCAGGCCACCTAGCAACTAGTTATGGCTACCCAAGCAACCAATATGGCCAAGCCCCCCAGCCCACCCAGCCAGCTACAGCTTCACAGATACCAACTACAGACTGGCAATCCAGCCAAACCCTGTCCCCCCAGCCCACCCAGTATCCCAGCCTGTGTTCCGCCCATATGAGGTACAATTGCCTCAATTTGTCCGCTATCACCATTGAACTCCAGCCTCTACCTATCAGCTTGAACCAAACAACAGGTTTTTTTAGTAATAAGCGGAAGGGTCTGTTGTATACAAGTTAAGCAGCACACCTGTGGGTGAGTGATGTGGAGATGAAGTGAGTTTTTGGTTGAAATGATGGTGGATAAACATAAAGAGTAAATCAAGTGTACAGGATCAATTGATGCAACTTAACAGTGTGGTGTTTTAAATGTGTTCAAGTATCAAAAGTACATAAAAGGATCACCAGGGGAAAATTTCCAGCACCTGCTGTCAGGTGCCATAAATCATGTTTGTCCTAGAACTTGTTGGGATCCATTTGGAGGGTCAACATGAAACTAAACCTGAAAACATGTTGATATATGTCACAACCAATGATGTAAACATATTGATATCAACAACAATCCAAACATGATGTAGTCTGAACCCACCCACATCTCAAGCTGAATTTGACCACAACCCATCTGGAACTCCAGAGGAATTAAATTTAAAGAATGATCCATAATTTATTAAATAAGAATAGGCAAATGTTTTAATGTTTTTTTTTAATTCACTAAATTTTTGAAACAATGCAGGAAGTTATCTGCAGTTGTTCTATTGAATGAAAATAAAGAGTTAAGCTGGTGCTTAACTTATGTACAGTTAATGCAGAAAAGGTTGCGGAATTTCCGTTTTTTTTTTTTTTTTTTGCCCACCCAAATTTTTTTTTCCCACCAATTTTTTTTTTTCACCCGGCCCCGGCTCCCAAAGCCCAGTGTACCGGCTGGGCAGATTCATCCGCATTGCTCTGTATCGCAATACACCCATACCGAAGGACGCCGCAAATAACTCTCAACGTGAGCACAGTTTCTCTTCTCATTTCATTTGTGCATACTAATTTTTTTCCTTTTCTGGCATACAGTTAGAAAACCGGACATGGTGTTTACAAATCTAGACGATATGATAAATATATCAGTTGGCCGCATTGAGACAGTAATCGGTAAGACTATGTCGGCCCACATACCTCCTTTCCTGTTAATGTCTAGAGTTTGTTTGCAAGCAGTAGTATATTGTGTCAAAGAATGCGTCCATCAGATATGTTTGAAAGAATTGATTGGACACACATACACGGATGGTTAGACAATTGATAAGCCGATTGGGGATATTAGAGCTTCAGACCTGATTTGCTTTCTTGAGTGGCTGTGGTTCTGGACAGATAAAAAAAGAGCAGACTTACCTTGACCTTGATCTGCATGTTTGTCCTATGGCTTGACGAGTGAATGGCCTGGTGTGGAGATAAACAGACGCGCTGCTTGAAACAACTCCTTTTCTCTATCTCTACACAGAGTTTTTCTTTTTCATTATCTCACTTGTAGTCATTCTTGAAACTCTCTTTTCCTCATCTTGTTTTTCTTTGACCGCATTGAGTTTGGAGTATTGAATGTCTGAGACTGGACACTTGAAAGAGCCACATTGTCTTGTTCAAGATTGTGGTTCAGCCACTGATCAATCTGAGTTAGTGATGGAAGGGAGTAATCATCGTAATTGTCCAATTTGGCATCCAGAGAGGCTGTATGTCAAAGAACAAAGTCAGAACTTGGATACAGAATGAAAACTCAACAATCTAAACATACATGCCATCAAATTTGTAACTGTTGGACATCATGAGGAGATTATTTCCGGCGGCGTCCTTTGGCGTGCGTGTATTGTGATACAGAGCAATGCGGATGAATCCGCCCAGCCGGTTACACTGGGCTTTGGGAGCCGGGGACGGGTGAAAAAAAAAATTTGGGGGGAAAAAAAAAATTCGGTGGGAAAAAAAAAACAAAAACGGAAATTCTGCAACCTTTCCTGCATTAGCTGTATATGATGCAATTCTTGTAATAACATTTCAGATTTTCCACATGGATGTGGTGATTCCATCTTGAGAATTTATTGGTCTCTCACGCAATAATGTTGGGATGGATTGATCTCACAGTCAATTCCATTATCTTAGGTCAATCTAAATGCATGCAATTTTTTGACTATGTGCAAACCAATAAAATTGAGTAAAAATGACATACAATAGGCTAACAGGATTCCATAGGAATTTATGCCATGAATAAGGGATTGAAACAAAATGCACACCATATCTTTGAGAGTATTAGTGAGAAAATATGTCAGCCTCCCTGATGCCAAGGACAAGTCCTTCTAGCTACAGGTGGTGCAAGGATAGATGGAAAGAGTTATATAAACTCTGGGTAAGGTACAAGTTACAATTCCCAAAAGATATGGGGGAATTGTGACGTAAAAATTGAGAGAAAAATAGATTAATAATTATATTAAATAAATTTAATATAATTAAAAACCAGAGGGGCCTGATAAATCAGGGGTGGTTTAGATCCCTCTAAGGTATCTTACAAATAAATGCAGAGGATTTAGGTACCTGGAACACTGGGGCCTGTTGGAACAGGGGTGGTTTAATCCCAGGAATGGAAAAGGGGGAATATCTTCAAGAAAAGGTTATTACTTACTAGTAATAAACCTTGAGGGATCTTGGGGATATTCTGGGTGAAACTGGACAGTTTGAAGCGCTTGGATGGATGATTGGTGGAGCTTGATGGGCACTGTGAAGTTGTTGGGGAAGACAGGGCTAAAGAATAACTACTAAGAAGCTTACCAGACTGTTTATAAAGATGTATATATCTAATAAGAAGTGGGTAAGGTTGTTAGTGGGTATTGGGAAGCATGAGGAGCCTTCTTTGGGCGGTTGAAGAGCTCCTTAAATAGTCTTGAGTTCCCTATGGGGACCCTGTAGGTATTATTGGCCAACTTGTGGGATCTTTGGACCACATTTTGGCCATTTTTGCTTTCTTGGTGACGCTTCAGCAGCCCCTGCTTTGAATACACGCCACCAATTGATTTTATTAATGTATTTATTTATTATTTATTCATTTATATTGAGGTACAGTCTGTAGTACATTAGTACTATTAATATTAGTGGCTTATTAGTATTTTATAATAAGCCACAGTATTGGTTGTACTGTTTGTGTACGCAATATATTTTATTTAAATGTATAAATAAGTAATACTATTCAATATACTTAATTATGTAGTCCCCAGTAATCTTTATTACATATGTAACATATGTAATGAGGTTACTGGGGCGTTGTTTTTATGGATTTGGGGGTACCTGAGTGACTGTGGAGTCCGCGTGCCAAACTGGGAGCCTGTAAGGGGCTTGTTGCTTGCGCGGGGGCTTATATCCCAACTTTGACGCGGGCTCTCAGTCACGCGGGTTGAACTTGAGGTCTGCGGACTGCGGTACGCGGGGTTTGAGTAAAACACGGTGTATTTACACTATCTCCCCTAATTTACACAACACCTCATTTCCGTGACTGGAAATGGGGTTTAAGCATATGTATATATATATATAAGCATAAATTGATGCAAGTTCCTTTTTATTAAAGGTACTTGCTAATTATTCTTTGCTAATTTACATAGTGAAGGAGTGAGAATTAGGGGTACCTGTGAGTGAGGTACCCTAGGTTAAATTTAGTGTAGATTCAGAATATCAAATAATATTCTAAATATTATTTGATATTCTATATTTTTTATAATAATTTTGTGGTAAACTTGTGACAGGTTGCTCTGTCATAGTAGCAAGCTGACAAAATATGAAGGGTTTTAGAACACCAATAAGTGCGGTGTGCATTCACAGACACACCAATTGTTCCACTGGAGTGCACAGCTTCACAAACAAAATTTACTGCTTTTGATGTTTACTGGAGTGCACAGCAGTGCACACCAAAACTTATTACTTTTGGAGACCAAAAGAGGTCAAGATGAATATGGCATGAGAAATCTTAATTGAATTTGGTTCCTCTTTGAGATCATCAATTCTATCAGATCCGCTGTGACTGATTTCTTTATCTTGGCTATCAAACTTAATTTCTTGGTCCTATTGGTATGTCATGTGTCCTCCTTTTCTTACTGCTTTTGATTCCCATTTTTTTTGAGTCTCCCAACCATCCGGACTGGTTTGCTTTACTAGGAAGGCGGTGTAACAATTGAAGAAGCACTTGTCTTGTAAGTGTCACATGATTTCTAAAGGCACATATTGTAATTTATTTTTCAACCCTTTGGGTATTCACAGTGTGATATAAAGATTACTGTATCACATGGTCAGATAGATTTGGTAGACACTTTTGGCGGGAGTCATTTGAACTTGTTTAAACTTTATCAACCACCTCCTCATCTAGGGCTAAAGAGAATCAATGATCATCTTCTTGCATCCCACCAAGCCACTTGAAACATGGATGTCAAATTGACAGAGGCCAAGAGCGGCAAGAAAAGTGATGAAAGGGAAGAATACTGTACAAATTTTACCAAAGAGTCTGTCAGGGAGATACAGAAAGTGGCAGAAGTAACTGGGCAACCAAGTCCATCACTGGTGTACAGAGTCCTGTTCACCCCAAAAATGGCAATGGTGATTTCTCAGCAGAAGATGGGCGTGATCAGCTTGGGATGACCTGCCTGTATTTATCCTTTCTTGTTGTATAAGATACTCAACCCCTTGCTGCCTCACTTGTCTTGCCCCAAAACTCCAGTCCCTGGAGTTGCCTTGTGGAACTTTTTGGTTCCTGTTGGTATTGTTGAAGCTGGTTTTAAGAATTTATGGTCTGACCATCAATCCCCTATATATATAATAAAGAGTAACAAGATAGAAAAATGATTCAAATTAGACTGTTTTTTGTAACTTCAACTTGTTTGTTTTTTCTTTGGGTCATGTGGCTGCACTTAATGGCAGATTAACAGCTGCCTGTTCTTGGTATTATTGCACTTGGATCCTTAAGGGGTGTTCTTCTGCTTGGGTTGCCTCCATGGGATCTTTTGTCACTTCTGCATTGATTACTTGACACCAGTGGACTTTGTAGCTGGAAGGGAACAAAATTTCTGGGTTGGGTTAAACTTGACACCATTTTTAATACTGTGAACCTGTGTTGCACTCCACTAATATCAGCAAATTTGGGGTAATTCTTTCCCTAAGCCAAGTTTTATGGTGTATCAGTATGGCTTGTTTGGTGCTCTTGTGTTCTAGTGTGCTATACAATGCAGGCCATTAAACACTGGCATAATACTCCCATTAATTTTATTTTGGTGTCTATGTGGTCAAAAAATGGTGTGCATTTATATTGACCTAATTCTTTTGTATGCACACATTAGGAAGAATTTTTTTCAGTCACTTCCCCTCCCAACAGGAAGGATGATAGGCAGTAATGCATTATTAGAAAGTGATGAAAATTTCAAAAGCCAGTTGGAAGTCTTGTGGAACATGAGGATGAGTACAGGTTCCACCAAGGTTCCACAAGACTTCCAAAATGGTTCTCTGGTAGGTTTGATGGCAACACCCTTGAAAAAGGATGCGCCACTGGCGCCTGTGCTGGCAAGTTGCACCTTTAGCTGACTCCTTTTCTTAATATATCCCTCTGCCCTGCGCGTTTTGTTTAAAAAAAAGAGAAATAACAGTCCATTTGATGTACAATATCTTTCTGAATTTTGCTAGATCTTTATAGTTGAAAGTACAATATATTTTGTGTTGAAGATGTGTGAAACCACAGTTATTTTTAAGGTTTTATTTTTCTTTATGGTTGAATGATATGCAAGTCATATTCTTGGTGGTGGTGGTTTCATAATTGGACATAGTTACCTGAGATGTATCATGGGTTCAAGAAATCAGCAGTGTGGAGAAGTAAAAACTTGGTTGAAGAAATTAAGAAAACACTGTTCTTTTTAATCAACATGCTGAACTCTTGAGATGAGAAGTTTCAAATTACCAGGGAAAATAACTTCAAAACCATTGAGCCTTACAGTCCGCCAATCTTGTTTGCTATCATTCCTTTTGACAAGCTGAATCCAGTTGCCAGTGAAGAAGCCTAGGTTTACTTCAGCCTGCAAACAAAAGATGTAGAGTTCTGGTACATATGTATTATGCGAGGAGGAATGAGGGGGTGGTTTCAGTTTGTGCTTGATGGGAGGTGGGTTTGTGTCTGAGGCTCATTGGGCCTGGATAGCCGCTGCCATTCCAGCCACTGGGTTAATGCCTGCTGCCTGTCCAGTGGAGGGTGTGTATGGTGAAGTTGCAGCAAACTATTGATTTGTATGCTGGTATTCAACAGGGGTGATGCAATGTGCATCCTCCATCTGGGAACGCAAATGTACGCGCGTACATTAGCGTTCCCAGAGCATAGGGTTGCTGGCGCTAACCCCAGGTGCGTGCCAAAGTGTGCCCGCCCCATGTGTGCGCCCACAGGCGTGTCAAAAAGAAATCGCCATCCTATGTCCACCTATTGAGTCGCGACAGGAGTTGTCTGAATGGATTGGAGTATTGTACATTTCTAACATTTGTTCTGTCGAATCATACATCGGCGAAGAAAAGTGGGTCAAAAACGCATTGGTGAGGCCATGATTGCTTTCACTCGAAGAACCCATCCTTAAGCTAGCTAAACATTAGTCCTAGTCAGTGATTTGATACTCAAAGCGTGAATAACTGATTATCTCCCACCTACCTGCGTGAGAAGGAGAGCTGTAAGATTGAAGATGTCCCACATTTGGAGAAGAAAGTACCAATTGATCTCCAGAAATCGCACCATTGAGACCATTCTCTCTTGCCCTACTTAGGCAAAAAAGCTGCTGGGCTGCATCAATCTCAGCTGGGTTACAATTGCTCGTTGTTCTGGCCGTTGGACTTGCCATACTAGAAAATGATGTTTGACTCGACCTGGAACTAGGGGAGCTCGCTGAAGCCGAGTAGGAATAGCGACTGCTGTTTCCCGAACGCCCACCATTGTGCGACTGGGAAGTCCAGGTTTGAGCAGCCGATTTTTTCTTGTGCTCTTCAAAAATGTACTTCTTACGGAAGCGAATGAGGCCTATTTCAATCAACTGTGCCCATACGTCCTCAATACACGTTGGCTCTCCAAGTGAAAGCTTGGCGGCAGTAAGCCCACAGGCATTACAACTTTCAAGTATAGGAGACAATTAGGAAACAGATCTTATCCCAAGAACTGATTTCAAAGGGAGTCACATACAGGGTTTGTACACCAGAAGGCCCTTTCCTCCATTTGGGGGTCTCCCGAGCGGGATAATAAACCAAATAACTTTTGGTTTCCAACCAAGGCGTCAGAGTCACGACCACGTGAGATGACGATGCGATGATAAGAGAGCAGACCTTTTGGTTTCCAACCAAGGCGTCAGAGTCACGACCACGTGAGATGACGATGCGATGATAAGAGAGCAGACCTGGCGTCGAGAGGCGAAGAGAGATTGATAATGAGAGATGAGACTCGAATAAGAAACAGTAGAATCGAATCATATTTCTAACCTTTTGGTTTCCAACCAAGGCGTCAGAGTCACGACCACGTGAGATGACGATGCGATGATAAGAGAGCAGACCTAACAAGTTGATACAAATGAAATGAGACAACCAAAATAGGAGAGAAAGAAAAAGATGAGTGAGATGTTGAAATAGCCCATACCTGGCGTCGAGAGGCGAAGAGAGATTGATAATGAGAGATGAGACTCGAATAAGAAACAGTAGAATCGAATGAAGAAAAGAGAAATACAACTGTGTAAACAAGACTCTTTTTATATTCGATTGTTAGGTTTCACTCGTGTCCATCTCATTACCCCCTGTCCTCATGACTCGCCGCAGTGGGGTGAAAATGACCCCCTTGACTGTAAGTTCAACATCCCCCCTCATTTTCAACCCGCCATTTTGATGCCTTGAACACATTTGTCGTGTTTGATCTTGCAAAGAGATTTGGTCAGAACGTCGGCCAGATTTGAATGTGTAGAGATGTAATTTGCTGATATGATTTCCTCCAAGATTTGCTGCCTGACCCAATGCAGATGAACACGAAAGTGCTTAGTTCTGTCATGGAATACTGTGTTTTTTGAAAGAGCTATAGCGGCTTGATTGTCGCAGAAGATCTGAATCGGAGATGATTGGAAGATGCCAAATGTTTCAAGAAGTAGTTTGACCCAAACAGCTTCGCGACCACCCTCATATAGACCGGTGTACTCTGCTTCTGTTGTTGAAGTTGAAACGGATGGAGTTTTCTTCGCTTTCCAGGAGATTAAGTTACTACCCAATAGGGTAATATACCCAAAATAGGATTGCGAAGTCTCTTGATCATTGGCGTAATCGGCATCGGTATATATAGTGACAGGTGACACCGAACCTCCCAAATTCAGCCCTCTGGTGGGAGTACCGGCAAGGTATCGCAGCAGATGAAGACATGCTGCCCAGTGTTTGATACCGGGTTTTTCAAGGAATTGAGATAATTGTGACATCGCAAAAGAGATGTCGGGTCTTGTTGAGACAGCAAGGTAATTTAGGAGCCCTATGGCTCTTCTGTAGTTGACTTTGAGGTTGTTGAATTCAGCTTGATCTTCGAGAGAAGCCAACACTAGTCTGGTGTTGGGTACCAGTGGGGTGCTAGCAGTGCGACAATTTTCCATTCCGTACGATGACAATATCTTCTTGGTGTAAATTGTTTGGGTAAGCTGAATCGACCCCGAGTTATGTTCAATCTTCATGCCAAGCAGATGCTTGAGAGGGCCGAGGTCTTCCATGAGATACCGCTGATTAATGAGATTCTTGAATTTGTCAACGTTTTTGCTGACTATTACCATATCATCTACGTATACATGTACCCAACACTTCCAACCCAAGTCATTTGATGAAAACAAACACGGGTCGGCAGGAGACGGAGAGAAGTTGATTGATTTGAAAAATGTGGAAAGTTCATGATGCCACACTCTAGGCGCCTGCTTCAGACCGTAGATTGATTTTAACAAGAGAAGACATTTGCCCTTTTCTAAGTTTAACCCCGCTGGAGACCTGAGGTAGATTGTTTCATCAAGTTTTCCGTTCAGGAACGCATTCTTCACGTCCATTTGATGAACTTGCATACCGCTTGAGAAACCCATTGACAGCACAGCCCTCAGCGCAGTTGGTCTCCCCGTAGGAGCGTATGTTTCCGAATAGTTGATGCCTTCCTCTTGAAAGTTTCCGGCAGCACAAAGCCGAGCTTTGTATTTCGTAAGATTACCATTCTCATCAAATTTCTTCCTGAAAATCCAAACGGTATTCAGAAGATTCATTCCCTTAGGAATGTCAACTATCTTCCAAACCCCTAGCCTTTCCATTGCGCCTAGTTCGTCGTCAACTGCTTTCAACCAGCAATCTGAATCGGATGACTTTGCTGCTTGAGAGAACGACCGGGGAGCTTCCGAGGTTTGATCAAAGAATTGAGCTCCGGCCAGAAAACATTGAACGTTGAAGTCAAAATCTTCATTGACTATAGCCATATGCGCCCTCCTCCTACCAGTGATGATATTTTGTTCGTCGATGTCGGAAGAGATGTCATTTGGAGCTTTTTGATTTACAGGTTGAAGTACCATATCGAATCCTGGTCGATTTGTTGACGTCGACCCAGTTACAGCTGAAAATTGTGTTTCAGAGGTAACAGCTTGCTGAGTTGGTTTTGAAGGAATGGAAACGTTGTTGTCACTGACAATGTCTACTCTCATCGAATCTTGAGTTTCGACTAGTTGAGGCAATTCAACGTCGTCGTCATCCCAGGACTCAGAAAATAGTTCCGATGGTGAAACCAGTCCAGCCGGGTCAAATGTGGAGATTCCTGGAAATAAAGTCTCGTTGAATTTAACATCGTGACTGAACTCCACACATTTGTCCCCTCGCAGGATGCCCCAGTTGTGCATACCCGGCTGGTATCCGACTAAAATTCCCTTCCATGAAGTTTCTGAGAACTTGGATATTCGCTTAGCCTTTGGGATGTTGACATAAGCTCGACACCCAAACGGTCGAAGTCTGGAGTAGTCAAATTTACGATTAAACCAGAGTTCATATGCCGATATCCATTTCTTTTTCCGAGTTGGTGTTACGTTTTCAAGGAAAACAGCAGTTTCAACTGCATATCCCCACATTGATTGAGGAAGATTGGATTGATTGAGAAGTGTTCGAGCTTTCTCAGTTGTTGTACGATTACCTCTTTCAGCTACAGGGTTTTGCTGAGGAGTGTATGGAGCTGTGATGTGCGACAATATTCCCTTCGACTCTAGGAAACTTTTGAATTCGATTGAATTAAATTCACCGCCACCATCGGTGGTAATGTGCTTAATTTTCCGTGAATGCAACGTGGTAACTTGATTGTAGAATTTCTCGAAGTAAGAAAACGATTCAGATTTCTTTTTTAAGAGATATACAAATTTGAAAGAGGAATATTGATCGGTGATTTTAAAGTAGTATTCAAAACCCTCAGCTGTCGGTGGATTTATCCTCCCGCTTAAATCAAAGTGAATGAATTCTAGACAGTGAGTTGATATGGGAAGAACGCCAGGAAACGGAAGCCGATGAGATTTTGACAGCGAACAGGATTCACAGTTAACACGAACGTCCGCAAGACCGTACATCTTCATCAGGGATTCGTTGCTCGGATGTCCTGCCCTTCTGTGAAGATTATCGACGTCAGATTGAGTTCTTGAAATCTTAGCCGAGTGAGAGGACTTGCCTTTGATGATTTCTATCTTCACAAGCAATACGTCTTGATCACTGAGTTTGCTCTTGAAAATCACTGATCCGTCATTGACTAGATCCCAGGACATCGGACCAGTTCTCACTAAGTCCATGCCCCTGCGAAGAAGTCGGCCCTGACTGATGAGAGTTCCAACGATTTGAGGAACATGTAAACATTCGAGTTGCAGAGGATGTCCCGATTCCGTTTTGACATAAACGTTCCCTCTTCCTGGACACATAATCGATTTGCCGTCAGCGAGTTCAATTTTGCATTTTGAGTCGGTCGAGTAGGTGGAGAACGCATCCCGATTTGACACCATGTGATGAGAGGCACCGCTGTCTAAATACGCAGTGTTCAATCCGAGATTCAAGGATTTAGCTTTCATGACACAATGCCATGCAACACTTGAAGTCAAAGAATTCGCGTCGTCCTGAGTTGCAACTTTAGCCTTTCCTTGAGCTTTGGCGCGTCTCCGTAGCATTCGAGTTTTCTGCTCAGGATGAAGCTCAAAGCACCTGTCTTCCGCATGATCTGCATTGAGATTATGGATACCGTTTGAGCATCGAGCTTCTGAAGATTTTGAGATTGTCTTTCGAGCTGACTCTTCTTTCTTGACTCGAATCGATGGATCATCATGTCGCCTTCGTTCGAGTAGTTCAAAAGTGGATTCCACAGTGAGTGGTCTCCCCGATAAAAGAACTTCTCGAGTATGAACTAAATCGGCTGGAATCTTTTCTAGAATCGACTCGCAAAACAGGTTTTCATGGAGTTCGAAGTCTGTTGGGATTCCTATTCTAAGTCCGACAGCATTCAGGTTACTTATCTGAGCGGTTAGATCTATGATGAATGTTTCAAGATCATTGTTTCTGAATTTCATAGCAAGAAAATCTTGATAGACTTTTGATTGATTTGCTATGGCCTTTGATTGATAATGGCCTTCGAGTTTCAGCCACATTGCTCTAGGGTCGTCTTTGGTGAGGTCTGTCTTGAATTTTTGATAATTAGAAATCCCCATAAACTGTTGAAGTATCCCGGAAGCTCTCTGTTTTTTAGTTTCAAAAACAGTAGCTAGGGAGGAATCAGTTGGAGTGGGTCGACTAGACGATATAAAGGAGTATAGGTCATGTTGCTTCATGTATCCTTCGATTGAATTCTGCCACAACACCCAGTTGATGTTGGTGAGAGTTGGCAGATTTGGATTCGAAGTTCGATCAGTCATGATGATAGTGGTCGTTATTACTTTGGCAGTTAATTCGCTTCTGGGCTCATAACCTAATAAACCAAATAACTTTTGGTTTCCAACCAAGGCGTCAGAGTCACGACCACGTGAGATGACGATGCGATGATAAGAGAGCAGACCTTTTGGTTTCCAACCAAGGCGTCAGAGTCACGACCACGTGAGATGACGATGCGATGATAAGAGAGCAGACCTGGCGTCGAGAGGCGAAGAGAGATTGATAATGAGAGATGAGACTCGAATAAGAAACAGTAGAATCGAATCATATTTCTAACCTTTTGGTTTCCAACCAAGGCGTCAGAGTCACGACCACGTGAGATGACGATGCGATGATAAGAGAGCAGACCTAACAAGTTGATACAAATGAAATGAGACAACCAAAATAGGAGAGAAAGAAAAAGATGAGTGAGATGTTGAAATAGCCCATACCTGGCGTCGAGAGGCGAAGAGAGATTGATAATGAGAGATGAGACTCGAATAAGAAACAGTAGAATCGAATGAAGAAAAGAGAAATACAACTGTGTAAACAAGACTCTTTTTATATTCGATTGTTAGGTTTCACTCGTGTCCATCTCATTACCCCCTGTCCTCATGACTCGCCGCAGTGGGGTGAAAATGACCCCCTTGACTGTAAGTTCAACACGGGACACACTGTGCAGACCTCTGGTGGGGTTTTCTTGCGGTATTGCCTAGTTGCAAGCTTTGAGGGCTTATGATAGTAAAAAAAATCATCATGCAAGATTAGCCCAATAGCGGAGAAAACGGGTTTGACTGGCTCCCTGTGACATTTTCTGATAGCGTACTTTGACGGAATTAACTTACTGGAGGGGCAGAATGAACCATTTGGGGAATCTGGCTTTGCAATAGGCGCGGTGGATCTCCGCCATCATCTCAGTTTGCATAACACTGGAAGTCATTGGGGAAGGTGGAGGCACGGTGTGGCACCCAGAATCCATGTAAAACACTCCATGGCTGGAGAGATCTTTGGCTAAAGTATAGATCTGAGACTGTGCACTTGTTTGAGGGCCTAAGGAGGCATAGGCGGGATAAGGAGAACTGGACTGAAGACTATGCAAGGAGCCTACAGAAAGAGTGTAATTTCTTTGTCCGTAAGCAGGATCATTGACGGCTGTTGGATAAGATTCCCTCCGGTTGTGAGGATGGTTGGGCAAGCTACAAGAATGGCCGGAACAGGTAAGTTCGAATGTTCCGTTTCTACTGATGGCAGAACTCAAGTTGGTGGGCGATAATGGTTTATGGGGCAGCTGATGAGCCAAGGGGCCATGATGGGATGGATTATGTGGCTGAGTGATTAGTGAGGAAAGGGTTGTACCGGTGCTCGGGGGGCTCAGCGGGAATGCATTGAAATTGCCGTATGGACTTGGGCTGGAGTAATTATTAATGTGGGTGCATCTGAGGGAAATGGGACACAGGGTTCATTTTAATATGGGAAAGAGAGAGAGGATAGGGTTACCTGAATCCATCCTGGGTGTTACTTTGAACACTTCCTGGCATTAAGATGGAGTTTTCCTTGATATCCAACTGGATGCAGATTTCACCCATAGTGTTGAAGATGGAGATGTACTTGGATGGGGGGAAATTGACCTTGATAACAAAAGCAATCTTCTTTCTGAGGGAGGAGTTTGATTTTTCCAAGTCAGCCATCTTCATGCCTGGCATTGGACCAAACTCTAGCCCCTGTTTGCCATTGCCAGACCCAGCGGAGTCCGTCTTGGGAGGGGTATACTGAAGGGATGGCTGTGCTTCTTGCACTCAAATCAAACCCAAAAAAAGGCTCAAGGCTGCCATGATGGGACCTTGCATCTTTATTTCTAACATGGTGCATTTGTTGTGGAGCCTGATCAAACAGGTTTACAGGAAGACAAAGAAGACCAGAGGGGCTGAAGAAGATGGGAAGCATAAAGTCAAATATGTAGCTTCTGGATGCAGACATCATGTGCAAGGGATCTCCCCATCATAACATGATCTATGCACTTCTCCTTGAATATTACCATCAGACGCGGCTTGTTATTTCTTTTGTCTGAGGTGTTTCCGTTGAGTGTCAATCTCATCAAGCCCAGCCTTAAAAGCCTCCCCTCATCTATTTACATTTTGTTTTGAACTTTTGACTCCCCCTGCCCTTTTCTGTTTTTGGATCATTCTCAAATTTCAATTACGCATTAGTTCCAGATGAGTTGTGAAACAGTTCAGTAAGACGTGGAATTTAGTTCTGCAAAAGTCCCAAAGAAAACATTGAAAATATACACATCATACTTTGGGCAGACTTCAGCTTATATTGCCAAGCAGACACATGCATGAGTTGCTACCAACATTGGAAACCCTTCGAACAAAACCCTTGCAATGACATCTGCAATGGCACCCGACAGGAAGGTTCTGGAAATTCTCCCCTGGTCCATAGTTTTATAACAAGAAGGAACAATATTATAATTTGTTTTATGGAAAAATTGGATTCTACAGGTGATTTACCGCATAGTCACTCTGTTAAACCACGGCCAGCTGCACTCAGACAAAATCTATTCAGAATAAATCATTTTGTTAAGTATAAGTCCATAGTAGGGGCTCAATGTGTAGGCTGACAGTGAAAAATGAGAAGAAGAGAAAGTGGATGCCACATACAAGTTATTATGTATTTTGGCTGATGCTGTTTATGTATACAGCTGTATAATTGATTTGTAATTTAACTTAATGTGTGTATCTAGCAGGCATTCCCAAAATGAATGCCCCTGGCTACACACTCTTTTTTTGGTATCAGCATGCCGCTGGATGGCTGTGCAACCTGCACACCCATGTAGGAAGGGTCTTTAAGTTCACACACCTGTGGATGGGTGTGTGACACCATGCATACAGGGGCATGCAGCCGCAAGCCTGTATACATTTATGTGGTATGGGCATTGCCCATACCACATACCCATAGCAAGGGTGTGCACACCCTTTCTATAGGTAGTTTTACTGGAGGAATCCCCTCTGGTCAAGAGACATATATCTATCTTGACCAGAGGGGATTCCTTCATTTGAAGGGAGGGTGGGATTATGTAAGAAAAAATAGATCTGTGTTTGCACACTCATGTCAGGTGCAGGTGATTATGGGATTAATCTAATCCAGACTTGAATTTGCATCCATCATACTATTTTCAGACACAAGAGTCAGGTGATAAAAATAGTATCATGTCTATGCAACTGTTTTAATTGAGGTATAGTAGTTGTAAAGGCCTGTAAGTTCTTATAACAAAGGGATCATCTACTGAAACCTGCGCCTTGTGTTCCAAAAATCAGTTGTTTGAATTGAAGTTTTACTTAATAGAACTTCAGAAATACAAAAATAAGTTTTGTTTTATAAATAAAGAAACATTTGAGGATCAGTATATATAAATGAATCCTTTTTTCAAACCTTCTAAGCATCTTGATACCAGGTGGACAGGATAAAAGCTGATAAATCCTGGAGTATTTTTTGTGGGTATTCAAAATCCTTTTGATCAGTAGCAAGGTAATATATCAATTGGGTTTGAATATTTCCAAATGAATTTTTGTCAGTTTCCTTATCCCAAGGTGCAAAGAATCCATCAACTTGCACAATTCCCAGGACAGCTATACTATCTTCAGGTTCAAAAACTACTTTAACAAGCCACTTTATCAGTGTTTTTCTCAGCTCCAAAGATTTGCTTTTGGATACATTTGATTCTACCAATAATTGAGTGTGGATGCGGTCCAAAACAACAATCAATTTATTCAACTTTGACTTTATTAATTTTTCATATAATAAATGGTTTTTCTTGTTCAAGTCCAAAATTCTGAGAGAACCCAAGCCAATTTCTTTACTACTGCATAAAACACCTATTGGCAATGTGGGATGGTAAGTTATAGTCCAATGTGGAACGGTTTCTATATATTTTCCTAAAGTTTTTGCTGTCATTGCACTTAAATTTCTATAATGTGATAAAAATGGTACCAATGGGTTACGCTCTGGATTATCATTATATGAAGGAGACCTTGTGTTGGTTGAAAAAACATTATCAAAACTCCTTTGTGATATGGTCAAAAATGTTTTATGAAAATTGATATTTTTCTCCAGCTGTGATGGTTCCTGAGGGATTTCTGATACTCTACTAACCAATGAATAGTCAACTGCTCATTTACCCATCATTTTGTGAATCAGAAGAAACATGTTAAAGTAAATATGAGTTTAATCTTATCATTACTCAATTCTTTCATCAAGAAAGGAGAAAGAAAATTCATTACAAGACCAAGTATGAACAACTCACTTTTCATTTGGTCTAGATATAATTTTAGCAGATCAGAGGCAGGCCGAATGAAATTCTCAATTTCCACAACTATTTGGGAGAGAAGTCTTATCACAATCTCTCTAGCCGAGCTTAGTGGCCCATCTAAAGTAATATATTGCTGACCAAGTAGTAATTTCTGAAATTCTTCAAGAAACAAGTTATTAGTGTTTTCAGGTGGGAAAAGAACTTCATTTTGAAGCCAGTTGAACAATTTAATTTGATTTTCCTTGAAATTGTGTACTGGTATTTCAAAACGATTCATGAGGTTTTCGTGGAGTTCATATAACCATGCGATCAGATTTCGGTAAGCCGACGTTGCATTTTCCCTTCTCTGCTCATGAATATCCGCAACAGATCCTGAAGAACCCAAAACTGCTTGGAGTGTTTCTTTTATTGGACTGTCTCTGTGGCTATCATCTTTCGTGTTCATATTCAATTGCTCCCAAAAGTAAGAATAAACCCGATTGAGAAGTGGTTCCCGGATTCTCCCATCACTGCTAAGAGAAATGGGGTGTGCCACCTTCGTTCGAATTGTGGGATTTGTATCTTTCAAATTCGTCGGGGTATTTATTGCAACAGGATTTGTTTTCTGGACTAGATTGCTTGGTCCAACTAACTCGGCATTCAATCTAGCAGGGAACGAGGGCAGGTTTACATTGCTGAATGATGAATCAAAGTAGAAACTATCCCTCATCTGGCCCTCGTTGGCTGTGCTAGCAGTAGATACTAAATTATTAAGGTAGATTCAATTCAATCGGGTCAATTTATCTTTCAAGAATGTGAAGTTTGAATGAATACTAACCCAATTGGAGCCCATCGGAATTCGAATTACCCTGAAAGCGGGAGTTAAATGCCGGGGCGTTCGAATTTAAACCGGAGCTCGAAATTTCCACTCGCAGTTGGTCGTGTTTGCGCTTCATTGTTCCTAGCACTGGTTGTGGGTCTGACGAACCGTCATGTAGTAGATTTGGTGTTAGACTGCCTGAGGAGAGGACATTTAAATGCTTTTCGGGTTCACGTATTTTTCCTTGAGGGTATTCCCATTCCAAGCCCGATATAACTGTATTCCACAGCCTTGTGGTATTGGTGGCAGTTAACCCCAGGAAAATTTCAGCTGAGAAAGGCTCTATTTTTTGCGGGGAAATTCTCACAGTTCATCATCCAGGCTGCCTGGAATCATAGCTGATATTTTCATGAGATACCGCCAGGACCAGACCATCGAAGTATATAAAAATGGGCCATTTCGAAGAACCATTTTGAGAAAGTACAAAGTAGAATCAAGCCCAGAGAAGGTCCTCAAATGGAGTGCTCCTTCGCCACCCCTGCGATGTCTCCACAGCCGTCCGTGAAATGCCTACGCAGTGTGGTAGCGTCCACTAGGGTGGGGCTCATAGATGGCCTTGGGTCAAACTCGTTCGAGGGAGAGAATTGTAGTGACATAGACTGGTGTAGCCGGTCAGAGTGAGTCCAGTGCAAGCTCGCTGAGCAGCATCCGAGTCTGCCCACCTGGGTCAAAACAAGAATTAAACTTGTAAAGCTTGGGAATTCTAACTTCAGGAGTCTTGATGGCATACAAAATCCTACCTGAAAATCTTTCTAGCCAGATGGTGTCTCACCAGCTCCGAAACGTTGGTGTGATCATGTCTGATAGCCATACCTGAGGGTATGAATGATGATTGTGAAACATTGTAAGGATGCCTTTTGTATCCTTCACTGCAGTCCAGTTGTGTGTCCTAGAACACAGCAATGAGCTTTGGAGACCAAGTTCTCAGTAGAGTGATGATGGTCAGTTTTCTCTCTCCAGTTCCAAAAATGGGAATAAGATAAAGAGGAGAAAAATAGAAGAGAGTGAAGGAGATGAAAAGCTTAGCTAGCTCAGTAGAGTGATGATGGTCAGTTTGGTTTCCACTGAGCTAGGAGGGGAGCGGGGAATTAAGTAGTATGTGATTATGTAATCTTGAGTTGTGATGTTTTTTGAAACCTGTGGATGGGGGTTTCACAAATCACTGCGTGCAAAACTGTGTCATGAATGCGGAACAGGTTACCCTGTCCCGCATGCGTGACATGCATGACATGGGGCACCTGTAATATTACAGGATGTCATTTCATGCAGGGAACTCGCACGCTACCCGTTGCACCTGTCACGTGTGCAGTGACTGTGCACTGGGGTTCAAAGGCCTGTCACCCACATGACAGCTACATGACTTGCTGTCATGTAATTCGTGCGTGTCACACACAAAAGGCTACTTTCACAAAACTGTTTTGCATGCGGTGTTCATGTGGTCATCTTTCTGTCTTGGCAAAGTTGTTTGCTCAAACGGAATTCATTGGAGAAATGTTGTACAGAGGTAATCATTACGTCCGGCCCACAAGTAGTCCAATGCCCTCCACAGCTGACTTAAGCTCTGGCCTACTCCCAATATTGATCTAGCCCCACTTGCTAAAACCATTTAGAGAAACACTGGTAAAATTGTTGCAAAGCTAAGACCAAACTGAGCTGTAACAGGATCAGACAAGCAAGAACATGAGAAATATAGGAAGGTAGAGAGAAAGGAGTTTATGAGATTTACCATGGTGCTTTGTAAGTACATGAGATAGACAAGCAATACTAAGATTGACAAGAGAGAATACACAGACCGAGTAGTTGATGAAATAAGATAAAGGAATCAGTCAAGGGAGAAATTATCAGAAGGAGCTGGAAGTTGAAGAAATGAGCCGTGATTTATTGATGGTTGGGAGCATGATCAAAGTTTAGGTTGTTAGTGTTGAGCTATGAATTCCCTCCTCTTTGACTCATTGCACCTTTTCATACGCGCGCCGCGCCCAACTTCTTTTCGACTCATTGCGCCTTTTCATATGTGCGCTGCGCCCAACTTCTTTAACCCAGTCTAACCTCAAATCCTGTTCTTTATCCTCCTATGATGTCATTACACTTGGATGATAAGATCTTACCACTCGCCTGGACCCTCAAGGTTTCAACTCTCTTCTCCGCTCAATCCCTCAAGAATAAGATTATATAAACTCTACTGAATATTTCTTTCTCGCTGATTCCTCAAGAAGATTAACAACTCACTTAGTTGTTCCATAGTTACATTATAAATCAACTCACTCATCTTCACTACACCATTAATTATCTTGTGTGTGCTTTAAGCCGATCCCTTCCTATTGACTATTCTGTGTGTGCTTCTTATGCCGATCCCTTCCTATCAACTATTCCGTGTGTGCTTTTAAGCCGATCCCCTCTTATTCTTTTCATCTCTTTCTCATTTAGCTCAAGACTCAAACACATTGTAGGTTTCTAATTATTCAAATGACTTACATCATAAATTATAGTCATAACTAACATCCACTTTATTAGCGTGTTGCTTTCCTTTTTCTTTACTACTTGATTTATTTTAGAACTTGTCTTCTCCATATTTGTCTTGCCTTTAGGTATAAATTTTCTTTCATCTCTTTGTTTCTATTTCTTTTGTTCAAAAAGTTTCATTTTACTTACACATGAAATTCATTCTTTAGTTTGTTGATTCACAGTTAGATGAGAAGGGATTCAACAAAGTTCAAATAGAATGTGGTCTTGAGTTGAGTGAAGGTTGAAAGTGATAGTAGCTATGGGATATAGTTGTGTAGAGATAGAGTAAATGATGCCAGTAGTTGAGCCAGGTCAAAGAGAGGATTAGTGGATATTGAGAGACAAGAGGAGAAGTGTCAGGATCTCTGGAGAGAGGGAGAATGATGGTATGGTTTGGATGTGTATTAAGGGAATGATATATGTCACATGTGATGTCATGGCACTGAAAGCTCACCAATACTGTCAGCTTGCTACTATGACAGAGCAACCTGTCACAAGTTTACCACAAAATTATTATAAAAAATATAGAATATCAAATAATATTTAGAATATTATTTGATATTCTGAATCTACACTAAATTTAACCTAGGGTACTCACTCACAGGTACCCCTAATTCCCACTCCTTCACTATGTAAATTAGCAAAGAAGAATTAGCAAGTACCTTTTAAATAAAAATTACTTGCCGTAATTAAATGCTTATATATATATATACATATGCTTAAACCCCATTTCCAGTCACGGAAATGAGGTGTTGTGTAAACTAGGAGAGATAGTGTAAATACACCGTGTTTTACTCAAACCCCGCGTACCGCAGTCCGCAGAACTTGAAGTTCAACCCGCGTGTCTGAAAGCCCGCGCCAAAGTTGGGATACAAGCCCCCGCGCAAGCATTAAGCCCCTTACAGACTCTCAGCTTGGCACGCGGACTCCACAGTCACTCAGGTACACCCAAATCAGTAAAAACACGCCCCAGTGACCTCATTACATATGTTATATGGGTAATAAAGGTTACTGGGGATTAAATAATTAATTATACTAGATTGTATTATTAGTTATACATATAATTAAAATATACTGACTGAACAAACAGTACAAACAATACTGTGGCTTATTATAAAATACAAATAAGCCACTAGTATTAAATCTATAACAACCAGTACTGATGTACTACAGACTGTAAGACTATACAAATATAAAAATACATTAATAAAAACAATTGGTGATGTGTATTCAAAGCAAGGGCTGCTGAAGCGTCACCAAGAAAGCAAAAATGGCCAAAATGTGGTCCAAAGATCCCACAAGTTGGCCAATAACACCTACAGGGTCCCCAGAGGGAACTCAAGACTATTTAAGGAGCTCTTCAACCGCCCAAAGAAGGCTCCTCATGCTTCCCAATACCCACTAACAACCTTACCCACTTATTATTAGATATACATCTTTATAACACAGTCTGGTAAGCTTCTTAGTAGTTATTCTTTAGCCCTGTCTTCCCCAACAACTTCACAGTGCCCATCCAGCTCTACCATCCATCCATCCAAGCGCTTCAAACTGTCCAGTTCCACCCAGAATATCCCCAAGATCCCTCAAGGTTTATTACTAGTAAGTAATAACCCTGTTTCTTGAAGATATTCCCCCATTTCCATTCCTGGGATTAAACCACCCCTGTTCCAACAGGCCCCAGTGTTCCAGGTACCTAAATCCTCTGCATTTATTTGTAAGATACCTTAGAGGGATCTAAACCACCCCTGATTTATCAGGCCCCTCTGGTTTTTAATTATATTAAATTTATTTAATATAATTATTAACCTATTTTTCTCTCAATTTTTACGTCACAATTCCCCCATATCTTTTGGGAATTGTAACATTGTACCTTACCCAGAGTTTATACACTCTTTCCATATATCCTTGCACCTGTAGCTAGAAGGACTTATCCTTGGCATCAGGGAGGCTGACAATTGGGGGTCTGGCCGGGAAATTTTCAAATTTATTTTTGAAATAAAAAACCCGTAATTTTTTTTAAAACCAATAAAAATCATCATTTTTTATACCTCATCCCATAAAATTCAAAAAAACTAACAAAAAACTGTCTTTGTTTTATTTTTTCTTAAAAAAAACCAAACCCAACAAAAATTTATAAAAAATCGTAAGTCTTATTAATTTTTTTTAAAAAAATCATATACACTATTGATTACATAACTAATAAAAATATTTTATAAAATTACAGTAATTAATACTTACTACATTTTTTTACCTCTGCGGCGCGTACAGTGAATCTACAAGACAACGCCACTCTAATTCAACACTACCTTTGAGTTCTTCGCCTAAAAAAGGAGGAAGAAATTAAGAACTACCGTCCTACAGACTGGGATCTCCTCTCCCAAGAAGACCGCCTCATTCTCGCCGCCTACCACTCTCATTTGAGAGAAGAAAGAAATCTCGAGGCCGAAATAACTCTCCATAACTACTTAAGAGAGTTAAAATTAAAAAAAGCGAGGATATCTAAAGAGAGATACCAAGAAAGAAGTGAGTACCATTTCTTTCTCAATTCTTTCAATCACGAATCTAACAAACCTTCCTTTCAGTGGCTTCCTTTGAAAACCCCGCCCAAGCAGAGACTGTTCCCACCGTCAACGCGGAAAACCAGCCCAGTAAGTGCTTATTACATATAAAAATACATAATAAAAACTAACCTATAATGGCTAAATCCACCAGGTCGACCAAACCAGAACTTCGAGGTCTCCTACCCTGTCCAACAAGAACTCGCGGCGGCCAAGGAACTGCACCAGCGCGTCAAGAATCTGAATATGACGAACATAGCGCGCAAGGGCCCTGTCCCAGCCACGCCGGAGGCCACCCCAACTCCCCAAGAGCTCTCAGTGACGCCCCAAGAGCTCCCGCCTCCTCAAACGGAAGCAGAAACCCCCATGGACGTCGACGAGAGACCCCCAGAGTCGTCGGCAGCTACCCAGAAACCCCCTTCCACCCCGGAAATCCAGGTCCTCTCGAAAGAAGAACAGATCAGACACCGGGTGAAAGAGCACGTTTCCATTTGGAAACAGTGCCAAGTCTCCTTAAGGCAGGGGCCTACAGAAGAGCTGAGAGCCTTGCTGACTACGGCACAAGACAGTCAGAAGGCTCTCCAGAAGTTGATCCCCAACGACAAGATAGAGGCCTATGTAAAAGGTTGGAACCCCTGGGAGGAAAAGAAAATCCACTTCCCAGCGCCTCCAAAGAAGCAAACCCTGAAGTTCAAGAAATTAGACAAAGGGAAGAACAAAAGCTCCTCCTCCATCAACTTCGACGACCCAGTCAAGTGGAAGAAGATCTCCTTCTGATTGCGGCCAATCTCTACAAGAACATAGATTAGCACCCTCTGTAATCCATTCCTTGTTTGATTCTATTGAAGCCCTTAATAATAATTTAAATACTTTAGATATTAATAATGAAGCAAATCTAAAGATAATTATTAATAAAATAGATACAAGCTTAGAAGAAATTAAAGACAATATTACTGCACGCACCATGAGAGTTTTGCAAACACTGGACAAACCATTGCCCCTTGAGTTACCAGTACATCATAGTGAAATGTTGATGGAACTTAACAAAACTAGTGAGAATCTTAAAGAAATAACAAAAGAAATCAACAAAAATACCAATGACACTTTAGATGTTCTTGAAGAAATGCAAACTTCCCAAGTAACAATGGCAGAATATGTTATTAATTCCCTCAAAAAGGATGAAACAAATAACAACAAACTAGAGGATTTAATTATAAATCTTAATAACAATTTTAATACAAAATTTGAGAAACTAGAGGAACAAGTAAACAACAAATTATCTGTCCTTACTTCTGAAATTGAATCATTGAAATTAAAAGACAATGTAATTTCAAAATTAACAACTATCATCTCAGGTATAGAATCCTTGAAAGAGGAGAAAATGAATCCACAATACCATGAGCCTCAAGGACCCAGCAGCTCATACAGTGAAGAAGAGATGGTTAACCAAGCTACAAACAATTGGAATAAGTATGGTGACAAGGTACCTGACATTAAACCCACCACGTATCTTGACAGAGATGAAGCTCCTCACATCAATATTAATTCTAATTATTATAACAACAAAGGGGAGAAACAAAATAATCCATATAAAAATCCCCAATACTTGAGTCCCAACATTGCCCCTCAAGAAAAACACAGCGCCCCCAATACCAATAGTGCCCAACCTAGGTATAACAATCCTTTTATGCAGAATAGACCTATGACCAAAGATACCAGAATGTCCACACCTTACAGAAACTCTGATATGACTGCTATACACAAACTTATGCCCCCCTTAAAAGATTGGCCCAAGTTTGATGGTAAAGGAGAATATGACCACATGAGTTTCATAGAATACATTGATCACATAGTAAGGACTTACCAAGCTGATGACGAAGTCATCACTTCAAGACTTACTGTACTCTTTGAAGGAATGGCTTCTACTTGGTTTATTACCAAAAGTAAAGCTGTAGGACACCAATCTTGGTCAGTGTGGAAAGAATTAATCAAAGCCCAGTTTGGCACCAGAATTTGGAAAAATGAAAAGCGCCAAGCCTTTGAAAAAGATTACTTTGATCCAACCACAGAAACAGCTTCTGAATGGTGTTTGAAACAAAGAAGAAGGATTGAATGTGTGTATGACAGAGTCTCAGATGAAGAAGCCAACAACAGATTACTGAGTCAATGTAAAGGAAATCTTGAGAGTATAATGAGATGTAGGTTCCCCTCACTAGATGTAGACCTGACAGAATTCAGCAGTGTATTAAATGAAATGGTAGTCCTTAATGGATGGAACAAGAAGTACACCAGGAACAACATCCCTGAGAGAAAAGAGTTCCAAAAAGAATCCACCAAGGTTAACCCCACAACTGAAATACCCAAGAAAACTGCTACTCCTGAATGTTTCAAGTGTGGAGAAAAGGGTCATTGGAAAAATGAATGTACCAATATACGTAAAAGAGTAAATATGGTAGTAATGAACACCCCATCAGAAACTGAAGAAGATACCCATTCCCAGTTTGAAATAGTCATGAATGAACCAGCTAAAGAAGACTTGATGAGAATCTCAGTCATCCAAGCTGACATTGGGGATGAATTATCCATTAATGCTATACATGGTGACTCTAATTTACCACAAAAATGGGATCCCTCCATGAAGGTTGGCCATATATCTGATGCAAAGTTACTCACCAATAAACCTGAAGCTGGTATGAGTTACACCATGGGGAAAACTAGTTATACTACTGTCTTGTTTGACAACAAAGAAATAAGAGTCCTCCTTGACGTGGGAGCTTTCTGTTCTTGTGCCAGTAGTACCTTTCTAGATGGATGTTACCCCAGATGGAGAGATAACTTAATGCCCATGCCAAAAGCCAAGTTCAGTAGTTGCAACTCAGCCATGAAACCTATTGGAGTAGTATCCATACCTCTAATATTTCCTCACTCTAAAGGATCTCTTAGGTTATCTGTTGAATTTGTAGTGTTACAAGATGCAGTCTGTGATTACCTGATCCTAGGTAATGATGCTTTCTGTATGTATGGTATAGATATTTTCCAGAGTAAAGATAGATTCTACACTATTGGTGGTGATTGGAAAAGAAAATTCCAAATCTGCAACATTAACATCAAGATACCAGATGCCATTAACAATGTTGAAATCCAAGAAGATCTACTATCTTTCCAGAAAGAATACTTATCACAAGCTGCTGTCAGTGACATATTAAATGAGAAACAGAAGATGGATGTGTTGAAAACTTGTTTTGAACATAAAGAAGCTTTCTGCACTACAGAAGAACCAATTGGTAACATCAAGGGCCATGACATGAAATTGGAACTTAATATTGACAAACCTTATCCCCCACAGTTGAGGAGACCACCCTACCCCTCCAGCCCCAAATCAAGAGAAGCTCTAGAAACACACATCAAAGAGCTACAAGAACTCAAAGTCCTGAGAAAAGTTGGACATAATGAACAGGTAGAAGTTACTACACCTGTAATAATTGCCTGGCATAATGAAAAGTCAAGAATGGTGGGAGATTTCCGTGCTCTGAATAACTACACCAGACCTGACTATTATCCTATCCCCAGGATAGACCACTCATTACACAACTTGTCTAAAGCCAAGTATATCACTACTATGGATGTACTGAAAGGATTCCACCAGATCCCCATAGCGCCTGAGAGTAGGAAATTCCTGAGGATTATATGTCACCTAGGGATTTTTGAATACCTCAGAATGCCTTTTGGCATAAAGAATGCACCATCACACTTTCAAAGAATGATGGACTCCATTTTTGGCTCTTTCATTAGACAAAATTGGATGATGGTATACATAGATGACATTATCATTTACTCTGATGACTGGGAAACTCACCTAGAAAAGATCAATATAGTACTCCAAACTGCCATAAAAGCAGGATTAAAAATTTCCATCAAAAAGTGTAACTTTGGATACGGAGAACTTAAAGCACTAGGAAGAGTAGTCTCAGGTCTTTCCCTAGCTATAGACCAAAATAAAGTAGCAGCAGTCTTAATGAAATCCATGCCTCAGAATAGAACAGAAATTATGTCCTTTCTAGGTTTCTGTAGTTATTACCGCCAACATGTCCCCAACTTTGCAAATGTAAGTAAAAGCCTTTATGCACTCTGTAATCATGATACAATATTTGAAATGACCTATGATAGAGTACAAAATTATGAAGAATTAAAGAGACTCCTTACCACTGCACCAGTACTGGCTCAACCTGACTATACTAAACCATTTATATTGTATATTGATGCATGCTTAGATGGTTTAGGAGCAGCCCTCCACCAGGAATTTGTAATAGAAGATAAACCAGTGGAGAAACCCATTTTATTCATCTCAAGACAAATTAAGAGCACTGAGAAGAAATATGGAGCAAGTCAAATGGAATGTTTAGCACTTGTATGGGCTCTGGAAAAGTTACATTACTATCTTGAAGGATCTAACTTCCTAGTGGTAACTGACTGCACAGCTGTAAGAACCTTGATGAATATGAAGACCCCTAATAGACATATGCTCAGATGGCAAATTGCAATTCAACAGTATAGAGGACATATGACTATTATTCATAAGTCAGGAGCCAAGCACAAAAATGCAGATGGACTGAGTAGATGGGCCTTGCCTAATAACCCAGATAATCCTGCTTATGACCCAGAAGATGAGGACATATTTCCCATCCTGGGAATTCATGTGTGTGACCTAGATGATGCATTTTATGAATTGGTCCAGAATAGCTATGACAAGAACCCTGAGTTGTTAAAACTAGTAGACATACTTAGGAATGACAACAGCTCACCAGAACTAATAGCCAGTCTACCAGAAGAATTAGCCAAACATTATAAACTTGGAAAGTTCAGCCTCCTAGATGGCATTCTATATTTTAGGAATAGGCATTCAAGTGTACTAGTACTAAGTGACCCTTCCCAAATTGATAACATTCTGAAAGAATGCCATGATAATGTTAATTCTGGACACTTTTCTGAAGAAAGAACAGTGGAGAGGATTAAGTATACAGCATGGTGGATCAATTGGAAAGAACAAGTACACAACTATATCAAATCTTGTGATGCGTGTCAGAAAGGCAATAAGCAAACTGGAAAAAGATTTGGCCTACTGCAGAAAATATCTGAACCAACTGACAAGTGGGAAATCATAAACATGGACTTTGTAACAGGCTTACCCCCAGGAGGATCCTTCTCATATAACTCAGTACTAGTAGTCGTAGACAGATTCTCCAAGAGAGCCAGGTTCATACCTAACCATAAAGATGATACTGCCATGGAGGTTGCCCTGTTGTTTTGGAATAGGATCATGGCTGATGTAGGTATACCCAAAATTATAATTAGTGATAGAGACCCCAAATTTACATCAGAATTTTGGAGGAACCTACATGACATGCTTGGTACTAAACTAGCTTTCTCCACAGCTTATCACCCTCAGACTGATGGGTTAGCAGAAAGAATGATACAAACTCTAGAAGACATGTTACGTAGATTCTGCTCCTTTGGATTTGAATTTAAGAATCATGATGGATACACTCATGATTGGGTTAGTCTACTACCAGCATTGGAAATTGCCTATAATAGTAGTAAACATTCCTCCACCAAAGAAGCTCCATATGTCTTGGAAAGAGGATGGATACCACGCATGCCCAAAGATACTTTGAATGATAAATTACCCCACCTGCATCCAACAGCACTAGATTTCAAGAAAATGTTAGATCTGACCCAACAACATGCTAAGAAATGCGTGGAAGAAGCAGTAGAATACAACAAAGGGAGATGGGATAAAAGCCACAAAGAACCTGAGTTTAAAATAGGAGATAAGGTCCTTTTATCCACTATTAACTTCAATAACTTGGGAGGTAGCAGGAAGCTAAAGCCCCCTTTTATAGGTCCCTTTACCATTAAACAACTTCATGGAAAAAATGCTGTGGAAGTCATACTGACAGAGGAACTATCAAGAAAACACCCAGTATTCCCAGTCAGTCTGGTAAAACTGAGGAGGTTGTACAACCTCCTCGACCGGGAGGGAATCCCTCGGCCGAGGAGGTTGTACAACCTCCTCGACTGGAGGGATCCCTCCGGTCAAGGAGGCTGTATACCCTCCTCGACCGGGAGGGAATCCCTCCGGTCGAGGAGGCTGTATACCCTCCTCGACCGGGAGGGAATCCCTCCGGTCGAGGAGGTTGTACAACCTCCTCGACCGGAGGGATTCCCTCCCGGTTGTACAACCTCCTCGACTGGAGGGATCCCTCCGGTCGAGGAGGCTGTATACCCTCCTCGACCGGGAGGGAATCCCTCCGGTCGAGGAGGTTGTACAGCCTCCTTGACTGGAGGGAATCCCTCCGGTCAAGGAGGCTGTATTCCTTGACCGGAGCTGATGTCATGCGTACATTCTTGTGTACGCATGACATCAGCATGTAATTAGGCAGGGGCGTGCCCCTGCCTATATACATAGGAAGGGCGTGCAGTTTGCACGCCCTTTCTATGTATATAGGCAGGGGCACGCCCCTGCCTATACACATAGAAAGGGCGTGCAAACTGCACGCCCTTTTCTGAACGGGCAGGGCGTGCAACCGCACGCCTGAAGTGTTGCACGCCGATGGGCGTGCAGCCCGCACGCCAATAAAAAAAAGGCGTGCGCCCATCGGCGTGCGTTTATCAACGCCCCTTTCCGTGATGAGTCCCAATTCAGAGCAGGTTTCAACATTGGCCTCCATTTTCAATATTGCATTCATTTTCTCTTGAAGCTTGTTTGCTTGATTGAAATAAGCCCCTTGTTTTTGGCCCTTGGCCAAGTTCTTCACCATAATTTTGATTTTTCTTTTTGGACAGGTACTTGTTGGTTGCTTGTCTTTTGGCCTTCTTGATACCCATTAGTTGTGAGTTGGTCTCATCAGTGCTTGAAGGTGGATCATATGGGTTTGGTTGCTGATCTGAATAGGGGTTGGTTTCAGGCAAGGATGCAGGTGTTGCATTATGATATGAAGATACAAAGGACAAGTGCTTCTTGCTTCTGTTTGTGCTCAAACCAGCATCTCTCCATTTTTTGTGGCTCCAAAGGGCAGCCCAAGCCAAATTGTATGTGAACATCTTGCAAGTGTCATATTGTATGTGAACATCTTGCAAGTGTCATTGTACTAATTTTCCTTTGCAAGCTTCAGATAGTCGGCTTTGGGTGTCCCAGAGGGTGGGATATTCTTGATCCAGTTGTAGTAGCCTGAAAATTTGACAGTGGCTTTTCAAAGTAGATCCCATCTGAAAAAAAACATTAGTATCTTGTTTTGTTTTGTGCAAGGTACATAAAATTTTGTCAATTTGCACATACCTATTTGATAAACTTTTGTTTTTTCCTAATTTTGGTGCCTGTATGTTCTTCAAAGGACTGCGTTATTCACTCCCAAAAGTCATCCTTCTTTCGAGAATTGTTTATAAGCACATTCTCCAATATTTCCATCCAGCAACGGTCCAGTATCTTGTCCTCAGCGGGGGAAAATTCTGGAGTCCTGGTGTTGCCTGTATTGGACATGCTAGGCTGGGCTGGTGTTGTTTATATCTATGTAGGTTTCAGCCTTCAAGTCCCCCAATTTGGTCGGGGAGGCTAAATTCAGGCTAGACATTGAATATGCAATGTGGCCTAGCCTGAGGCTTGATTTCAGGCTAATGATTGCTACACCACGGACGCAAAAAATCGAATCTTTTTCGACACCAATTCGAAAAGACTTTGAATTCCCCGCCAGCAGGGGGGGACGTCGCAACCTGGGTTGTAACGAATTTCGAAATAAGTTCGAGGTGTGACTTCAATCCCACTTTGAATTAATTTCAAATTTGACTCTAAGACAGTTTGAAGTCAGTTTGAAGTTATCCTCCTTCGAATCAACTTCGAATTGTGATTCGAAGTTGATTCGAAGTTTATTCAAAGTTGAATCAAAGTTTATTTGAAGTTGAATCAAAACACATTCAAAGATTTCGCCGTTTACCCGAGTGATTTTGAATTGAAATCGAAATCAATTCGATTTTTTTTTGTGAATTTTTATCCAATCAATTTTGCTCACCGGGGTCGCCAGACAAGCTCCTCATCTTGTCAATGGCCGCTTTCTTTGCAAGGCCAACTTTTTTTTTTGTAAATAGATAAATGCTTTTCTTTCATAGTATTGTTGTAAACAATGCACTTCTTATGTTGTAACCAAGAATAAAAACAAGAAGTGGTAGATATGATACAGAAAAGAAACTATCAAGGTTGAACATGATGAGAAAGAAAGGATAAAGAGAGTATGAGAAGGGGGACCAGATGGAGACAGTCAAAAGTTGAAATCAAGCTGTCAAACAGACTGAAATTGACCTTGGTTTGGATCTGCAATTAGACTAGCTACCTGCTCGGCCACAGCTTCTTCTGAGGGTGGAAGTTGGTCAGCTTCAGGGATGTCATCAACGGTGTTTTTGCCGTTCCAGATTTTCCGATCGGTTTCAAATACTAGCTGGGAGTAGGCTATCCCATAAGCCTTCGACTTCTTCCTCAGCGAGGCAAGCACCTCGTCGATGTCGTCCCAAAACGAGATTTGTTTTTTTCGGGGTCGGTCGCGTTGTTTGATGCGGTTGACATTAGCCATGAGTTGAAGGAAGCCAAGTCGTATCTTGGCCCCTTTGGTTATATCAGGATGGGTGTGGATGGCCTCGTGGCCGAGTCGTTTGAACTTGGGATGAAAGGTTGAGTAGACATCAGTAATCAGTTTCCCAAGTGTGGGGACGCTGTCCGGTGGTTCGCCCCCATTTAATCCAGCTTTCAAGAGGTTCGAGAGCGCCGACTTTTCTTCCTTGATCGTCTTGTATATTTGCTTGTCTAGCTGGTTCTTACCAGCTCCTTCAGTGTAGCTAGATGGCAGGTGGGTATCTTGGAACTGACTGCTTTCTTGCTCTATCAAAGCCTGAGAATGGTATTGATATCATGATATCAGTCAGTTCCATGAGATGGTTGGGTTGAGGGAGGAAAATAAAAACTTACCTTGACTCGAGAAATGGGTGTATTAGTGGCGTGTAAGCGACAAGAAGCCCGGCTGCCATAGCTGTCGAGGTCTTCTTCCAGTAGTATGCAGTGGACGGTCTTGCGGAGCCATAGCTTGAAGCCAGTGGTGTAGTCTTCCAAGGGCGGCGGCTTTTCTTCGGCGGTTGGAGGGGGCGAAATGATCTTCGGTGCTGGATGTTGGACAGCAAGCCCATTTTGCAGGGCCAGGAGCAACACCGCTGTGTTCCTGGCTTCTGTGCTCATCTAAGGAAGCAAAAAAAAAAATGAGACAAAAAAAAAAACGCGAAAAAAAAAACAATCTCAGCTGTTTATCAGCTGTTGTAATCATGTGGTAGCTGCCAGTTACTAACCTGGAACAGGGGCTGTGCCCGTTGGATCAGATCATCACTGAGGGAAAACGTGCCCTGGATTGCCTGAAGAGTTCGTCGAATCGAGTTGTATTCTTCATGCGAGGGAGCTGTCAATTGTGAAGACTGGCTCCCAAAGCCACCTGTAGATGGAGAGTGAGAAAGTTGTCTCTCACCCCCTCCAAACCTGATCTCTGAGCGGGTCGGGCTTGGTCCACTGGGTATCATGCCATCGGTCGGCCGGGTATACGGAGATGCTGGCAGGCCATTCACACTTACTATGCTGGCGCGGACTGGTCCGGTGTGACTTTGTCGAGGGGGGACAGGGGGGACAGGGGGGACAGGGGGTGGGACATTAGTTTGATGGGGATGTCGATGATGAGAAAGCATCGATCCAAGCGGCATGCTCATGTGCGGGGCAAGCAGAGAAGATCAATGCGACTCCAACGGGTCGTAGTTGGTCTCCATAAGGTCCCAGCCGGGGTCTCCACTGTTGGAGAGAGGTCCATTGTGAGCCCTGTTTGACTGGGGTTTGGGTGAAATAAGAAATAAGTTAGTATTCAGCTGAAATGATATCAGAATAAAAAAATGAAACTTACTTTATCAAAGGAGAAAACAATGAAACGGTGAAAAAAAAATCAGCCCCCTTTTGATCAGTGTTCGAGTGGGTGGGGAGCTTACATTTTCAGTTCGGTCTGCTTTTTTTTTGGCCTCGGGTTTGGTCATGCGGTGCTCGGTTGGGTGTCAGGCCGAGGGTGATGTGGTCGTCGGTTGGGTGGGTGTCTGAGACTTGAGGAGGTTGGATGAGGTGATTTCCAATCCTGTCGGAGGTCATGAATTGGGGGATGCGGACTGCGTGCCCCCGAGTGTCTGCCTGCCCCCAACTGTCTGCCTGCCCCGACTGTAACAGGTCCAGTGAACTGTACAACATGTCAAATCTGGCCAAGTGTTGCAACCAAGTGGGTTCAACTCCATCCACTTGGTTCATTTAAAAATGGATTCCAATTATGAAAAACTTGTTGTTTCCATCTGATTCAAATTTTCCTTGAAATCCAATCCAACCACACAAAAAAAAAACCCTTTCATATTCTCCAGAATTCCCAATTAAAATATTGGAATATATTATAATTCTGCTTATTTTATAAAAAGTATCATAGAAATACAACTGAACTTTTCAATATACCAGTAAACTAGATACCAAAAAATTACCTCTGGAATATATACACCATATATTCCTTTCCAATCATAAAATTTATCAGAAGAATTCCTCTTAACTTAAAAGGATTGTCCTTTATTTATATTTTCTTTCACATAAAAATCATCCAAAAATCTCCACTAGAAATATCAATAATAAGCCCATATCCCAATACAAAATACCCTTTCCTCTTCAGGCATACATCACAAACCTCTGGTTTCTCTCTCTATGTTTCCACATGGCTCCCAATATTTTCCACCTAGGGGTCCAGTTACCCATGCTGGTAAGAATTATTTCATGTAACTTTTAGTTCATTATGAAAGGAATCTGTTGCTCATTTATTTTGCCATATTTCAGGTTTTGAGTCAACTCTGTACCCTGATGGTACATACCGATACAGATGCACTTTGTGCAAGTCTAAATGGGCAAAGGAATCAAATATTCCCTATCACTTGGAATGCCGCACACACATAGACAATCAGCATCAACTGCAACATTTTCAACAGCAGATGGCACACTCAATGCAGAACTCTCAAAACCAGGGTTCTCTACCCCATCAATGGAACCAGGATCCCATGGAGGCACAGATGGATCATAGTAATGATGATTTATTTATTCAGCAGGGTACTCTTAATGGGCAAGATCTTGATACAGCTGTGAATATTGACTTGAATGACCCTGAAGGTTTTGGTTTTGGATTAGATACTGAAATTGAGGTCAATGATGGCACAGCAGGCATGGAGGAGTGGATTTCATCTGCACTGGCCACCGGGATGATGGATGAGGACACAGTACTGCCCAATCATGAGAATACATCCACAGAAAATTTAAGTGGAGGGGTAAACAATGCACAGTGGTTTCCCTTCAGAAGCAAAGAGGTTAGTGATATATTTGGAATCATTGACACATTGGTTTTAATGGCTTATTTGAATAAAAATGCATACAGTACCTAATTGCATCTCTCATGCTGCACAATCTTTTTTCCAGAACCATGTACCACCAGCTGCGTGTAATCCTGTCCCTCTGTCACATCAATCTGCCTCATTGGGAAAGTATAAAGAGAAATCAGGAAAAGATTAGGAATACGTTGGATATAAAAATAATTCAGAATGTATCAGTATTTAATAATACTTGCTACTATCTGAGTTTGAAAGACATAGTTGCACATGTATGTCTCTGAAACTCAATCAATGATAAAATAAATCAAACTTACTTACCATGCACTTCAAACTTGGCAGGAATTAGCAAATCCAATAGTCCACCCACACATGCATTTCTACCCACATGATCCAAAAGGCAAAGACATTAGAGCGCTTTATCAGAGTGCCAAATGGCGAGAACATCTGGAACCTGAACACCATGTGCAAATGGCTCCAATGGATGGGAAACACTACTACATTTTTGAACCTATCACACTCAAGGGAGCACCGGATAATTACATAGTGGTCCCAATATTCCTATATCAGCTTGAAAATGAAATATATTCAAAGTTTATTGTTGCCAAATTCACTAGACCTGACCAGGATGGAAAAATGATTTTATATATAAGAGGAAATATCAAGTACACTGACCCCGACCTACTTGATATTCCTGTAAGAAATTTCAACAAGATACACTCAGAAATCCATCAGAGAGATGGCACCCTATTGATGTCAAAGTGTGAACATCAGATATGGGGTGAGTATAATTCAGCTTTACCCCATGGAATGGATACTGACAGGTTTCTTCATCTTCCAGAATTTGGTGGTTCTGCCCCATTTCCTGTACCCAATCCATGGAGGAAGAGGGCTTGCAACAAGATAATTCGGCATGTGCCTATCACTCTCTATTCAGATGACACATCTGGTAACCAATCAAAAAGGTGGAATAAGCATATTTCTTACTACTTCACATTGGGTGGACTCCCACCAGAAATGACCAATATGGAATATAATTGTCATTTCATTGCAACATCTAATGTGGCATCTGCATTGGAGATTGGTGAGCCCATTGTTGCAGAGATCAAGTGAGTTCAAAATGTATCTTCAATAAATATCCAATAGTAATTTCTGACTTTCCATTCAAGTCAATTGGCCAATGATGGGAGTGTTGCATATGACGCAGGCTTGAAGGAAGAAGTTTTATTTATGATCATACCACTTGCTTTCTTGGCCGACTCTCCCATGGCTGCTGAAATTACAAATACCCCCAACCCAGGGAAAGCCAACAATCCATGCCGAATTTGTCATCTGAGTGCAAAGTCCAAAGATCACCGGTGCTCATTGGAATTCCTCAGATCTTTCTTTGGGATTCCTCAATTGTCAGTGGCTAGAAAGTGGCAAGAGACAAGGACTCGCTCACATGAGCTCTGGGACATAATGGATCAAAAGACCAAGCATGAATTCAATTTGAAAACTGCAGAGTATGGATTGAAGGACCAAATAACCCATAAATTGATTGAATTGCAGACCAAACATGCTCATGAAAGAATCCGCATTACTGAACTTGCCAATTTTTCACGACCAAGAATATTCAACTCATTTTTGGAACTAGTCTCATTTGATGGTTGTAATGACACCCCAGTGGAGATATTGCATGTAATACTCCTTGGGTCAGTGAAGTATGTAGTTGCAGACTTCATGAAAAATAGAGTCCCCAAGAATAAACTAAAGCAACTGGAGGCAAGCTTGAAATCATTCAATACTGATGGACTCTCAAGCAAGGTACATGATGTCACACCATGGATCCTTTATTGGTAAAAATTTTTGTACAATATTACAGGTGGCACCATTTGTTTTTTTCCCACTTATGTCAGAAGACATGAAATCTCTCTGGTTTTCAATGTGCTACTTATCCAGCTTGGCATTTCAGACTTCCATTCCTGAACTTGAGAGCTACATTCAAAAACTGGAAGCTGTTATAAGGGAGTTTACATATCACATTAGCAAAATGTCAGGCCGATGGTCAAATAAACCCAAAGTGCATATGCTGCTACACTTACCTCAATCAATCAGACGCTTTGGTCCTGCTAGTCTGTTTGCCACTGAAAAATTTGAGAGCTTCAATGGAATAGTTAGAACAGCATCAATCCATTCCAATCGCCAGGCACCCAGCCGTGATTTGGCCCACTCATTTGCTAACTATCAAATACAGAGGCTATTATTCTCTGGTGCCTATCTGTATGACAATAAAGTAGGAGATTACTTTCAAGCATCTTCAGCGGTTACCAATGTGTTTGATAAAAATGAACTTGTTCAAAAATCTTTTGGTTACAACGCCTCATTAATCAAAAGCATGAGTTTCTTCCCACGCTTACACAATTCCAAATTGAAACAATCAGACATTGAATTAATCCCAGACAGTCTCAGTGCAAGTTACCCAAACCACATGATTAGGCAAGTGGAAGCCATTAAGCTTAATACAAAAGAAAAAATTTGTACAGGCATGTTTTATTTGGTGAGCCAAAACACTATGGAAATAACTTCTCATTTACAGTTATTAATCACACTAAAATTCTTGATATTTATCATTCTCAAATACCTTGAAAACAGGAGAAAGGGCTTCCCAACCAGGGCAATATAATTTCATCTGTGCAATCACTCTGGGAGGTCACACCTGGTAACAAATATTATGTGAGGTGTGTGGAATGTTTGCGAGGTCACATAAATACTCATACCCAAATGCCAACATTAGAGAAAAGGACCTCTTCAATGATAGTTCCCATCCATGTAAGTAATTATAATGATCATGAATCTTCTGAAAAGGATTATTGAATTGGAATCATCACATCCTTTTTGAAATTCCAAATAAATTTCATCAGTTCATAAAGTGTTGCCTCAATGTCCAGCACAACTGCTTTGATGGACGATGTTCTGCAGTTGAGGCACCAGTTCCAGTAAACCCACACCATGAAGGGACATCCATTTGTCATCACATACAACACACCAATTATCTATTGAATGCATTTTCACACCATGAAGCTGAAATACATCGAAATAAATCAGGATTGATGCCTAAAGATATTACAGAGGGCCAAATGATGCAGGCCTTACACACTGGCCTTCAAAAGTGGCAGGCAGAAAACGATGAAGATGATCTCAGTAATTAAACCCAGTCATGATAATTTCAATCTTATATCTCTGACCAGTCAGGTTGGAAATCTTTACTAGGGCAATGTTCATTTTTGTGGAAAAGTTTCCTGGACCAAAGTTCTCAGGAAATTCTTCTAAGTGTTGTGTTCCAATTATGATCAATTTCTTTCAGAATTTATAATCAAGTACCTTTTGAGAGAAAAACAAAAGGATTCCAAAAAATATCAACACTTTGTATATATCCTTGTGGTGTTAGATCAAAATCATGCAAAAAAGTCACCAAAATTTGTATATATCTCAGATGAATTTCCCTTTTCCATACAAATATCATGGCCAATTGGATCACATCTAAGAATGCAACAAATAACATAGTAATTTGGTTATATCTTAGATGAAAAAAGCATGCAAAAAAAAACACAACAGCTTGTATATGTCTCAGATGAATTTCCCTTTATATCTTAGATGAAAAAAGCATGCAAAAAAATCACAAAAGTTTGTATATATCTCAGATGAATTTCCCTTTTCAATATAAATATCATGGCCAATTGGATCACATCTTAATAGAAGAATAAAAGGATGCAAAACAAATGAGATAGGGAAATATTTAGAGTAGACAAGTGACCATTTCAGAGGCAAAAGGGAGGCAGATATCCTAGGTTTTGATTTATGATTAAGGCCATGGGACATCACTCATACCAGAATCTGTAGTGCTGCAGCTGGAGATGTCCTATAAAATAAAAAAAATCAGCTAAAAAGTCAAATGACCAGAAATATAATCAAACAACAAACCCCCTCATGAGTTTGTGACTCTATATATTTCCAAGAAAAATCCAGGCGCAGAGAAGCCACAGCATCTCTCTGGGTTGGTAATCGCTCCAAGAGGTTCTGGAATTGCCTGTACTTTGAAGGAAGAGGGTAGAGGTCGAAGTCATCCCCCCTTTGGATGCGTCCAGTCCAACTGATATGGCCCACAGAATCTTCATAGTTGAGGAGTCCCCCAAATTTGCGATCAGACTGGATGGAATCGAGATGGTTGAAAACCATTGCCTTGAATCGCACAAACCACGTGGATATAGACTGTAGAGCCATGGAGGTGGTTGAGATAGGGGTGTGGTCACTAGGAAGCATTTGTGGGCAGAGGAGGCTGATGATGTTGTTACACAGAGCAGGATCATAGATGATGACAAGCTGGGATGAAGACATGATATGGAGGTTGTTTATTGTATGTAAGGAGGATGTATGTGGGACCTTCTATGGATGTAACAAGGGGATGTAGTATGGGAAGGGTGACTGGTGGGGATTGGGATGAAAGGACTGCACCTCAGCAGCCCCTTTATGCCTCACCCCTCCAGCTGGTCACACCTCTGATCAGCTGGAAGGGTGACGGATCCCCCTTCCAGCTGATCCCCCTTCCAGCTGATCACGCCTCTGATCAGCTGGAAGGGTGACTGATCACCCCTCCATCTGATCATCCTTTCAGTGGTGATCAGTCACCACTGGAGGGGATCAGTCACCCCTCTAGCATGGTGACTGATCACCTTTCCTGTCCTCCTGCACACTTCACACATGGAGGAGCCATGTTGAAGTGTGCAGGCCTTGCCGATAATCTCAGCTCAGCCTATCTTCGAATTGACTTCAAAGATCATTCAAAATCACTTTGATGAGTTACCATTGAAGTGATTTTGAATGATCTTCAAAGTCAATTCGAAGTACATTCGAATTCAAAAAATGAATTTGAATGTACTTCAATTTTGATGCCTGGTCCGCGTAAATCCGCGCATTGCCGATGCTCCAGGAGGCATCTTCGATTGCACTTCGAAGATTCCTCCTGGCCTTCAAATTATCTTCGAATTATCTTTGAATACATTGGTTTTTTAAAAAAAAAAAAAAAATCGATGTTATTTTGAAGCGAAACCGTAAATGTGCGTCCATGGTGTAGATTTGCAATCATTGGCATCTCCAACGGGGGAGCTAATAAATCTGGGGAGGCAAAATTGCTCGCTAGCTCCTGTCCGCAGCCATTTGCCCGGAACTGCTGCGGCAATTAGCGCAAGCAGCTAAGAGCATCCACCCTCGTCTCTGTAAAGTGGCTCGGTAAGCCAACTTTACAGAGACGAAGCCCCCGCGCACCACCCTCGTGGCCTCTTTAGGCCTCGTTAACTGAGGAATCTTTAAGATTCTCGTTAGAGGTCTCTAAATTTAGAGACCTCTAACGAGCTCGGTAAGGTAAGATCCCTCCTTTCCCACGATGCCATCCTCAATCCCCCCCCTACAGCCCCGCTTACCGACCGACTTGGAGAGTCCCCGAGGGTGGGGACGCTCGGTTAGCCAGCTGCAGAGCCCCCCTACCGAGTCACGAGGGCGTGGTTTCTCGGTAGGGTAACCATCGCACTCGCTAACCTCTCCGCAGTTGCGGAAAAGTTAGCGAGACGAGGGTGGATGCTCTAAAACAGAAGCCAAATCAGCCTTTCACTGAAACCCCGATCTCCCCGCACATCGCTGATTGTTGTGGAAGTGATTGTTGTATCTGGCAGGGATTGATTCGGAGGTGGGAAGATGGATGTTGTGTAGAATTGACAAGAAGAACACTTGAGTTTCATGTAGAATGAACATGTCACCGGTAGCTAGTGAGTTGCCAGATGTGGCAACCCTATCCCTTCCGAGCTTCCCGAGGTTCATAGCAACCGATCTAGTGCTCCCGTTGGCTAACAAATTTCGAGCTTTGGGTTGCTAAATGTGGGATAGCAACTCGGTTTAGCTCCCCCGTTGGAGATGCTCAGATGCCCTTAGCCTGAAATCAAGCCTCAGGTTTGTTGAGCTGGGGTCAGCCTGGACGAATGCGATGGCCCGTTGGGTTAACTTGCCAGAAATTGGTGATTTAACCCGACGAAAGCGAATGCTCAAGACCTACCGCGTGATGAGCCTGTCGGGTGTTTTATCTCTCTCTCTCTCTAAGCACAAGTAAGTATCTTGATTTGTTCGATGGCTCTCTGTTTTGATTCCCTACACCTATAGCACGGGTTATTTTTGATTTGCCATTACACACTACGCATCTAAGAAATATCTTACTGAGAAGAAAACAGACTGCTACAGACGATAGTGAGTTGAGGTTACAACATAGTGTAAAAGACTGGTTGTATCTATGTATTTATATAAATAAATAAATACACATTGATCATATTCTGCTCTTCCGCGCGCCTTCCCTAAGAAGAATCCCTTTACAGGTCCTAGAGGGTTTCCAGTGGACTAGATCTCGTTCGAGGCACTGAAGTCCGGTGCAAGTTTTGGATCCCCTTCGGATGATCGAATCCAACCTCCCATGGGCAACGAACTAATTACTAATCAATGGCTGGTCAGACGGCCGAGGTTTTGTCCTGGTTGCCCCCGGGGGGGGTTCTTGATTGTTTCCTTGGTGACATTAACTTGCAAACGTCAACAATGGGGGAGTCCAAATCTTCGAGTGGATGTTTAAATGGATAAGTATTTATGTAATCGACTCGAGAAGGTTGTAAGGGGATCCTGGGCTGATCAGTTTATTATAGGACCGATGAATTAGTCTGTTTCTAGGTATGTAAGGTTTCCTTTTAATCTGTGGAGAGGCAATAATGGCAATGGTAGGGATTTCTATTGTGTGGGTGTGTGTGGGTGGGTGATGATGATGGTAAGTTTCCACTGGTTTCTATCGACGGGCCCTTTGAGATTAGTGTTGGTTTCCACTTTAAATAATTATTTTTGTTGGATAATTATTATATTTCTTCGTTAGACTTTTTATATTTTTTATGATAATGTGTTTGTGTTTGTGTTTGTGGTTTTGCTCAGTTGAGTTCTAAATCTCTCCTACTTAGTCCAACTTCTACGACCACATCTTGTCATAGCTGTTGTATAAAAAAAATTAAAAGATACAAATACATAAATACATAAATATAAAGAAGAATCCACTAGTCACCAGTATTTTGATTATTTTTTATTAAGAATCATTGAAACTAATTTTCTTTTCTTCTGTCCAAGATTGTTATACCTAAAAGTCTCTCAGCTCTGGGTGAGTGGAATTGAGTTTGAGAGTGTCAAGTCGAGATGATATTTAGCTTTAACACTGTTTTTAGTCTGCAGCAGCCATGGAACACCAGTCACCCTCCTCACTGGCCTCACTCCTCAACCCAGTCCAACAACCACCAACTAAGAAACTCAACCGAAACCACCACAAACCACCATCCATGTCGACTCTCACTCAAAATAACCATCTCAAACTAACCTCAACACTATCACAACAACAACAACAACAACAACAACAACAACAACAGCAACAAGAACAAAACCTATCCTCCTCAGCAACCCAAACACCACCCTCAGTCTCAGCCTCACCATCACTTACCATCGAGAGTAACCTAGAAGAATCCATCTTTGCCATCGCCCCCTTCAATGACTTTACCTGGACCATCGCCCAATTCATCTGGCAAAACTCAAGAGAATATTGGGAGAGGGGCGAAGGCCATCTGGTCGAAGTCGAAGCAAAACTAGGCACGATCAGAGATAGAAACACGCAATCCGAACGAATGGAATTCCCAATTGCAACCGAATCACCCATCCTAGATACCTCTCAAACTAGATTCCAATCCGATATGCCCCCAAAACATCATGCCAACCTCAACCGTCTCCTCAACCAACGGGTCACCGAAACTAACGCACCAGGATACTCAGGCGCTAGGGTAGACTATCTTCATCTTAAAGAGGTCGACGAATTCCATCAGGGCAAAGTTAGAGTTAGTCGCGATTGGAGCGGAAAGAAAATACCCCCTCGGTCGATCATCAAAGAGAAAATAGCCCATCTAGATATCCATTGTCCCGGTCGGTCGTTCGACTTCAGAATCTCTGTCAATATCGAACATCCTGGTCAGTCTTCTTCTTCACGCACACGCACACGCACACGTACCTATCTCTACTCTCATCCACTCATATCTTTCCCTTTTTACAGTACCTCTACCTCCCGAACACTCTAATCCGACTTTCAAACGGATCAAGGATAGACTATCGTATTCACACCAAATATGTCAGATCGACCTAACACAGGTTAAATCCACAGACCAAGTAAGATCTTCTCTCCTTCAACCAAAAAAAACGACAAAGAACTAAAGACACTAGTTTCTTTCAGAACGCCTCCACGTCCACGCACGAAGTAGAGGTAGAGTTCAAAGACTCGAACCAGTTATTACGAGCGGCATCGATCTGGGCGAGTGAGCAAGAGGAAGAGCGGAGTACGAATGGTGACAGGCCAGCTGGAATAGACCAAGGGCCCCATCATCTCGATTCCAGACTACCCTCCTCCCGCAACCTGATTAACTCCCATCATGAGCTACTCGACGCTCATGAGTATCTCCTCATGGTAGAAGTCTTGCTGAATAACGTTCGCATGCTTATTCGTAATTGTTAATGTTCATTTAGATCAGCTTGGCCATTTTTTCATTTGTTTTTTTTAAAGAAAAAGAAGAAAAAAAGAAATCAAGATTGATTTAACCCAAGTTGTATGTATTTTTTTTTAAAAAAAAAAAATGAAAATGAAAATGGAGTATCTGTTCTTGGAAAGAGAGCGAGAGCAAGGGATTTGAAGGTTGAGTCTGTAGGATATTTGAACTATTGTGTAACTCGGAAACCCCTCTTCTTAGATGCTTGTTTAGAGCACTTCTACCCCGTAAATGGAGTCCATTACTACGCACTCCCAAAACTTAAAACTGTGCACACCAAAAGTTTTGGGGTATAAAGCTTTGCACTACGACATTTTCAAATGTGCACAAAAATATATTTGGAGTGTGCTCGATAACCAAAAAAAGCCATGAAGAGCAATGCACTGATTAACAGTAGAGTATACTAGCCATCACACGTCACACTGTTGCACAGTTGATGAAAAGTCTTTGGCTGTCATTTGACGAATTATATGATCCTCTCAATCACAAAAAGACTGATCATTGATAGAAACACACTTCAAACTTCATGGCTGGTATAGACTGGTCATTAAAAACTTAAAGGAGTAAACAAACCTATCTTTCAATGTTCAAAACAGACTGACCATTGAGGAAAACACACACTACATATGCACTATGTGTGAAAGTAACAAGCATGATCATCAAGAGGAGAAAATGTGAGTTTTTTTGAAAATAAATAAATAAGTGTTTTGGACTGGTAACCAAGAGCTATTATACACACTCTTGATCATCAGTACAAACTGGACACTAAGGGCAGTGGAAGTCATCTTGGAAATAGGTAGAGGGGAGCCATTGATAGCAGTGTGTACTCCACTTTATAATCATCAATAATATCAATTCAACCAATCTGTGCTGGTCACCAACTGTGTTAGAAGTCCCTTTGGATGGCTAGTTATTCTCTTCAATTAAGGGGAATACATACATTCCAAAACATTCATTTCATGGTGAATATTAAATTATCTCATAAACAAATTGGAGTGCATAGTTACATGGAGGGGCGCTATAAACATGTCCAAGTGCACAGTGATGCACTCCACATTTGGAGTGTAGTAGCATCTACCCTGATTTCCTTTTGGTAATAAATTCATGTCTCCTGACTTCTACTCCTCTGAAATTTTGACTGGTGAATTCAATTAAAAAGAAAGAAAGAAAGAAAGAAAGAAAGAAAGAAAGAAAGAAAGAAAGAAAGAAGAAAGAAAGAAAGAAAAGAAAGAAAGAAAGAAAGAAAGAAAGAAAGAAAGAAAGAAAGAAGAAAGAAAGAAAGAAGAAACAAGAAAGAAAGAAAGAACGAAAGAAAGAAAGAAAGAAAAAAAAAAAAAAAAGAAAAAAAAAAAATTGTTTCACACTTGGTAACTATGTACAGACTGCAAGTAAAAATGTACTGCCAATCTACATCCACCAGAATCAGAACAACAAATAATTGGTGCATGTTGCACTGAATAGAAAAATGACTTCTCATTGGGTAAGAGAACATGAGAGATAAGGAGTGTGAAGCAGAATTAATATTCAAGTTCTGGATACTTGAACATTTTCCCCTATTGCATCTTTCAGAAGGCTACAATTTTGTTTTTGTTTTTTTGACTTTATAATTCTGCATTACACAAACACACACACAAAAAAATGGCCCCTTTTTGGGGGGTGATTTCAAATTGCCATACATATAATTAAATTACTATATCATTTTTGGAAAACAAAATTGGTGCATTAGGCCTTTAGAATACCTTGAAAAAAAATTGAATGCAGGTGAGGTGAGGGGAGGGGGGGGGGGGGGGGGGGGGGGGAGGGGACATACCTGGTAAGATTGGGTATAAATGTGGAAAAAAATAGGTAATGCTAATTAATCTCCTTGGTCAAATTCTTCCATATATTCATGAAGCTTTACCCACAAATTAAAATAAAAGCTCACTTGTGGATCCCTCAAACCCACAGATCCAGTTTCTACTTCAGTGACATATCTTTCCTGTGTATAGATTCTATATGATGTTCTTCTCTTTTATCTGTTCCACTCTACATCTTCTCTCATCTCCTTTGTCAATTTCAACAAATATTTAAATCCAGCTACTCATGCTTCTGAATTAATATGGCAAGCATGATCTTCACAACAGTTTACTTTCATGGAGTCCACATTGCAATTGAATTTTTGCTGGTGCTGCCCCATCTTCATCATAACTTTGTCCCTGAATTAAAACATGGTCATATGTATTAGTTTTGAAAGGGGCTCATAAAGATGGGGCAGCACTAGAAAAATCCAATTTCAATATGGAAAGGTGCATCCTGCTCTTCTGGGTATTTTGCTTTAAACCTCATAGAGCTCAGGAGTGGTGTATTCAAAATAGTACTCTTAACACTGGACCTGCTACACAAAAAGTAGTGCTAGCATAGCATTAGCACATTTGGCTGGATCTGCACTAGCACTACATGCACTGGAAGCAAAGATACCTACACTACAGCAGATCTTAGAAGTTTTTTAGGGCTATTTTGCTGCTAAAAATTTTGTAGTATAGTGGAAATACACTGTCATTTTTCCAACACTACATTGTCAGCGCACCAAAAAAAGGCTGCTATGCTAATGCTCTTTTGGAAACAAAGTATACTGTAGTTTCCCAGTGCTGTTACCCAGACATCAGAACTTCTACATACCCCCAATCATGCTCAAATTCACATAGCATCCATCTGAAATAATAAAACCGCAGTTAAATTGATTTCAACATCTAAAATTCACACTGCTAACAGTCACCCCAAAGTAAAATTATACACGAGGAACCTGGGTAGCAAATTCCCCCCCAAGACAACTGAAATCCCAGCCAGTGTCATGTCACAGTCCAAAAGGTGTGGCATGAAACATTCTGGGGTGTTTCATGTGAACATGGAAACTTCCCTTAACAATCCCTAATGATAGAGCTTTTCTCTAAAAAGGTTACCCTTCACACCCCCAAAAAGATAATTCTTGGGACTCAGCATGGTCAGTATTTTTTAAAATGGGGTAGCTGGTTGGTGATTAAAAGAGGTGGTTTGATGGGTCAAGATCAAGTTTGCACAGGATAAATCACTACAAAAATGATTTAATTGACTGAGAAGACTTGCTTAAAATTGACTCAAAGTTGACCCAAAGAGTCTTAACACAGGCTGCAAAGCAATTGCTCACTCACTTGGGTCTGTGTTTTTTTTTGCCTAAAAAGCCAAAGTTTATAAAAAAACTGTTAAATATTCTATTGAAATTATTAGAAGATTGTATAACCTGAATTAGGGCAAGGTGAAGTATTTAGAAATTTAGAAATACAGCTTTTATTGTGCTAAAGCTTTATCCTCATATTCTCTGGGAGAGAAATTGTTGGTTCTAATATAACAGCTTCCTTCATGAATAATTCTGATGGCTATGAGAGTACCATTAAGAATAAATCAAGAATTCTGGACAGATTTCTGTGTATTCTTAGACTACTGTTACTGATGAGGAAACAACAATGTATTGGTACCATACCGAGTATGGCTGTTCGTACCGGTACCACACTAAATCCATTGCTTACAGAAAGTTTCCACCACGGCTCAACAACAACAATGTTAGTGATCCAGGGCCAGATTCGCAATTGTCTAAATATATAGATCAGTGGAGATTGATTGAATCTCAAGACTTTTATTCCAGCTCACAAACCAAACATTCTTAAAGAAGCTTGTGTATTATATGGATTCAATTGCGAACAAGAAATACGAGAATAAAAGCGCAATTAAGGTCGGCTTTTGGTATGAGTAAAGTATAAAGAAAGGTTATTTATATACAAGTCAAATCAAAAATAAGTCGATTGAAATTGACTCCTTTGAAATCAAACAAGGATCAATAAGTAATATTAACAAACAATGAATGGGATTCATAAAAAACGATCAAAACAGCAAATGTTCAGAAAGCGTTGAGTGTATGTTTTCCCAATACGTTAGAATGAACCACGACTTTTTTTCCCTTCAAAGCAGGTAATTCAAGATAATTTTCAAGATTTCAAAGCGACAATAGAGGCACCACCATCGAAGGTGAGACGTTTACGAGTACGAACGATAAAGAAACCGGTGGCCAGCGGATCGGAGGAAAGGGAGCCAGATTTGATACTCAAAGCTGTTGGAGCAACGACGACCGCCTCACCGAGAGCAAGCCTGGAAATGCTGTGGGACCAGTCCGATTCTGGTTCAGGGTCGTGATCGACGGAAATGTGTTTGCTGAGATGTTTGATCCAGGTAGGCGAATTGAAACGGTGTAGGATTAGAAACGAAACTAGGTCCAGTACCGCATCCGGAACGACCGTAGGCTCCTGAGTCGATATGATCGTCCGGATCCCAAAGTGTCTTTGTTGTCGGATTAAGGAGGTCATTGATTCCGTGAACCGAGCCGAAGCTGGGTCCGAATTGAGATACTTGTGTGCCTCATCTAAGACTAATGTACATTTAAAAATTAGCCAACACAAAGTAGCGAATTAAAGTTAGCTTACCATCATCTCTATATTTAATTAGAACATCGGAAAAGAAAAATGTCAAACGCACGCAAGACCTTTCCAGTTTCCATGCGAGCCTCAACAAACAAGCCAACCAGAATTTCAAACAAGGCAATGACCAAGGATGAATTGGTGAACGGATCACGCAGGTCCACGATGACCAAGTGACCAGGCTTGAAGTGTGAAGAAACGTCGGAAGATTTCTTTCCAGTCAGATAAGAATCTAACATCTCAATTCTCATCTTGTATGAACTCTTTTGGGCTGGATTTAAGGGTTCTTTAGACATCTTCTTCTTGAATTCTTTCATTTTTATCCCAAACCATAGCAAAAAAAGAAAAGACGTTTGTTTAACCGACAGCTTATACTCTACTAGGGGGTCTAAATTATTGACATGAACCATCTTACCATCGTAGTTAAATTTATCTGCGCCCATTGTCCTAAGGATGGTCATAGCTCTTTGTAGGTACAACGGCATGATCTATGAGAGGTGCAAAGAACTTTCAAAGCCGGAACCGTCAATAACATGGGGAATTAATTGCTTACCACGCTGTCATCAAAGCCCATCAAGGTTAGCATCCTACTCGAATTCAAATTCGAAGTTGAGAGGTAAAACGGCATGACATTCACGCCTTTCAGAGGCTTATAAATCCTTTTCATCGTTTCCAAGCAAGTGGGTCTAATTTGTTGGGTACAGAATGGCCATAATGAAATGCATTTGTGAAGAAAAGGCCAAGTTGGTGAGCGTGAAGTAAAAGGGAGAGAAATGTTTTGGGACATGGGATAATGAACTTGGGTGATTTGTTACTCACGATACCAATACTGTCACTGGGACTGAGGCAGTCGACTTTAAGCCTAGTTGGGCTCGTGTTGCTGGTAATCCAAGATAGGCAGATTCGCATGGGTAGTTAACACTTCCTCTATCATAATGCAAGCTATTTATGTAGAAAAAGAATCAGATGGGCATGAGTTTTGACATCAGTCTAAAAAATAAGAGGGGAGAATTGACCATAAGCCGGCAAGTGGTTTTGGAAGAGTACCGATCCGTTTATCGACTACTAGGCAGCCCTCCAATATAACAGAGGCACTGTGACTTTTGCCGGAGCCCTGGACGCCGCAGATAAGAGCGCTGAAGGGTGTGTTAACATTCAAGTAAAGTTTCGGATTTAAAGTGGACGTTGGAAAGCCACGAGCACGTTGGCTGACGATGCTTCCGACTATGGCGCGTTGGGGGAATTGACCGGGAGAGACTTCCTCGGCTTCACCCGTGACAAGAACCGCGTTGCGGATACCGTGCTGGAGTGTAGAATCCAATCTATTGGCATCCTTGGATCCTTGAATTTGGAGGAGGTCCAGCTCGGGGTCCTTGACTGTCGGCCGCTTGGACGTCGGAGTCTTACCTTGGCTCATTGAATTGAATTCGAACGTAAATTCACCTCCAAATCCCAACTTCGAAGAGCCTAGTAAGTTTTCTTTCGGTTGAAGTGGTTGGAACAATCCACTTGAGAACGGTGGAATGGCTCGATACTGGGCATTCGAGGAAGTGTTGGATCGATCCTGGTTGTAATTTTCCATTTTTGGGTACCGAGTTGATAATATTCAAGAATGAAGATAGGAAAACGGGTCTAAGAGTTGAGCAGAAATATTTCAGAGTGATTTAGTTTGCGATCTAATGGTAGTCTGAATGGGATAAACGTGTGGAAGTGGGGAAGAAGTGATGAGTAGTAGCGGATAGGAGGCGATGGTGGAGCTTTAAATGGTAGCGATGAATAGATCCGAGGGTATCAATACCTGCCGGCATTCAGGTGAGGGTGCCATCACATCGAGCCAAGACTCTAGACTGCTATCGAGTTGATAGAACAAAAACACGACGCCTTTGAGGTGCTGAAAGGAGTCACAAGTACTCTCATGTACTAAACAGGGGCCATTGGATCAATTTTTGTTCTCTTGGAAACTGAGGAACTCAACAGATGTGAGCACTCGTTTCGTCACGTTGCCTGTGCTGATGATCATAAGGGGGGGGAGGAGTGCTTAACAAGGAACGAGATAACAAGGAATAAGGGACAAACCGCGGCGGTGAACGCGTCCACAAGGGAAATCGTTGTTCTTGGTCGTCAAGTCTGGTTTAGTGCACACACGTGCTGAGCTTGGCTCAACCGTGACTGATTGTAAATTCTCTCAGAGTCACTGCCAGACGGACTGTTGTGATAAATGAACCGGTAAAGGGTGTAGAAAACAGAGTACACCACGGACGCATTCAGACGGCTTCGAGTCGTCTTTCTTTGACGCCTCGAAGTCGTCTTTTCCAATTGAATCGCCAGTTCAAATGCACCTGTTAGCACAGGTCTCCGTCTTTAAGTCGACTTGAGGGGCGCCCCTCAGACGACCTGCAAATCGACTTGGAAACGTCACTAAGCTGAGCCGTCTTTGAGTCGTCTTTGAGGCGGTTTATGCTTCGCCTCGAAGACGACCGGTAAGGCGCCTTCAAGTCAGCCTGTGACCGACTTCAAAACGTCTACGAGGCTAAGTCGTCCTTAGGGCGGCTTGAAAACCACTCCGAAGACGACTTTACGGCGGTTCGGAAACCGCTGCATATCACCCGGGTCCGACGGGGAATGGGCAGCGGAGCTGTTATTATTCCCATCGAGCTTATGCTCGATGGTTGTCTGATGTTGCACATTGAGAGAAGCTCGGCCAGAGCTTCTCATGTAGATAAGTAGGGGGAATCGTGTGTGTATTTCAGCAAGAACATATCATGTTTCCAATTCGACATAGCTATGAGACAATGTTGTGGAGAAGGGGGGAGGGAATTTTCAAATGAGAGAAAGGGGAGGGAATTTTCAAAAGAGAGAAAGGGGTGAGATGATAGGAGGAGAAGAAAATACAGGGACAACAAAATAATAAAGGCAACAACTTAAGAAAAGGGGGGAGGAATTGGATTTCAGATTAAATCCCCCCCAGCATTACCAGGCGCCAAGTTGTTTTGAGTCTCCATTGCAATACGTGCCAGGACCTCGTTGTTACTTGGGAGCTGTTGGTCCTCTTCAGTCCAGTCATCCACTGTAGACATCCCATTCCAGAGACGGCCGTCCTTTTCAAGCAGAAGGTGTCCAAACACTGAGTTGTAAACTCGGGAATGGTTGCGGCGGACCTCCATATCGCGGTCGATCTCTTCCCAGGCACACGGTACCTTCACGCCGGGATTCGAGGTTCGTCTGAGCCGGTTGATGTTAAACATCGCTCTGAGGTAGGCCAGCCGGCCGCGGCGGGGTTGTGTGACACGTGGGCTGCTTTGGACTTGAGAGTGGGTGAGGCCCTTGAATTGTTGGTCCATGGCAATGTAGGCATTGGATACTAGCTTGTCTAACTTGGGAGGGGGTATGACTGGAGTTTCACCGGCAAAGCCGGTGCGGAGGTGGTTGGAGAAAACGTTCTTCTCACCCTTGATGACCGTCGCAACGTGACGGTTTAATTCGGTTTTGTACCCAAGGTCCTGAGTGTAATTATCCGGCATGTTGGCCGCCTTGAAGTTGGGACTAGTCTGGTCGATGATTCCCTGTAATAAACCAAACGAGTTAGCAAAATGATGTGTAAGGTGTACATCATCAGTCTTACCATAACAATCACAAAGGGGGTCATTTCCACGGATAGCTTTTTAGCTGATCGTCGACCATACGCTTCAATATTGGGTCGTAGTAAAACTTCTCGGACCGTGTTCCGAATGAAAACGCGAAAGGTTGGGGGGATCTTCTCCCTAGTGTGTGAGGCAACTGTGTCAGAAGTGGGAGGGAGTTCGCGAGGGACTTGGTTGTTGAGGCTGATCAGTATAGTCATCAGCCTCAATTCTTCTTCTGGCATCTGAAGAAGAATTGAATGTTAGCAATCAATCAAAGCTATTCTAGATGCTTGCTGGAAGAAAGCAGGCCATACTCACATCCAAGAGGCCTTGAGCCCATTGAAGCATTTCATCGCTGAGCCGAAATCGTTCACCGATGGATTGTAGCCGTGCTTGAACGGCCTCAATCGATCGTGTAGTTAACCTCCGGCCACCTGCAGATGACAACGAAGAGGTTTGGCTAGGGGGGATGCTAGAGTTAGATTCAGAGAGGTCCGTAACGTCAGATCCATCCGGATCTGACATAGTTCGCTGGGGTGTGTGATAGATGGCAGGGGACCGCGGTAATCGAGATGCTGGGTTTCGGACGGGGCCTACTTGACTCGGTTGGGGTGGCACCGGTGCGGTTTCATTGGTCAGGGCCAGGGCGGGGTTTGGGACCTGTGGATGATACGGTGCGCCATAGCCACACGGGGGTTGGATCAGGTTGATGTCCAGCCATGGGGGGCTCGTTGACGTGGCTGGGGGAAAAAAAAGGTGTAATTAGTATGCTGTATTTGTTGGTTGATGAAACACTTACCTGGCAGTATTTCCAAGGGATTGATGGGAATGAATCGTCTTGAGGGGTTGATGTCGTGGAGGTCGGATTGATGGGATGATTTGTCTTGAGGGGTTGATATCGTGGAGGTCGCGGGACTTGTGTGAAATTCAGATATCTCCGGTATCGGGCTGAAGTTTCATTATAAATCCCCCGGTTTTGCTCCGAAACCCAAATACTGTCACAGGGGGCGGGTCAGTGAAATGGCTCCGAAACCTGTGTGAAATATACATCACAGTACAACCTCCCTCTCTAATGAAATACATGATAAAATAGAGCACATGCTCCTACTTATGTTATACAATACCAAATATTCAACCTGGATGTGAAACTCTATGAGTAATTTTGGCCATTTTGGACTCAAAGAAGAGGTACAAACTGTATTATTCAAGGTAAGTTGGAAACTTCAAAAATGAGTCTCATGTATAAAAATGGGGAACTGTTGTTTCTCTTTTCCCTTTTCTAAAGCACTTATTATATACAGTTGGTCTTCCTTTCACTCCAATTAGCCCAAATTTCTACCATTCAAAGATTTATTCCTCAAAACATTTATTTATTATGCCAATTCCTGGTCAGTTGAACAGGGTGGATATGTATGATGAGATGACAATGGCTGATTTTTGAATACTTTATCTTCTAGGTTTTCACTCGGTGCTTCAACCTGATGGTAATGAAAAATTTCAGTGTGCTTCTTGTGGGGGAAAATTGTTAGAGTTGAGAAATGTTCCCCGACACATCAAGAAACCCTTTCATAAAGAGATGGAAGCGGCTTTCAATCTAAGAAGAAGTTATGAAAACACACAAAAATCATCTGCTCCTTATAATTCAACTGGTGGTTCATATGGAGAGTCAGGCGTAGGCACAAGCAGACTTTACCTACCTGAATCACAAGTCCTTCAGGGAGGAGCTGCAGTTTCATGCAACACCAGAATTACCCCACATGAATTGAATGCTTTGGAGGTTCAAGATGCAACTTGGAATGTCCAGACAGAGATTGAACATCCATTTGAACATGAATACTCCTTACCTCCATTGGATATGAATGAAGAATCAGGAATGGGGTTTGGTGGGTTAGATGGATATTCTAATGATGGTTCAGAAAGTGAAATACACTGGCATCACTGGTTGATGGATGATCCCTTATCAACTATGTCCCCATTACCGGTTGGTGACAATGTGAGGCAACCTGGGTATGATGAAGAACCAGCCAATGATGATGACTTAGATCCAAATGGACAATGGTATCCATTCCCTGAAAAGATGGTATGTGGTGTTTATGCACCTAATTTTCATCATACATTGTAACCTCACACTCATGAAATATTTTGGTCTTTTGATATCCTCCTTATTACTATGTAGTATCTGATGGCTGCTCTCATACTTGGTCATTTGCATCACATCATGTCAAGAGCCATGTATCACCAGATCCGCTTGATATTACAGCTTTGCAATGTGTTTATTCCCCACTGGGACACAATCAGGAGAAGAAGGGAGAAAATTCGCAACATGCTGAATATAAAGGTTATAGAAAATCTTTCAGTCCTGAATAACAAGTGTTATTCACTTAGCTTGAAAGACATAATTAGTCATGTGAGTGAGGCTTTAATCAGACACATTAGACCTTTTATTCCCTCTGGAGGATTACTGACACATTGCATCATTTGGACCCAATTATTAGGAAGTGGGGAATCCCTATGTCAATGATCATCTAGAATTCTATCCACATGAGACATATGGAAAGAATATACATTCCCTCTATCAAAGTACTAAATGGCGTGAATGCTTGTCTAGGAAAGGAAGAGTACAGATGGTTGAAGTATGTAAAAAACACTATTACATTTTTGAGCCCATCACACTCAAAGGGCCCCAACAAAACATTGTCATACCAATTTTTTTCTTCAAGGTGGGAAATATATTACATGCCAAATGCATCTCACCAAAGTTGAATGATTATAACCCATTAGATGATGGAACCCCCCAGCTGGCCATAATAATACCTGGTCATCTCAGTTACCATTCACCAGAGCTTCAAACTATACCTGTTGATCAATTTGACCTGACTTATTATGAAATGCCAGATATTGATGGAAAACAATTCATAAATAGAACATGCCATCGTATTATTGAAGTTGATGATCATGGCCACCATTTTTCGATTCCTGTACCTAACCCCTGGAGGAATAAGGCAAGAGGCAAGGTTATCCGCCATGTTCCTATTACACTATACTCAGATGATACCTCTGGCAACCAATCTAAGAGATGGAATAAACATGTCTCATATTATTTTACTCTTAGTGGGCTACCCCCCTCACATAGCAACATGGAGTATAACTTCCATTTTGTTTCTACATCTAATGTTGCAGGGCCACTGGAATTGGGAGAGTCAATTGTCAAAGAGATGAAGTAGGTCCAGTCTAAAGTGAAACATGGGAGTATGACATTATTCACTGACTTATATTTCATTCAGCTCTTTGACCAAAGAAGGTATCTTTGCATATGATTCCAGTCTCAAAGATGAAGTTTTGATCATGAGTATGGTTCTTTGCTATCTGGGTGACTCGCCTATGGCAGCAGAGGTTACAAATACACCAATTCCCGGAATTTGCAAGAATCCCTGCAGAATATGCCATTTGCGGGTTGATCAAGCTAAAGAAAGGAGTAGTTTGGGTTACATCCATGATTTCTTTGGGATAAAAGGGTTACCTTGCCCACGTAGGTGGTATGAAACCGTTCAGAAAACAAATGGTTCTTGGAAAGTACTCAAAACAAAATCCAAGGCAGAATATGACAAACACATGAATGAATTAGGTTTGGTGGACAAACTTCAAGATAAACTCATAGAATTGAGACGCAATAATCCTCACGACCGGCAAAGAATAGAGGTAATTGAAAATACTGAACCTCACCGACTTTGCAATGTATTTACACATCTCCTAGAGTTTGATGGATGCAAAGACACACCTGTTTAAATTCTCCATGTTTTCTCCCTTGGTGTTGTCAAGTACTTGGTCAGGGACTTCATGGAAAAACAGAAAGACCTTGCAAAGATGGAGGCCCTTTTCAACTCAGTTAACTTGGATTGCCTAAACATTCCACCAATCCAAGGTAAATACATGGTCACCCACTGGAAAAGTTTTATTGGAAAGGACTTCCGCACTTTAGTCCAGTTGGCCCCATTTGTATTTTTTCCCTTCATGGATGAAACACAAAAGAAATTATGGATTCCTCTATGCAAACTAGGAAGCCTGATTTTCCAGACCACTGTAGAAAGCATGGATGAATATATTGCAGAACTTCGAATGAATATACAGACATTCATGTATCACATTCTCATGATGTCAGCACAATGGGCAAATAAGCCCAAGCTTCACATATTGTTACATCTCCCCGAGTCCATCAAAAGATTTGGGCCAGCAACTTTATTTGCCACTGAGAAGTTTGAAAGTTTCAATGGCCGTCTCAGGCACACCGCAGTTCACACCAATCGGCTCAGTCCAGGACATGATATTGCCATCAGTTTCAGTAACTATCAGATAATGAGATTAATCCTTTCAGGTGGTTACATGTTTGACCATAATCAAAAAGAGTATTTCCAAGCATCAAACCAAGTGAGAAGTATATTTTCAGGAAACCCAGCGATTCAAAAAGCCATGGGATTCAATAGCCAAAAAGTCATGACAATTGGACAATACCCCTACGTCAAATCATCCAAAATTCCAGATGCTGGACTTGAACAAGTTCCAGATGCATTGAGACTGTATTACCCAATGACCCAAATCCGACAGATTTGGGTACTGAACATCAATGATAAGGAATCTATTCAAAAGGACTCATTTGTCATTGTCAGTCAAATTTATCTTCTTTTCATATTGCCTATGAGATATAAAGTGCTGAAAGGACATCCAATACATCCAGGAAGAAAAAAATAATGGTAATTCAGGCATCTCTTGTGTCATATCCATTTGGGAAGTCATCCACCCCAAATCTTACTTCATAAAAGTGGCTGAATGTAAACTCAATGGCTTGCAAAAGGATTGCTCATTGAGAATTGTACACAAACAAAGAAATTTTACATGTGTTCCTGTTTCTGTGAGTCAAATTGATTACCACATGTCCATCCCAACCTACCCAATCTGATCAATCTGTATTACTACTCATTAGAAAATCCTATGTTGTGTAAATGTGCAACACAACTGCTTTGATGGTGGGTGTCAGGCAGGGGTGTCAAATAGATCAAGAAGGAACAGACAAGAGGGAACCACGGTATCTTGTGAAATACATCACACTTCCTATAACAGCTATCTCTTGAACGCATTCTCACATCACCAAGCTGCATTGCACTGGTGCTTTTCCAAATTGGAAAATGAACAAATCACAGAACACAAAATGCATGATGCAGCACATGCTGGTCAAAAAATTTGGATTGATAGTATGACCAAAAAGAAAGGAAAAAATGTGGAAGGATCAAGGCAATCAACCCACCCTCAGTTCAGCCCCCAGGTTCCACCACAATCATTGTATAACCCTGTTAATAGCCCTGGTGCTGTGTCTTTTTCATCTCACCACCCAAATGTGAGCCCTCAAGCTGTTCCAAGGACTCATCACAACCCTCAAATCAGCCGGTCATTGTATAACTTCAATTTCAGCCCCCAGGTTGCACCAAGGTCATTGTCTAACCCAAATTTCAGCCCTGGTGTTGCATCAAGGTCATTGTATCACCCTCATTTCAGCCCCCAGGTTGCCCCAAGGTCATTGTATAACCCAATTAGCAGCCCCCAGGTTGCACCAAGGTCCTTGTATAACCCACATTTCAGCCCCCAGGTTGCACCAAGGTCATTGTATAACCCAAATAACAGTGGTGGTGTTGCATGCGCTTCATCTCATCGCCCCAATGTGAGCTCTCATGCTGTTCCAAGGCCATATTACCCCCCTCAAATCAGCCCCCAGGTTGCATCAAGGTCATTGTGTAACCCAAATCGCAGCCCTGTTGTTGCATCCACTTCATCTCACCAACCTCAATTCAGCCCTCATGTTGAAGCAAGGACTCTTTATCACCCAAATCACAGCCCTGGTGTTGTATCCACTTCATCTCACCACCCAAACTTTAACACCCATGTTCCTGTTCCTTCCAGGTCATCTCATCACCCTCAATTCAGCCCTCACATGGCATCAAGTCACCAAAATTATAGCCCCCGTTCTGCCTCAAGCCCAAAGTACTACATGTGATATTCTTCATGTCATTACATGGCCAATTTTAATGCATTCTGATTTGTTGCCACCCCACCTTTTTTCAAAGCAAAAATTACACTTTGTTGTTGTTTTTATGACGTCAATTAGTAGATATGGCCAATTAAACGCCAAAATTATTAGAAAAATACAGATAAATCATGTTTTTATGATGATATTTAGTAAAACATCATTTATATCTAAAAAAACCAAATGGGCATTGGAGGTAATCATGATGAAATGCCACATCTGTGACAGGATTCACCCCAGAGTAGAGGCAAATGACCTAAGTTGGTTGTACAGGTCAAACCATTTGTGTAGTTCCCATTTGACAGGTCACACCATTTGTGTAGTTCCCATATATGACACAATCACAAAAGGACATATGGATCCCATTATGCTATATTGGAAGCCTAACATTTGACACAAAAATAGATGACAAGATTCACACAATCCTGAGATTTGGCCCAGCTGGCTTATTTGCCAGTGAGAAGTTTGAAAGCTATGAAACCAAATAAAAATATAACATATATATATATATCTAGTTACAAGCGTAAGAGGTCAGCCTTGAGGATTGTAAGATCCCAGCCGCTTAAGAACGTTGGCCACACCAGATATTATCAAACGAGCTGGGCCCACACAGAATCCTAGGTCTGTGAGCTCTTTCTGAGACATTCCTTTGAAAGCAGACCAGTGGTAGAAAGAATGTTCAGCCATTACAGACAAAGTGTGTCTGTCATTTTCAGACAAGTATGAAATGAGGAAAAATTCCGCCATGGTGAGATTGGCTTCTCCCCGCCATGGAGTGCTGGTGGGGCATGCACCAGAAATTGAGTGAGAATTATCCCCAGTTGGAGGGATAAGGGGGAGATCTGGAGCCTGGTTGGTGTTGATTTCATCAGTGGTGTCCACTTCAACCCCATCTTCTGAGGGGGGCCATGAGATGTGAGTGTAGTCTGACTCAGTGGTGCTGAGGCTAGGGGGGGACTACAACAACTTTAAATCAGTCAAGTTGCCTCAATTTGAAAAGATAAATCATGTAATTAACTTACAGGATTCTTTGATAATCTCTCCTTGTGTTCAGGGGAGAATTTGATCAACACTGAGACAGAAATATCCCCTTTCTTGGGGATATTCACCATGAGGCGTCGAAAGCGCCGGTACGTCGAAGCGGATACCAGGGGGTAGAGGTGGTATCGTCGTCTGCGGCGGATGCGGCCGGTCCAAGCGAGATGGCAGGAGGCATCCTCATACTTCAGGATGCCTCCGACCATGAAGTCGCTGCGGGCCAAATCAAGAAAATCGAAAATTACTTTCTTGAATCGGCACAGCCGGTGGGTGGTGCGTTGGCTGACCGGCATAAGCTGACTGTTGTTGGTCGGCCAGAAACCTTGCGCCTTCTCAGGCGCACAGAGTTTCAGAATGTTGTCGCATAGCCAGGGGTCAAACACGATGTCGACCAGGTTGGTGGATCTAGCCATAAGGGCTGATGGAGCGGGAAGGAGGGATGAGAATGGTTATGAAAGGACTGCTTAGTGCAGTCCTTTTATAACCATTCTCATCCCTCCTTCCCGCTCTCTCTGGCTGGAAGGAGGGATCATTGTCCTCAAGTCTAGATCTGAGTCCCGGTCGACTTGAGAACCTTGTGTGGATTCCAAGCCGCTTGGAATCCACACAAGGTTCTCAAGTCGACCGGGACTCCGATCTACGGTCGACTTGAGGACAATGGGGAGCTCAAGCCGACTTGAGAACCTCAAATGGCTCTCAAGTCGACATGAGCACCCCCCTTTGTGGTCAAGTCGACTTGTGGATGGTGCTCAAGTCGGCTTGAAAACGTCATTTTGGTTTTCAGGTTGACTTGAGTACCGTTGGGGGGGCTCAATCGGACTGCATCACACCATGAGAGCATTTGGTGGTCCTCAAGTCGACTTGAGGACCAAAAATGGTTCTCAAGTCGGCTTGAGGGCCCAGATTTGGCTCTCAAGTCGACCTTAGAACCATTTTTGGTTCTCAAGTCAGCCTGAAGACCCCATGGGTAGGAGGTCTCCCAGGCCAAAGCTTAATTTGGTCTGGAAGTCGACCTGAGGACCAATTTTCGTCCTCAAGTCGACTTTTGTTGTCTGTTCGTCTTGAAGACGACTCAGATGTCAACCAGGTGCACCCGTGGTGTAGGATTGTAATGTGAGAATGTTTAGAAGATAAATCCCATAAGCGAACAAAAAGTAAGACAGAGAGAGAGAGATTTATGATAACTCTTAAAAGATTGTCAACATGCATGTTATGTATTTCAAATTGATATATACATAAATACATAATTTATATAATTTCGATTCACATAAAAATAAACTTATCCCACGGCGAGCTATTCGCATTGCTCTTGGAACTCGAACCATGTAACATACAGGAAGGTTGTGCAGGTTTTTTTTAAAAAAAGTGTAATTTCACCATTGGCATTGCACACTATGAATATCATTTGTTTTGATCTACAAGTTTGTTAAGTTGCAACATTTGTTAATTACTTATTGTTATGAGGACCTAGTGAGTACGTGGTAATCTAGACCAATTGATCTAGTGGGTTGTGGTGGGGGTGTGATGTTTTTAACCTTCTCAGGTTGGTTTGTAAATGGGTGAAGGGTGTTGAAATTGAAAGAGAGGGTTTGTTGGAGGAAGAGGGTTTGTTGGAGGAAGAGGGTTTGTTGGAGGAAGCGGGTTTGTTGGAGGAAGAGGGTTTGTTGGAGGAAGAGGGTTTGTTGGAGGAAGAGGGTTTATGATGGGGAAAACTAACAAATGATTTGCAATTGAAGGGGGAGGTGTAGTTGTCCTGGGTTGGAAGGGGTAGCAGCAAGGGGTTGGTGTAACAATTATGCAATAATTCTAGCTAAGCTCAGTAGAAAAGTAAATCTATAATTCTAGAACCTTTGGAAATTCCATCTGAGAAGATGTCACTTTTAGTTGTAGAATTTAGAACTTTAGATTTCCTTTCTAGAATGTTCCTGAGTGATGGGTGTCTATTTAAGAGGGTTGTGTAGCCTCAAGAGTTTGCCTTTTCTCTTGAAGCAAGATCTTTGTAGAATTGTCTTTATATTTATTACCTCAAAATTAAAATTATCATTAAAGCCCCAAAACTATTACCCTTATAAGTCAATTTGACTTTCTCTATTATTCTGTATTCTTGAAGCCCGGATACCTTAGCAAGTCTAAAGACCAATTAGCCTGTCTACCAGTCTGTTAGCTTGTCTACCCTTTATTATTGGATCCACATAGATCCTAGGGCTTACAGTTGGGCTTGCCAGGATTTGAACACCGGACTTGTCACTCTCTCAGGAGTGATGTAATTTGTTGCACAGGGGAAACACCAAGCTTCCATTGGTGAGGGCTACCACTAGACCATCCAGGCCCTTAAATTTTCCTTTTGACCACAAGATCAACATAAAACATGCTTCACACATGGTACTACTCTACTTGTCAACAAATGGAATCATTAACAGGTTGAGTAAAGAGTGTGCGCAGGTTGCACACCCATTTTATGTGCTTCTGTATGCATACATATACACATAAAAAGGGTGTGCAGGCCACATGCCCATTTTATGTATATACAAAAGGGGGGTGCAGCCCACGCACCCATTTTATATATAGAAAAAAAAGGGGTGTGTGGGCTGCACACCCTTTTTAACTGTATACTGCACATCCAAAGGGTGTGCCCCTGGTGTGGGTGTATGGTCAGCGGCATGCGGCTATCAATGCCCTGCATGCAAGTGCCATCACGCAACTTTCTTGATTAACCCTTTGATTAATTCCAAGCAGTGGGTCTGAAATTTTTTCCAACAAATTTGGCTCTGATATGATCTGTAACTTGGGTTGATATTGCACTCAGAAATTAACCTCATATGCTGTATAAGTCCAGCTGAGGTTTTATTCTACTTATGGATAACCTTGATCTCAATTTTGGGCCCCCATGCTTTTTTGTATATTGTTGATCCATCCAATTTTCAATGAAAGACTGTGTTCACATTAAAATAATGCATAGTGATATTACAAATTTAAAAAAGTAATGATAAATAATTGGTGCACTGTCTGTCAATTGAAAGTGACTTGTTTCTAGGTATCATCACTGGTGTTGTATCTGGGTCAGCTACTATGATATTAGGATCAAATCAACAATGGGTATTGAAAATTACACATGTAGCAAGGTGGTATGTTATGATGTGATGTGGCTTATTTAGAGGTGAATGGGCCATAGAATAAACTGAATTTCTGTTTCCAAATGTGATCTATGGAAGTATAATATATCTGTGGGTAATATACTGTGAGTTTATCTATTTAACCCACCAATTATCTTTAGGGGGTCAATAAACATACCTGATTTTTCCATGTTTATACCTTGGTTTTCTGGGTATTTTCCTTCCCCCAACCCGCTTTTAGACCTGTTTTTTTGGGTATTCAAGTGGTCCAATAGGACCAATTTTTCTTTCTAAAAAAACATTATGTAATCTTAAAGAATCTCAGGTAATGAAAAATTTCCAAAAGTAAAAATAAAAGTCCACCTGGTTTTCCATGTTTACACCCAGAGTTTTTTTTTTCTTCTTCTTTTCTTTTTTTATTTGTTTTGACTTTGTTTGATGTGTTTTATAAAATTAAAACTCACAACCTTGCCACATGGGTATATGGAGTTCAAAAAAAGCAGGCTTTCACCCTTCAAATTGAAACAACATGTTGGATTGCTGGAGGGAAGATCACATGTGGTGTTAGGTGAAATCTTGTTGGTAACAAGATTCATTGTACCAAACTCTCCAAAAAATGGCTAGAGATGGCTTACTTTTAGGCTTGGTGAGAAAATTTTAGAAGAGAGGAAGGGGAGAAGATTATTTGAACAGACTCAAGGGGACTCAATAATGGGGACCGGGTTGATTATGAGGAGAACTGATGATGTTTTTACTCTGATCAGGCTATGGCTTGAATAGAATAAATACATGAGCTCAAACTGTGGTTGAATAATAATGAATAAAAAATAATAATGAATAAAATTTGAGAGACATAAGTAATAAGTTCTTGTAAGATAATTGACTACAATGACGTCTCAGTCTCTTTTAGTCAAGCAATACAAATTAATCAAGATAAAATATTTCTTAAAGTCACAGATAACATGAGGCGTTAATTCACACTAATCAAACTTTAATATCAGAAAATGAGTCAAGAAAGAGAATAAACAAACAATTAGAACTAAGAGTTTGTAAATACAATAAAACTTAATATAAAATTGTTGTATTCTGGTTTGAGTCAAGTTGATATAAGAAAAGTGTAAAGAAGGGGATTTTTGGGAGGAACAGAAGAAGAAGAAAACTCAACACTTGGGAAACTGGTTTTGACTACAGGTGCAATTAAACCCCAATCATGGTGCTTGTTGTAAGATTCTGAGATGGCTGGCTGAGTGTCCTCACACTACAAGAAAAACTCTAGAAACTGCCAGCAGTTGACATGCAGAAGCTCAAAGAAAGCTTGTGGTTATACCCAAGCCATTCTCAAAGGTTTCTTACATAAAGAAGAATAGAAGTGCTATTTTAAAGAATGAATAAAACAAAGATAACTAATCAACAAATATCAACAAATTATTTAATTCTGGAAGAACTTTTAATACTGGGAGACAAGAAATTTAGGCCCAAGGAAAGATTGGGCTCAAGAAATTATTTCCATCATTTGGATTACTCTTTGGAATGTTGCTTCCAATAAAATTCCACCATTGGGGATGGCCAAAGTTAATCCTTAAAATTGAAGGAGATGAAGTGGTAAATATCATTAACAAGAAGGATGCAGATGGGTGGGATGTTTGGGGGAGGATGAGAAAGAGGATGTAACAGAGAAGAAGCCTCTGAAAATAAAACAACTGGCCCCCTTGGAGTATCAGCCAAAAAATTACCATGGGCCAGAAAATTCATCCAGTATTTAAGAGGGGCACTTCCCTCTCCTGAGTGTTCAAGAAATTTCTTTATTTCTTGTTTTATTTTCCCCCACATGCTGAAAAAATAATTTGGATCTGAGTAAAGTTGATTGTCCTCCATTTCATTCTTGTTTTCCTCACAAATTTTGAATCAGTTGTTTGTTGGTTTTCCCATACTCACTGCAGCTGGTTGAAATTCACAGTTCTCAGTTCCAGCTACATCAGTGACTACTGATACATGGGTTATTACCTCTTGAGCTGTTATGATATCCTTGAACTTAAAATAAATAGACAGGGAATTATATCAGCCAGAGAAAACAATATAAAAAGAGGAAAGAAGAATACTCCAAGATAATAGTCTAGCTTCATTGTCTTCACTTAAGATAGAGCTGGCCTTCATTTTCCCCTGTGTAAAAATAAAACCATCAACCTGGTGATATTATCAAATATATTATGTAAGAGCTCACACTTCCTTTAAGGAGCATCATAATCCTGGAAACCCTTATCAAATTTGACTTTCCTTCTGGAGCCCACCACTTTCCTTCTTATTTCACTTCCTGACCGCTTGTGGTAAAAGGAAACAAGGCCAGGGGTTGTAAATAGGCTCATATAAAAGAGAATTGGAGACTTTCAGATTTTCAAGGGGAAGGATGCCTAGGTGGATCCTTAGGAAGATTACCATCTGGTGGTCCATTATCTGCCAGTGGATCATTGGGAAGTTCACCCTGAAAGTTCTCCTCCTCCTGCAAAAAAATAAAATAAATACATAAGAGTTCCATCAATTAATAGATAACATCATTACCTCATATTATTCATTCTCTTCTTCTTCCTACTCAAACGGGTTTTTGTGTGGCCTTCCCTTTTCCCTGAGAACCTATTGAACAAATATTTCAGGTGATTATGTAAAAGTTTAAATGTTTTCAATGTATAATATACAGTGGTTTATCCATAGTTTTTGTCACAATGTAAAAATGAGTGACACCCCTGGTTCACCTCATGGGATGAATTTAATCTAAAAAACCTGTCACCCTCACAAATTTTCTTAAAATTCAACCCCACAAGCTTCAATCTTACTCCTAAAACCACCCAATAAAAGCTGGGGTCATACTAACCACTATTGGAACCAATCTCAGGATTGAACAACTGAATATCACAACAGGAATTGTTGCTCAGTGTCTCAAGATGAAAGTGAAATAAAATGATGGGAATTACTCATTTTTTTTGTCTTCTTCATTTCCAGCTTCCTCTCCCCCCCCTAGTGTAGCTGTTCTCAGAATTTCTATAAATTTATTCCAGAAGACAAAACATTAGTCAAATTTATGTTATTTCTCATACTTTTTTTTCTCTTAGTTATGTATTTATAAATAATTTTTATTGATTATCATCAGCACCTTCAGAGCCTGAGAGAAAAAACCCTCAAAATACCATTGCAGCCCCTGAAAACAAAAAACTGAGGTAAAATTCTTCTCATATTCTGTTTTCCACAAAATTCTGTTATGTTTTAGCTATTATTCTATCAATAATTAGTTGATAATAGGGGGTATCAAATATGACCAAATCCACAATTACAACCAGTGAATCAAGATTTTCACAAGATTTGACTTTTGAGAATTCTGAACCATTAGGGGGTGTCAAATATGACCAAATCCACCATTCTCTAATCAACTGGTTTTGAAAATCCACCATTTCTAAAAACCATTGATATCTATATAAAATGGTTCAGAATTCTCAAAAGTGAAATTTTGTGGAAAATCCTAATTCACTGGTTTTAATTGTGGATTTGGTCATATTTGATACCCCCTATTATATATTGATATGCATGGGTTTTACAAATGGCGGATTTTCAAAACCAGTTGATTAGATAATGGTGGATTTAGTCATATTTGATACCCCCTAAATATCCATTACTAAGCTGTAATTTTTATTTATTCAATTGTTAAATTTACAATTTCCTTTTTTTAGAGCATCCACAATTGTCTTGATAAGTCGGCTCAATAAGCCAACTTTATCAAGATGTTGCCCCACTCGTGCGCTCAATAGTGCTTGACAACTATCTAATTGCTAGGATTCTCCATAGAGATCCATAAATTTATGGACCTCTATTGAGCTTGATACGGTAACTTGTGAACAACTTTCACAAGTCACCTTTCAGTGAACCCTCCCCCCTTTCAACACCCCCGAGAGCTCCCCACTCGTAAAAACCCACTCCGGGAAGTGCTCCTCTGAAACTCAAGTTATTTGTGGTGTTCAAAATTGCATACATAAAAGAAATGCATAAACCCATAACGGCATAGGCCACAATTTTGGCTGGGAGGTATAAGTTTAAGATTTTATGTTTCTTAGGCAATACTGAGAACCCCATTTAAACATCCCCCGACCCCATCTTTGCAACTCACCACCGTCAAAACCATAGGATCACTGCTTCCAACGGGCCGACACCAGAACGCAAGTTGATGATCCGGGAGCTCCATTTACTCTTTGTCACCTGCTTAGCACGGCTACAAATTGATGAACAGCACTCCTGAGCGATTCTCACCGGCCAACGCTTCAGCTTCTTCTGCACAATGATCCTGGCTGTCATTGAACACAAACATCTTGAGGCTCCCAATCAAGAACTCCTCCATCTTCTAGCTCTCATCCTTCTCCTACGTTCCCAATCCAGAATTTGATATCAGCTTTCAATATTTTGTCATTTCTCGTGGGAGGCTCAAACAACATGTGCACAGGCAGAGGGAATCCTCCAACTGATTACCATGGTATGTGACCGCCGCTACTTGGCACCAAGAGTTCCTCGTCCCTGAATTGCAAAAATTTCCCGAACGTTTGAGGTTTTATCTGGTGACAATGATACTGTATTTCTCCAATGGGTGAGTTTTTTTTCCTGTTTTGCAAAGCTCTTGTCACATTAATTGAACTTTCATAGGCTAGGATGAATCGGCCAAGTTTCTACATGTTGTTAAACAAAATACAAGACCACTCAGTTTTCAAGAATGATTCAAATCACGCGCAAGCACCAATTTAGTGGCAATTGCTTGTGGCACTTGCTCATTTGGAAATCAACGGCAACGGTGGTTTGGCTCATATGCTCAAGCAGCTTTTCAACATATCTAGTGATTTATATTTTTCTTTACTTTGCCAGTGATATCTTGGCAATGAACTGATGTTTTCTTTGTTTGTCTGCAATTCCAGAAGGATCTGTCGAAAATTACACAAATTGGTGCCTGCGTGCAATTGCTGACCTGGAAGAGCAATACGTGAAATGGCCATCCACGGAAGATTGAGAATACTATTGTTCCCAACCAACTTTGTATGATTTTTTCAGTGATGCAATTGGCCTTATTGATGGGACAATCTTTCCATTGGCTTTTGCACCAACAATACATAAGGAACATTTTTGGATGCAAAAAAGCGTGTACGGAATGAATTCAATGATTGTTTGTACTTGGGAACAACAAATAATCTATGCTCTGCATGGATGGTATGGAAGTGCACATGACCAGCGCGTATACAAGAACTCTCAGGTAAGTTTCCACTAGTCTTATCAAATGCACAACTTTCCTTTCCTTTGCTGAGGAAGCTTTCAGCTATTCATCCAACCTGGCAAATATTTCTTGCCATGCGAGTATTTGTTGGCCGATTCTGGTTACACAGCCTCAACAACAATCATACCTGCATTCAAACAGTCACCTGGGAAACAATTACCGGCCAAAAAATTAGCCTTCAACTTTGAATTGAGTCGTCAACGGTGGAGCACTGCATTGGAATGCTCAAGAACAGGTGGCAGTCACTCAAACTCCTCCGGCACAAATTATACAATATCCGATCAGCAAGGCGCTTAAACCAATGGCTGAAAGTTTGTGTGATCTTGCACAACTTTTTGCTCTCACACACCTGCAATTGGCAGGTATTGTCTACTAACCATGGCAGTGCAGCTCCAGAATTGGAGGAGGGGAAAGAGGCCGATGAACCCTCATTCACCTTTGAAACCTTTGAAGATACATCTTGTTGAGATGAACTTTTTGCTTTGTTTAGCAAACAAAGGGCTGAATTGTAGTATATTCTCTCATGTTCATTGTTTTTTTTTGTTTTCTTTGTTTTTTTAAAAAAATAGAAGAAAAAAAATCAAAAACAACTACATTGTATTTAATTTTTATTGATTTTTTTTTTGTTCAAAAAACAAATCAATGTGATGAGAGCTGAGTTGCAAAAAACAATAGAAAAATAAAAAGTAACAAAGAAGAAAAATGAGAAGGGGACAAATTGTATAGTAGCTGCAAGACAAGAGAGATAAGAGAAACCAGGTATGATTCTACGAGTTGTGATGGAACTCATTGATTACAAGCCAAGAAAGATTCAGTGACCTAAAAGTAATATACATAAAAATAAGAATGTCTGGATATGGGAATGTGACCGGGTCTTCACATAGGCTAATCAGTTTCTGCAGTTTGAGGTCCAAGGAACTCAATTGTTGCTTGCTTTGCTTGCTCAAAAGATAGGCCAGACTTTAAACAGTCCTGCATCATCCAAGCACGCTGAAAAGCACCTGCATGGCAATGTTTTTGATTGGCCTCAGCTTTTGCATTGGCCAACTTGATTTCGCGCATCTGTATATTGAGCTCTTTTTCGCAAAGCTGGAGCCGTAACAAGTCTGGATTTGATTTGGTGGAAGGATTTTGTTTGTTAATCATACTAGATACCATCATCAAGGCTGCCTCAGACATTTTCTTGTTGGCCCGAGCAATTCTTTCATTCACCTCGTTGTTAGAGGCCCAATCGGCAGCCAGTTCCCACTTGGATGGAAGGAACTTGCCTGCTATTTGCTCTGCATATGTCTTCCATTTGTGTGACAATGATGATTGAGCTGACCGGTTTGCAAGACTGTAGGAATGATTGACTTGTTGTTGATCGGGCTGAGTAGGCTTCTGAGTAGACTGTTGACTCAGGGACCTATTTGATGGTTGACTTGACCACCGGGTAGACTGCTGAGACAACTGGGTCAATTCTAGATCCAAGACTGGTGGGAGCTCATCATTGGATTCCCTCCCACCATGTTCTGATGGCAACCAGTTTGATGGCGTAGTTGGACGGTCCTCAGGCCTCTCCTTGAGCTCTTTGGGCCTCTCTTGATCAAGGTCTCCTGACCTAATTGATCTATTGTCAACGGGATTGCCACTTGCTGTCTCCTCGGTCATAACATAGCCTGCTGAGGGGTGACCAAGCATGACCGGCTCTAGTTGATAAAAATAAGAACATGTGCGCAATATCTCCGCTGAAAAACCAGAGTCAGCAAGTTTTGAAGCAGGGATATTTGAGCCAAATTACATACCTTCAGTCTCATTCCTTGCATCTTCAATATATTGTTGGGCATCAGGGTCATCACCATGCTCCCTTGCCTTTTCTCTACCTCTCTCCATAATTCCCTGGCCCGTTTGTTCTTTCCAGCGGAGCGCCTCGCGAAATTTCGCCTCCTGTCGAGTAATCTAGGATATCAAACATCAAACAATCAAGGTACTTAGTTGCATTGGTTGAATGCAGAAAACTCTTTACCAACCTGTTTCTCAACGCCCTTCCAGTCACGCTGGTGACTGAAACCATTTGCCTGTAAGTAATTGCAGATCATCTCGCACACCTGTCTCTTGCTAATACTCGAGTCCCGCCAGGAATTGTAGTGATCTTCAACGGTGAGCCAATCCATGATCAAGTCCTGCTCGGACTTGGAATCAGCATTCTTGTCCTTTGTCCACGATCTTGGGGGCTTTCTAGTTCCTCAAGACGTAGTAGTTGAACCCCGATCTGGGCTAGTTCTGCCTCTGCGTTTGCGACTTCCTTGGCCCCGAACGGCCACAGTGCTTGGTAGTTGGTCTTCAGCATTGTTGGAGTCGGGTGGATCCGGTATTGAGTTGGAAGGTTGGTTCTGTGCTACATTTGGAACTTGATTCATTAGCTGGCTTGGAATCACTGATAAAAAAGGGGATCCAGGTGCCGTTCCTGTCTGCATTTGACTATACTGGATGTTAGTATCTAGAAAAGGAATGAATTTTTATGGGTGACTTACAAGAGTAATGGTAGATTGAATCCCGGAGAGAGCTGTACAGAACCGTTTGGAGGTGCCAGCAGAGAAGTTTGGCCTGAAGATGGTAGTGCCGGCGGAGATGTTTGGCCTGAAGGTGGTAGCTGCCCCAACATTGATGATTTGTAGAGCGGCTGCCAAGCCAGAGTCTTATGATTTTATGAATCAAAATATGCTGAATGAGTCGGGGGAGTTGGGGGAATCATAAGATTTTTTTTGGTTATACTGTTATGGTTTTATGTAAAAAATTGCTTATGCAATTTTGAACACCATAATTGACTCAAGTTGCAGAGGAGCACAAGCGTGGAACCGGCTGAATAACCTAGCAATAGAGCCGGGTTATCTATTGAGCTGCGAGTGGGGACACTCTTGACAAAATAACTGTTGAGCTCGCTAAGAGCTTGACAGTTGTCGAAAAGTTATCCACATGATTGTGGATGCTCTTACTATTATTCCATTGTCATATTACAACTAATCTTCCATATGTTAATTATTTGTTAGCATATATTTATAAAGTTTTCTAGCTCAACCACATCCTGAACACATTAGCACGGTTCACGTAGGCTAAACTTCAACAACAATTTTAAACATTTTAACACCTCTGATATAAAGTTTAACCTAACGCTATCCCACCCAGTGCATCTATAACCTGCTTATATCCAACTTATATCCACCCGATAGTTGATATATATCCCCCCGGTATCTCTCCGAAACAAAACTTACTCGTAAATTGGGGGAGCGGAAGTGGTCGGGGGGAGGATGAGGTTATAAGTTGTTTCACCTACGTGAACGGTGTTGTTGATGTGTTGTTGATGTTTATGAAAACTTTGTTGATGTTTATCTTCAACAAGGTTAAAAATCCTCTACGTGAACCGTGCTATTTTACTTAGTCTACCTAAACTGACAAACTGTCAGAAGTAATTCAGTATCCTTTTATTCAAAAATTGGCTCCTTGGTCCAATCAGACCTTAAGGTAGACCCAAAAATATCACAATGGGCCACCAGCATATTTGCTCAACTCTATGGCCGGGGGACACCCGGCTATGAGGTTGTATAAAACCTTAATGGTCGACGAAAAGTTCGTTTATTCAATCCAGAGGCAAAATGTGGAGCTCGTCCGAGTCTCGGTGGAAACTCGGTTCTATAAGAACGCCTTTACTTTGAGCGAAGTTGGTGAGAGTTATGACTCGCGGCTAGTGCCAATTAAAGTGGTCACAGCCAGTTTACCGCATCAGTGTAGCTAGCGCGGTGTCGAGTCGTGTAAACATTCGCGGGTAGATACGGCTAGCTTGCGGTCAGCTCGTAACCTAACCATTGCTAAACGTGGCAAATTAGCCAAGATTCTAGCTTCTAGCGAACTTGGCTCCGGGTTAAAACCTGTGCGATTGAAATGGGTGGCTCAAGTACCTAGCTCGCGCGGAATAGGCCACCGCTGCGGATAATTAGGCATAGTATAGTGGCTTGTTTTCCATAGGCTAGCGCGTCAAGGGTAGCTGTACTCTACATACAATATGGCCGATGGAATCAACAGCGAGGTGAGTTGATTCCGCGGAAGAACAGTCATATTTGAAGAGAGCTGAAGGTTGGGGCTGATCATTTTAAAATTTCATGCGGTGGGGGAAATCGCCATTAGACAAGCCAAACGGAGTAGCCAAATACTTGACAAGAACAGGGGTTTGGGTGATAGCAGTAATTAGCGACTTGTCGACCTATAATCATGCCCAGCCACATGAAGGAGGGGTATAGTCAGTTGGTAGGACACTAGGCAGATTCGAGAAAGTATTGCGTACGGTCTTTTGATCAGCGATTCGGCTATCAGGACATTTCTTCTTCTCCCGCTCGCCCTTCTCAGCAAAGAACTCCTTGGCTTTTGCCCTTTGGTCTCGGGTCTTTTTCTCTTTGGCGAAATAAGCATCGTTGAATTTTTCATCAAGCTGGAGAGAAGGCGCGTCAGTAGGAGGCTTCTGTAGCACCAAATAGAGGGGAACTGAGCTACCTTCAAGCTTGAAATGTCGACCTTGGTTTGAGTGGCGATAACATAAGCTTGATTGACACGTCTTAGAGGGACGCCGTTAACCTTGAATGGGCCAGAGACCATGAGAAGGCCACTTTCGAGTTGCTTCAGAAATACGGCACGCTTGCCACGGAAACGACCAGCAAGGATGATGACAACTGTGCCAGGAGTCAATGTGGAGCGGAGACCTGGAGCACGGTGTGCTTTTCGGGGCTTCTTGGGTTTCGATTCTACTTCCGTGGGGTAAAACCGGGGTGCCTTGTGTACGGGAACGAGACGCTCGCCGCCATTCTTGGCCCCACCAACCTGGCCATGAGCAGGAAAGTTTGGTCAGTAAAAGGAAGGTCAACAGTGGGGGTATGTAGATTACCTTAACAGTCTTGGTGGCAGCGTAGTCGACTTCGGGGGCTTTGTTACTCGGGATTGGCTTGTGGGGACGCTTGTAGAGAGCCTTCTTGGAGTATAACTGCGACCTACTGAGTCGGTTAACGTGGGGTCCGATGGCCCGGTTTCGTGAAGAGTTCTTCTTGGTTGTGACAGCCATCGGTGGGATCTAAAGAAATCCGAGTTGAGATGGAAGGAGGGAAAGAATTGTCAGAACCAAGGGCCAGCTGCATCTCTTTGCCAGCAGCGTTGGCCCTGGCTAATGCGTCACCCATGCCGAAGCAGACGGGGAGCTAGAGGACAACTTTCGGTGCTGGTCTTCATGGCCAGTTGATACCGGAGACAAGACGCACCAGAAGTCGTTGATCTTGAAGTTCTCGAAGTCTTGAGGGGGCCAGTTCCGATCGAGTGTGGGGTGAGCAACCTGGTGCGGGCGTGTTTCTGATGGGGAAACCAATCGAATGCAATCTCACCAACTTAAACCTAACCCACGGCAAGGAGCTTTTTTTGGCAGCTGTCTCGGCGCAGTTGAACACAGGACGTCAGGAGGCTCTTGCTTCGGTCAGAGCATCTCCACCGCAGGGGTAACGGCGGCGCATCAATTTACTTATTTATGCCTGAATTTCGAAGTCAATCCGAATGTCATCGTGCGGATGTTGGCTGTGAGCCTTCCAAATATATATAACTTAAAGACATTTTGAAGATAATTTAAGGACACTGCGCAGTGTCCTTAAATTGTCTTCGAAATGTCTATGAGTTATAATTGATTTTTTTCTTTTTTCTCCGTTCGAATTGCCTTCAAAATGTCTTCAAATCCGATTTGAATTCTTCCCGAGGTCAATTCAAAGTCTCACTTCGAAGTCATTTCGTAGTGGCTTGACTTCAAAACAACATCAAATTATCATTGAATTCACTTTGAGGTCTCACTTCGGAGTTGCTTTGGAGTCAGGCCACTACGAAGTGACTTCAAATTTGGCTCAAAGTCTTTCCAAAGGCTCACTTTTTTTCTTTTTCTTTTTTCTTTTTTCTTTTGTAAAGTGTAATTTCACCATTGGCATTGCACACTATGAATATCATTTGTTTCAAACTACAATTTTTTAAGTTGTAACAATTGTTTGAGCACTTGTTGTTATGAGAACCTAAGTTTCTGTGAGTACGCAGTAATCTAGACAATTTGATCTACTGGGTTGTGGTGGGGGTGTGATGTTTTTAACCTTCTCAGGTTGGTTTGAAAGCGGGTAACAGGTGTTGAAATTGAAAGAGAGGATTTTTTGTGTGAAGGGGACAACTAATAAAGGGTTTGCAATTGAAGGGGGAGGTGTGGGTTGGAAGGGGTAGCAGCCAGGGGTTGGGCTTGCTGGGATTTGAACACCGGACTCGTCAATCTCTCAGGGGTGAGATAATGTATTGCACAGGGGCAACACCAATCTTCTGTGGGTGATGGTTACCGCCAGACCATCCAGGCCCCTAATTTTTTTCTTTTTCTTTTTCTTTTTTTTTCAGCGCACTTTTGAATAATGTTCATTTTTTGTTTTGAGCTCATCTTGAATAACATTTGTTTTTTTTTTCTTTCTTTTTGGGCTCACTTTATGTTTTTTGTCACTGTGTACAGTCCATTACTTAAATAAAAAAGAATCAAGAAACTACAATTACACATGAAATAGAGTGAGAGGGAGAGAGGAGACCAAACCAAGAGAGGGAGAGAGTGGGAAACCAGGGGAAAGAGAGAAGATGAACAAGAAAGACAAGACCAAGATCAACAGAGGGTGAGACCAAGCAAGGGATTCAATAAACTGGATATGTGTTGGGAATAAAAATCAAGCCAATGTCTGCTTCAGAGGGTGGTAATTGGTTATCCTCCACTTAAATTGCCCAGTTGTTAATCAATGTTGTCCCAAAAAGATACTTGTTTATTATTTGGTCTACAGGGATTTTGGATCCAATTAATATTAGCCATGAAGTTCAGGAACCCCACTCAAAGCTTAGTCCCTTGGGTGATTTGAGAGTTGGAATGGATAATTTCTGGGCTGAGCCATTTGAATGTTGGATGAAAGGTGGAGAAGATGCTGGTGATGAGATCCCAAAGGCTAGGAACCAGGTCCAGTGGGTCCTGACCATTCAAACTGGCCTTGAGAATATTTGAGAGGATTGCTTTCTTGCCCTTGATGGTTTTGAGTACAACCTTCTTGAACTGGCCCTTGGCTGGGCCCTTGTTGTAGTTTGATGGCAAATGAGCAGTCCAAAACAATTTGGGTTTGTCAGCAATGAATTCCTGGTTTGGTATCATCTATCAGTTCATCTTCTCCTGGTGTGGTTGATCTGATTCATCTTGGAGTCTTAACTTGAACCATAAGAAAGGTGTCTTAGAAACATGAAATCAATGTTCAGCCAGTCTACCATAAGATTTGAGATCATCCTCAAGTAGGATTTGATGAATCATTTTGCATGGCCAGGCTTTGAAGCCAGAAGAGTAATCATTCATTGTGTAAGGTTTTTTTTGAACAGGGGGTGGGTCAACAGAATCAACTACAGTTTCCATTTGGATTTTTGGGAGGCCATTGAGAAGGGCTAGCAGTAATACAGCAGTGTTTCTGTTCCAAAAGGTTTTCAGTGCTGCTATTGATATCAATGATTTAGTTGGCTTTGGAATGGGTTCTCAAGCCATTTGTGTAGAAGATTATGGTGCAGATGGCATGGAAGAGTAGATGTCAAATAAATTTGTTGTTGGAATGATGAATGAAGAAGTCTCAGTCTCTGGTGATGATTTTGATCCTGTAAATGAAGCATTGAGAGATGAGGATATCAATTCTACATGGTTTCCATTCAGAAATAAAGGTAGATTTAATTTAGTATCAATGTAATATTGTGGTTGAAAATCTGATTCTGTTTCCTGAAAATTCATTATCTCATGGCTTCCCTGATTGTATAGCACCTTCACAACCAAGAATTGATTAATTCATGCTCATTCCAGGGAATGCCTTTGTTTAAATATAGGATAAAAAGTCTGTGCCAAGCTTCTATCAGTTATGTTGAAACCCAGCCCAGCTTTATGATGAAATTCCCTAACAAATATGTATGTGAGAATGCCCAGATGGCTATCTGCCACCTGGCAGATCACAAGGTGGTTATTGTTGGTGATTTAGAACTTTTTCATCCTTTAATGCAAAAAAGAAAAAAAACATCAAGGGGATAGCCAGTAAGTGAAGCTAGCTCAGTTCAAAAGGAAATCAACTTTTATCTCAAAGGATGTGATGCTTATAGCATCAATCAATTCAAAAGATATAATTATCCACTATGTTAAATTTTTCCCACACATCTATAAACATCTCAAGGGATGAAAGCAGGAAGATGATTTGTTCAATTTATGGTCTTTCATAAAAAAGGTATATCTACCAAGCCACAAGTTTTTCTTTCATGTATGAAAGAACATTTTGAGTCGTGTGGAAGAAATGATAAGCACATGATCAATGAAAATGTATTATTAAATCAAGAAAAATCTGGTTTCTGCCAAGAAGTTGAGCTTTCTTTGCAATGCAGTTGTGCATGGGTTATGGTTGAAGATAAAATAATGAAAATATTCCAGTTGGGGTGGGTATCAGGTTTATATGAAAACATCTCCAACATGAATTAAGAAAGATTAAGCATCAATTCAGCCAAACTTGAGAAAGAATTCAGCACAAAATTATGCATAACTTGGGGGTCAAGTTCTGCAAAAGATCTTACAGGAAAGAGAGGGGTTATGGCACTTGCATTCAAGTGCTGAGCAAGCTCCTGTTGTGTGAGAGATGGATAATTTCAGACTTGGTAGTGCTGAGGCTTGGGGCAATACAAAAAAACAGGATTATCAGCCAAAAAGTAAAATGTGCATAAATATAATCAAACTAAATACCTGATTTTGAGTCATTGATTCTATATATTCCAAAGAAAAATCAAGGCACAGAGAAGCCAAAGTGTTATTCTTCATTGGTATATTCTCCAAGAGGTTCCAGAATATCTTGTAATTTGATGGAAGAGGGTACAAGTCATAGTGATTCCCCCTTTGTATGCACGTAATCCAATTTATGTGGCCCACAGCATCTTCATAATGTAGGAGTCCAAATTGGTGAACAGTGTGCAGAAAATCAAGATGTGCAGCAACCTGGGCCTTGAAGCGGACAACCCAAGCAGTAAATGGCTGCACAACCATAGGTGGAGGGAATTTGTGGCTGATCACCACAAAGCTCATCTGGTGAGATGAGTTTGATTATTTTGTCACTAAAAGATTTCAAACAACTAAGAGATTCATTTTTTAGTTAGACTGCTGTTCTTCTTAGCTTAATACAAAGATAATAGTGTAGATGAGTTGTTACCTAAGAGCAACTCGACCAGTAACTTTCTAAGATGATAAATAGAGAGAAGAGAAAGATAGAGGAGAAGTAGAGAATGTGAATAGAACTGGGTTCTGTTGAGGTGGAGTTGTTGAGTGGGATAGATATATGAAAGTGTGAGAGAGAGAAGAAGAAATTGGAGATTCTGTTTAAGAGTCATGATTCATGACAATGTTTTCTAATTAGACTTCTTGGTTCTCTAATCTTGAGTCTGCACTGATATGGGCTTACAGCAATAGTTCTGGTCTGTTTTAATGCTGTTGCTAGGTCTATTCTTGACTGCGGTCTTCTACATGATGTTTAAAGTAAAAATCAGCTTTTGTTTTGTCTTCATCTCTATCTAGGTTGTCCCAAGAATACAGACGGCTTACCCGTGTTAGGATTGAGTGTTATTCTTCCTAGAAGGTCTGTACCGTTGCTGTTTGGCTGGGGTTTAGCAAGTCGCTGAATTAGATTTGTGGATCTGCCTAGGTCTGGAGTGTCAGAAGAAAATTCATCAGCCTGGTTTCTATGTCTGGACTGCGGAATGGTTTGCATACCAATTCTCGCAGCTAAGTTGGTCTGTTTTGCATTTGCATGGTTTAGAACCCTTTTGGCTGGACTTTCAGAGTCATAGAGTGCAGACACATAAATGATTAAAATCTGGATGAAACTAACCATCAAGGAGTTTTGAATTTATGCAAAGAAGTTGTGTAACTGAGCTTAGATAGAAGTGATGGATGGAACAGAATGAGGTTGTATGACAATATTTATGATGGACAGGTTGTAGAGATCTTAATTGAAGTAAGAATGGGTGGTGAGGATTGGGATAAAAGGACTGCAACTCAAAAGTCCTTTTATGCCAAACCCCTCCAGTGGTGATGAGTCAGTCAATTTGATCATCAACTTGCCGGTCCTCCTGCTCAATGAAGGTGCAATTGGATGAGTGGTGTGAACTGGGTGGTTTCCTGAATTTGAGTCAACTTCAATCAGTTCTCAATTTTACTTGTGAACCATTCTCATTATGGCCTCAAAACCACTTTGGGTTTCCAAGCCACCATGAGAACCTGTTGTGGTTCTTCAGGAAACTTGAAACCCCAAAGTGGTTCTAAAGTTGTCTTTGACCGTTCTCAAGAAGAGTCTTAAGAACAAATTTATTAATTCAATGTAAAAAAAATTGAATTGACTTCAAAAGTAACTTGAATCAACATTGAAGGTAAAATGTCTTTGGAGTTAATTTAAATGAAATTCAAATTCAAGAAATAGATTCAAAGATGATTCAAATCCCAAATAATTTGGATTCTAATCCACATTAATCTGCACAAAAACCACATAATTTTGATAGGCCAATTCTCAAACCAGAGACTTTGATTTTTCTTTGAAGAGTGTACCAGGCCTTTGAATTCCTTTTTGAAGAATCTTTGAAGTCTTTTTTAAACAAATTGGCCAGTTCTCAGTGAATTCAAACTTAATCCAAAAAAGTGCATATGTGGTATAGTTTTGCTCTCCGACCCCCGTTTAATGCTCCCACCACAGCCTCCAAGCTGGATCCACAGTAATTTTGATAAAGTTTCCACAACTGCAGAGAGGTTAGTGTGTGCAATATTCACCCTACCAAGAATTCATGCACTTGTGGGTTTTTACAGGGGCTCTGCAACTGCCAAACCAATCATGCCCACATTTGGGTACTCTTCAAGTTTTTGATTAAATGAGGTTTTAGGGGTGATATGGTGGGTGGAAATTGATGAGCTCAGCTAAGACTTACCTTACCAAGCTATTTAGAGGTCCCTAAATTTAGGGATCTCTAACAAGAATCATAAAACTTTTTCAATCAAAGAGGGCTAAAGAGCCCACAAGTGGGGGGCACTGGGGCTTCATATCTGTAAATCTGGCTTACCAAGCCGCTTCACAGAGGTGGCTGTGGAATCTCTGAGTTGCCTGGGCTCCCCAACTTCACTGCAGTTGGCACTCCATGCCTAGTTCTTTGGAGCACAGAGTAACCTTTGACATGAGATTACTCCATACAACCATGTAATTCACCACAGACAAATTCAGACACCTTTATGGCATCTTTTTTGGCATCTTGAAGACCATTTTGTTCAATTCATTAGACCTGTCAGCAGAATTTTCATCTGTAACAACGATGGGCCGGCTACACTAACATTAGCTGTAGCATAGCTTACTGTTAGATTTTTTAGCTACGCTAACCATAAGTTACTGTTATCTGGAGATTTTTCCAGCTAACACTAAAAAAATTTTGCTGAGAAAAAAAATAGTGGTTAGCATAGCATTAGTGCAATTTTAAAAAAAAAATTAACGCTACAGAGATTGCCTGTTAGCTGATTTTTAGTGGCGTTAGCTGGAACAAATGCTACACTAACTGTTAGCATAGCACTCTTTTCAGCTACACTAACTGTTAGCATAGCGCTCATGCCAACTACACTAACTGTTAGTGTAGCACCCTTTTGAGGTGCAGTAACTGTTAGTTTAGGGCTTCAGTAACTGCTATTTTAGCGCTATAATTGCAGGAGCATAGCCCAATTGTGTTGTATTGAGGCTGTGATTTTTTTAAATTAATCTTTTCATGAATCCTGTTGGAGCACTTCTTTTCCTGCGTTGATTGCTTCCTTTGAGTTAAATAAGCATTTCTTCCCATTCTCTGATGGGCATTGCCTAATCAATATCACCCTCATCACAAATCCTACTCACTGATGAGGGTGACCCTGAGTAGGTATGTTGCAGTTACTTATAGTATAGCAGGAGTGATAAATTCCCTTGTCTGAGGTCAAAGCTGGTCCACTCTGCTCAATTAGGATCCTGCACTTGCGCAAGTAAAGAAATCAAAAAGCTCTACTTGCACAAGTAAAGCAATCAAAATTATGTTTTAACTCCTGTACTTGTGCAAGTACAGCAATCAAAACAGCTTATTTCTGTTTTTTATTGTTATTTTTAATTTCTATCATTATTTATTTCACTTTTTTTCAAAAAAAATGGTTTATTTCTTTTCCATCTTTTCTCTTCCCAATGTTTGGATATGCATTTCTGTTGAGATTTTGCTTGTGACATGTCAGATAAAAACACTCATACATCAAAGCTTACTCTTATGCACATGTCAATTAATAACTTAACTCATCATTGAAACATTGGCTTCTTTGACTCTTCCCCTTCTCTCTGCTGTTTCCTCAAAATCCTGAAATCACAATTGACTTCGTGGCTTATTTCTTCTTCCTTATTTCCTTAACCCACACTTCCTTATTCCTTAAATCCTTCTTCCCTTTAAATCATACTCTCTTCTCTTATCATTCATCTCATAAACTCCCATTGACTTTTTTGCTTCACAACACAGTTGCTCATCTCTCATCAACTTTGTCTCAACACTTGAAGATATTCAACATACAGCAACAACTATCTCAACTTAATAATCACAATAGCTCATCTTCCGAATTTGGTGAGAACTAAAAGACTCTATTGGATTTACTTTGCTCTCTTCATCTCTACTGATCATTCTTTACTTTTATCTTCAATTCTCAGTCCTGTGTCCTTCCTTATTACTATTATATTGGTTGTTACCTATATTAAATAATAACTATTGGTGGTAAATCTTCTTATTGTTGTTTCTTCTTATTGTTTCTTATAAATATTTTCCTCTAACCTATGTTTCTCAGTCTGGTTCTGGTTTAAGCAATCTAGTCAAATTTAATCAATTTATTTCAGCCTACGTGATGCCAAGATGATAAATCTTCCAGCTACACAAGCTGCAAGGATATGTAAATTTGAGGAAATGTTTGTAAAAATATTTCTGAAAATATTTCTGAGGATTTGGTGCATAAAAAATTAATTTTTATATGTTTTTTATTTATTTTATTTAATTTTTAATTAAACATTAATTAAAAATAAAAATTAAAGAGGGGCCTGATAAATCAGGGGTTGTTTAGATCCCTCTAAGGTATCTTGTAAAAAAGCAGAGGATTTAAATAACCTTATAAAACTGGGGCCTGATAAATCAGGGGTTTTTTATATCCCAGGTATATGGCAAGGAAGGGGAAAGCGCCACAGACAGAGAAATGGTTATAACTTACTGTTATTGATTGATTTAACTGTTTGGGGAGCTTTTGAGGGAATTTTCTATGGGACTATTGATTAACTACTTAAGGAACTTACCAGGAAAGAGGCTGGTGGCAATGCTTTGTTGGAAGCAGGTACTCTAAGTAATGTAATTTCTACGAATCTGGGGAATCCTTTCTTGGGGGAAAATGGAGCTCCTTAAATGCCTTGTGTTACCAGGGAGCACCCAATTTTTCAGTTAATGGCCAAACTGTGGTTTATACAGCTGTTTGGCCAGCTTGTGGTTGCATTCTGGCTGTATTTGGCTGGATTGTGGGTGAATAACCACAATTCAGAGTAATTTGAAGTTTTTCTGTGTTCCATAAAATATTTAAGTGTTTCATCCAAATTCTTTTGGATAATTGACCAGTCTGTTTCATACATTATGATACACAGAGATTTGGTACTTTCTGGAACATTCTGGAATGTGTCATTAATTATGAAACACTCATATCTTTTTCACGTCTTCCAAAACCTAGGGGAAGGCAGTTTTTCTGAAGTCATGGTGTCCTCTGGGTGTTATTTGTGTTAAATCGTTAATGACAAATTACTTATTGAATGAGTAGAATTTAAGGGTACTTATGATTGAGGTACCCTAGCTTAATTTGGGAGTAGATTCAGAATTGACAATAATATTCTTGCTTTTCTTATTTATTTGTTGTTTAAATTGTAACAATGTCTCTTTTTTTATATTTGTTAATTATTATATTATGGCAAGTTGGCTCTGCCATAGTAGCCAGCTGACAATTTCTTTCATCGCTTCTGGTAATATGATTACTGCCTGGACAAATTTCACTTGAATAACACATCTTGAACATATGGAAATTTCCCAGAACAGTAATCAGAATGCCCATCAGGGAATAAGAAGAAATGCTTATTTAAATCAAAGGAAGCAAGTAAAGCAGGAATAGAAATGCTTCAACAGGATTCATGAAAATATTAATTTAAAAGAATCACAGCCTCAATACAAGACAATTCGTGCAAGGGAAGAACTTTCAATGTTTCCACATCCTTTTCTTTGCCAACCACATCACCACAACTATTGGTAAAACAAGCAGGGATGAATCCACCCAAAAAATTACGTTCAGATTGTTCACTCAGCTGGCTCTATAATTTTGATCCTTTTTTAAATTCAAACACAAGAAAGAAATTGGGTTTTGCTGTGAACAGCTTTAATGCAGAAGGATTTTAACTTTTGAAGCCATAAAAACAGCTTTTATGCAGCAGCCATGTTAACTGGTCAAACTTATAGTTAGCAGGCCAAATCAATCCACTATTTGAGCATAGTGTAGCAGGAAAAAATTCAGCTAACAGCTAACATTTGGTGGGAAAAAATTCAGCTAACAGCTAACTGTTGGTGTAGCGTAGCGTAGATCTAATGCTGCTAAACTAATTTAAACTTCAAAATGTGTTAGCAGCAAAATAATTATGCTACTTGTTAGCATAGAAGTTATTTTCCTAAGCTAACACTAACAAAAATTGGCGAAAGAATTTCTTGCTAGGGCTTCTGGGGATTGAGTTTTTGAGAAATGAATAATAAAAAATTAAAACTGTGATGCATCAATCTTTCAGAGATATACAGGAGTAGAAAAAAGGAGGCAAAATTCTAAGAGAATCTCCACTGCAGCTGCTAAATTGGGGTCCTATACTAAATATTGCACCCCAAAATTCACTTAGAAGCACCACTGGGGCTGCCAAACCTTCCCAAAAAAAATATATCCATGCCTTTGATGCTATAGTAGTACTATTCCCAAAACTTGATAGCATCTCATGGTAACAATTATCACAAACAAACAAAATTGAGAAATCTTCAACCCCATCTCCCCAATAAATGCAATATCCATTGATCACAGCACATCTGCATAATTGTATGGCTGCACAGGGTGAATTTGGGGAAAGCCTTTCACCATCCAAGCTACAAAATATAGTATCTTCTGGTGTGTAGCAATCTATAATAGAGCTCACTGAAGTAAAAATCACATATTGCCTAAGGAATGTACAGTAGATTATTAGATGGTATATATACAAAGTAGGTCATAGAATAGTTGAGAATATCTAGCATGCAGTTGAATAAATAACAGTTGCACCTTGATGAAATCTGGTTTTTCCTCAAGAAAAAAATGTGAAAAAGCCACCTTCAGGACAACATAGTACAAAAATTTGTAGTGAAAGCACCCAGAAGACTGCATTTTCCTGAAAGTTCTTAATTTTCAATTTATTCCAAAGCTGCCTTACAGACAGCAGTGGGCTGCTACAATATCTGAACACTAACTGTTAGTGTAGCGGTAATTTTTTTGCCAGAAAATTTGTAGTGTTAGCTGATGCTACACTCCACTCAACTAACAGTTAGTGTCCCCTATCTAAAATACAGTTCAAGGGACCCTCTTAAATTATCAATGCTTCCTTTCATCAAAGAAGGTTCTTTTCATGCAGTACTAAATATTTGGTGCAGTGGCCAAGTTCTTAAACTTTAGCAACCAAAATAACCTGTTACAGTGGAGATGGTCTAACTGTACCTCTAAAAGCCACATTTACCTGCTAGGAATAATATCCAGATGTGGATCAATTTAGCGCCCACAGGTTTGAGGAATGAAGCTTTTTTGTTGTTGATCTAGATCAAGTAAAAAACTGTGTTAATATAATTGCATAGTTTGAGATTCTGTAAATACACACCCAGTGATTAGAAACTCACAAATATTCTTCCATTAGTTCATAAAAAGGAGCAAATAAAGACTTGTCTCATAAAATTATTCATTCTGGGTACTTCTATCATCCTCCATATAAAGTATGGCCAGCATTTCATCTTTGGTCCCCACTGATGGAATGCACTTCATGGCACAAACACATTTTAAATTGTGTTTTCACACTCCAGGTGAGCTTAGATAACCTCAACCCAGCAAAACTTTCTGAAAGTTTAATTTATTGTTTTTCCACCTACTGTATGAAATGGGATATCATCTCTTAGCCTTTGAAGTTCTCTCACATATGCTATCTTGTAATACATTGGGGGTAGTGATGGACCTGGAAACAAAAAAGACTTGATTTAGCTTTGGTGAGAGTAAAATGAGAGGTAAATATTCCATGCATTGATATATTGGAAATGGTCCTGGCCAAAAAAATATCTCTGATTAGCAATGCATAGACTTGGAGATAGGGTGATGAGTAATTTTGGGTGGTGATGGGGAGGATTTGTTGGAAGACATAAGGTAGGGTATCTATAATTTTTTATGGACAGTTTCAAGGAAATGAGGGATAAAATTGTTGATGGGTTAGATTCTGCAATGATTAATATTAGGGGGTATCAAATATGACCAAATCCACAATTTAAACCAGTGAATTCGGATTATCGACAAAATTTCACTTTTGAGAATCCTGAACCATTTTATATAGATTCTCATTGTTTTTAAAAATGGTGGAGCCTCAAAAACAATGGATTAGATAATGTTGGACTTGGTCATATTTGATACCCTCTATTTAGTTTTTTCAAAAAAGTTTCACTTTTGGAGAATTCTGAACCATTTTATATAGATATCTATGGTTTTTGAAAATGTTGGATTTTCAAAACCAGTTGATTAGATAATGGTGGATTTGGTAATACTTGATACCCCCTAATGAGTCAAATGGGGAAAAATTTCTCTTATGTGGTTTTTGTAATAATGTGTTGAATAGTAGACTGATGGGCGAAGAAAGCCATGGTACCAACAGGGAGAAGTGTCTATGCTTTAAACTTCAAATTTTGAATAAGATGAACTTGAGCTTTGAGCTTCAAACTTAAAGCTTGAGATTTGAGAGGCTTGAGATGGAAGCTCACACTTCAAAGGGTTACAGGTTCAAAAACTTCCTGATTCCCTTTGCACCACTAGGTTATGGAAAACCACAAATCACTGGATTTAGTGGTCCAGGAATCAAACCCAGGGTGTTTGAATCTGTTGACCTGTCATGCTGCAAAATCTTGAACCACCAAAGCTGAGCTTCAACCTGAAAAGGCTACAACAACAGATTGAATGGTCTGTTATCTTTGTGATTATCTACATGTCATACCCATTTTATGAAAATACCATAGTTGTGAAATTTGTTGACTTAATCCCCTTAGTTCATCAACTCATCCCCTTCACTTTACTAGTGAAAATGAAAGAAAAATCAGCCATGTTATTCCTATCCCTCATAGTAAATATATGTTGAACAGCCCATCAAAGCAAAACTGCTCCCCTATACAAAAGGGTACTGGAAATTTGATTACAAACAGTATAGTCTTGACCATAGATAGAACATATTGCACATGTAATATACCTGTTTTATGTCAAATTCCTATTATTTCAGAAAAAAACCTGAATAGCACTAATAATATAACAGATAAAATCACCATTGTTACATATAAGATGTAGGATTGCATTGATACTCACAAAGCAATAACAGAATAAAAAAAATATAAAAATGTAAAATACAAATAAAAGACAGCAAATTATTTAATATTCTGATTGTACGTATAAATTAACCTAGGGTACCTCAGCCAAGGTCCCCCTTAACTTTACTCCTTCTCATACTAAATCCACTTGACAAAAATAACTACTGTAATTATGGGATTACTTAGGTGTAGTAGAATATACAACATGTGTCAGATTTCCAACCTCTTCTGCTCAAATTCCCTCATCTTAAATTTATCGTTCATCAATATCAAGGAACCCCCCCTTTTTTATATTATAATCAATCATAATTCACTCTACGTTATAAGTAGTTTTATATTAAATTCACTCAACATCATTCTTGTTTTAGATCACTCTGCTGTTTGGCAGTTTTATAATCACTCTGGAGTCTTCCCAGTTTTAATCTTCACTCTAGAATCTTTCTAGTTTTATTAACTCATCACTGTGTATGCTACTAGTCTGAGTAGTGTTCACTTTTATTGTTTTGTTGTATTTAGTCTACTAGGCCCCCTTTGGATCTTGCCAGGGGGCTCTCTAGTTGTGACTATATAAGTCATCTCTTTCTGTTTGAAATAAAATCATCAAGTCAGAGCATTTTTTTTCCTTTTATTCCTTGCTCCTTGATCCAATCAAGTTCCCCTAGATTGCTTCCCATATCTCAAGCATAAATTTCTGAAGGTGAAATATCAACAACATGTATGACAAACAGGATAAAAATCATACAAAAATAATATTATATAAAAACTTAAGAAGAAACATATGTAAAACATATTTAAATACATATTTGACATTTTTGGCCCAATTGGGATGACAAGTTACCACAGATGATCATGACATTTGTTCACAAGGTTACAGTTTCAAATAGACAATTTAGAAGCTCACATTTGAACCTTATTACATACAGTAACTGTGGTAATACTCACATGTCAACCATTGACATGATTGCCAATCTGTCATGGCTCATACTTAGTAGTTACTACTAAGAATCATGACAAGGAACAGCCCTTGCTAGCCTTCCTGTTCCACCAAGGCTCCAAAGAATATATTCAAGAGGTTCTTCCTCCCCCTTGGAATAATCCCCATCATCTTTTATACATACAAATACCTACATAGCATTCCACCAGTGATAGTAACCAGTGTCCTGCCCTGTAAGTTGGTCTTTATAGACTTGATAATCCTGTCCTCTTTTTCCCTACTTCCAAGTATTCAGCACATCAACCCAACCGCCTCAGCCTTTCCAGTTAAACCCTAGAAGATCCCCTTCCTTCAAGAAAAGAACAGAACAGTAAGTCCTTTTCTTTCAGGAGTTGTGGCCCTTCTAGCCATATTTACTGGGATAAAAAAAACCCCTGCTTGCAGGCCCCAGTTGTATCAGGTCATTAATTTCCTCTGCATGTGAAGGAAAACCTGTGGAGGTAACAAAACCACCCCTGTTTGCAGGCCCCTCCTTAAAAATATATTAATATATTTTTTATATCTCAAAATCACCTTATTACCACCCTTATTTCATCCGTGCACCCTGTGTAGCTAGAAGGATCTTAGTCCTTGGAATCACAGAGTGTGACATTTTACACATTATATGAGTATAATTATGTGAATAGAGTTTTGATCCTCCAAAGTTTGGGATACAGATAGCAAGTGAGTTTCCAGACTGAGAGATGTGTAACATTGCATTTGGTGTAGATGGTCTAATTCTATTTTTTGAGAGACTTACCATTTTTTCTTTATTTATTTTTTGATATAATTTATTGAATTATAAAGAAAGGAAGAATGGTGTGGGGCTTGTGTTTTCCAGGTTTTTGAATAAAGCCACTATGCAGGGCGTTGATAAACCCACGCCAAAGGCAAAGGTGGGCCCGCTACGCTAACAATAGCTGTAGTGTAGCGTAATGTTAGCTTTTGTTGCTACGCTAACACAAAGTTACTGTTGGCGGTTTTTTTTTTCAGCTAACGCTACAAACATTTTGTTAAAAAAAAAAATAGCGTTACAATAGCTGTAGTGTAGCGTAATGTTAGCTTTTGTTGCTACGCTAACACAAAGTTACTGTTGGCGGTTTTTTTTTTCAGCTAACACTACAAACATTTTGTCAAAAAAAAAAATAGCGTTAGCTACTTCAAAAAAAAAAATTTAACGCTACAGGAATTACCTGTTAGCTGATATGTAGCGGTGTTAGCTGGAACAAACGCTACGCTAACTGTTAGCGTAGCACTCTTGTCAGCTACGCTAACTGTTAGCGTAGCGCTCTTTTCAGCTACGCTACATGTTAGCTTAGCGCCCTGCTCAGCTATGCTAACTGTTAGCATACTGCCCTGTTGCGGTGAGCTAACTGTTAGCTTAGCACTACACTAACTGTTAGTTTAGTGCTATACTTGCAGGAGTATAGCAATCATGTCTTTTATTGAGGATTTGATGCTATTAAATCAGTATCTCAATGACTCTGATGATTAAAATCAGGATTCCAGAACAATATTGTCCCAAGATCCATCACTTCACATCAAAGGCATTTCAATAAAAATAGATTAGACATCAACATAAGGACATGATCCTAAATTTTGAGGCCAAATGAAGTTTATTTTATAGTTAACAGGGGGATGGCCAACTGGACAGCTCAGAAAGCCACAGTGGATTGTGTTTTTTATGAGCCAAAAGCCAAAAGCCACATGGAAAAACAATTTGTTTTTGAAAAAAAAAAAAAAAAAAAGACAAAGAAAAAAAAAAAAAAAAAACTTAGATTAAAAAGAGATGAATCAGAAATAAGCTGTTTTGATTGCTGTACTTGCTCAAGTATGAGAGTTAAAGCAGCAGTTTGATTGGTTTACTTGTGCAAGTACAGATTTTTGATTGCTTTACTTGTGCAAGTACAGGAACCTAATTGAGCAGAGTGGACAAGCTTTTACCCAAGACAGGGGAATTTATCACTCCTGCTATATTAAAAGTGAGTGCAAAATACCTAATTGGTGTCAACCTCATCACAAATCCTACTCACCAATGAGGGTGACACTGATGAGGTATGTTGCAGTTACTTATAGTATAGCGGGAGTGATAAATTCCCCTGTCTTGGGTCAAATCTGGTCCACTCTGCCCAATTAGGATCCTGTACTTGCACAAGTAAAGCAATCAAAAATCTGTACTTGCACAAGTAAAGTAATAAAACTGCTGCTTTAACTCCTGTACTTGAGCAAGTACAGCAATCAAAACAGCTTATTTCTGATTCATCTCTTTTTAATCTAAGTTTTTTTTTTTTTTTTTCTTTGTCTTTTTTTTTTTTTTTTTTTTCAAAAACAAATTGTTTTTCCATGTGGCTTTTGGCTTTTGGCTCATAAAAAACACAATCCACTGTGGCTTTCTGAGCTGTCCAGTTGGCCATCCCCCTGTTAACTATAAAATAAACTTCATTTGGCCTCAAAATTTAGGATCATGTCCTTATGTTGATGTCTAATCTATTTTTATTGAAATGCCTTTGATGTGAAGTGATGGATCTAGGGACAATATTGTTCTGGAATCCTGATTTTAATCATCAGAGTCATTGAGATACTGATTTAATAGCATCAAAGCCACACAATAAGCCATCTTGTGCCATCCTTTTATTTGCCCAACTACCTCACACCAACTATTGGTAAAATAAACCAATATGTAATCCACCAAAAAAATTCTTTTCTGATTTTTCACTTTTCTGGATCTAAAAATGTGGTCCTGGTTTGAATTCAAACACAAGAAAGAAGACGGATTTCTCTTCTAAGAGCTCTAATGCAGCAGGAATTTACCTGCTGAAGCCATAAACACAGCTTTTGTACAGCAGCCATGTTAACTTGTGAAACTAACAGTTAGCAAGCAAAAAACCCCCGCTATTTGAGTATAGTGTAATGGGAGAAACTTCAGCTAACAGCTAACATCTAGCAGGAAACATATCAGCTAACAGCTAATATTTAGCGGGAAAATATCAGCTAACAGATAACATTTAGCGTAGCGTAGCGATGATGCCGCTACGCTACTGAGAACTTCAAAATCTGTTAGCGCCAGAAACATTACGCTACTTGTTAGCGTAGCGGTGAATTTTCCCCGCTAACGCTACAAAAAAATGGATGGAAAAATTTGTTGCTACGCTAACTGTTAGTGTAGCGGAGTGAAATTTAAGCTAACGCTACAAATTTTCTGGGAAAAACAACACCCGCTACGCTAACACTTAGCGGTCAAATAGCGTAGCGGCCCACCGTTGCCAAAGGCGCACGCCAACGCCAACCCGCACGCCAATTTTTTTTTGGTGCGCGACACACCGTTTTTTTTTGGTGTGTAGGGTCTACACGCCAAAAAAAAGGGTGTGTGGGAGCGCACGACAATTTTTGGCGTGCGGGTCTCACACGCCCTTTTTTTTTGGCGTGTGGGCCCCGCACGCCAAAAGAAATTGGTGTGCGGGTCCCACGCGCCAATTGTTTGGCATGTGGGTCCCACGCGCCAATTGTTTGGGGTATGGGACTTGCTCACGTCATCGAACCGTTGGACCGGTTCGATGACGTGAGCACGTCCCGCCAGGAGGATTTCCTCCTGGCTGACGAGGTTGTATAACCTCGTCAGCCAGGAGGAAGTCCTCCCGGCCGGCAAGGCTATACAACCTTGTCGGCCAAGAGGACTTCTCAGCCAGGAGGAACTCCTCCTGGAAGACGAGGTTGTATAACCTTGTCGGCCAGGAGGAACTCCTCCTGGCAGACAAGGTTGTATAACCTCGTCGGCCAGGAGGAACTCCTCCTGGCCAACGAGGTTGTATAACCTTGCCGGCCGGGAGGACTTCCTCCTGGCTGAGGAGGTTATACAACCTCGTCAGCCAGGAGGAAATCCTCCTGGCGGGACGTGCTCATGTCATCAAACCGGTCCAACACCAATTTTTTTTGGCGTGCGGGGCCCACACGCCAAAAAAAAAGGGTGTGTGAGACCCGCACGCCATAAATTGGTGTGCACTCCCACACTCCCTTTTTTTTTGGCGTGTAGACCCTACACGCCAAAAGAAAATGGCGTGTAGGCCCCGCACCCCACAAAAAATTGGCGTGCGGGTTGGTATTGGCGTGCACCGTTGGCGTGCGTTTATCAATGCCCCACTATGCACAAGAACCCCAGAAACTACAGGAAGTTGGAATGCAAAAGTGCAAATGCACCTTTTGTTGAGTTTTCCAAAGGAATACAACAAGGAATGCACAGGACGCAAGTATACAAAATACTGTGGCGCACTGCCCTGACTCCTGCAGAAAAACCTGTCATCCTGTCCTCTTGAGTTCCCTCAGTTCTCAAATCCAAGTTCTCAACCTTGTCCTGAACACAGCTAATAATCATTGAATGTCAAGACTTTCAACTACTTGATAGTCATTGAATTACTTCAATCATCAAATTTGAGATAACTGTGAAGTAAAAAACAAGTTAATAACTAATCAAGTTGATGAAACAACTCTGACCAAATGTTCTCTCCACTATATCATTTCTCTCTCTTTACCTTCTAGATACAGTATCTTCTTACTATTCCACTTCCTTGTTATCCCTAAAAAATATCTACTGCTCATACATTACCTGTTTGTATTCCTTTTTCTCCTCCTTTGTTTTCTCTCTTGTTTGTTGGAAGATGAACTCAGTTTTCTCACTTATTCTTTTTCCAGTTACTTCCTAAAAATTATCCTCTCTCTATAAATCAAATAGCCTTTTCAAACACACATAGAATAGATTAATGGTCTGTGGCAACATTTCCCCCTGGCCTTCATCAAACTCATCACAGCCATTACTTGTGTTTGTTTTTATTATTTGTGTTCTGGTTTTAGCTCTTTAGAAATCAATCTAGATTTTCTTACCTTTTTAATTGTATTCTCCCTCTTCCTGCAGTATCTTGATTTCTTCCATAGTAAGAAGAGTGGGTCTGAAATTCAAAGATGAAGAGTTTTTCTTTTTGAATATATACAAATTGATTTGATAGTATCAATATCAGCTCATCCCCCATATACAAGCACCGCTTTAACCTAGAAAAGGAGGGTATTATCTAATCCTCAGCTACTGCTAACGTTATTCAGAGGTGCAAAAAATTAATTGCCCCATGTTTCATTCTGCATTTTCCTTTTGCTGATCTCATATCTGAAAGAAATGTGGCCTAGTTCCAAGAGAAGGGCTTTGATAAATTCACCCCAACACCAATTGGTGTGTTTGGCGGGCACACCAATTCCCGTTGGCGTGTTTCCAGGCACGCCAAATGCCAATGCGTTGGCGTGCGTGTGAAACACGCCAATGGCAATTGGCGTGCTTTAAAAGCACACCAATGGCAATTGGCGTGCTTTAAAAGCACACCAATGGCAATTGGCGTGCTTTAAAAGCACACCAATCAACATTGGTGTGTTTCTCGGTGGCCCACCCACACACCAATGGATATGCGGGTGGGGCCGCACGCCCTGGCCTATGGCCTATGTGTATTGGATACACATACACTATGTGTATGTGTATTGGACACACATACACTATATGTATGTGTATCAATACACATACACTATGTGTATGTGTATCAATACACATACACTATGTGTATGTGTATCCAATACACATACACTATGTGTATGTGTATCCAATACACATACACTATGTGTATGTGTATCCAATACACATACACTATGTGTATGTGTATCCAATACACATACACTATGTCAGCCCCCATCTCTTATGTGACGCGGGGTTGAATAATAGATATGTAATAATACTTATAAAGTATTATTATCTAATTTATTTGGTCTCACTATAGCCGGTGAGGCCAGTGGAAATAAAGCTCAGCTACACAAGAAAGTGTAGGAGCTGGCACCCTAGGATTAACACGGGAATGCGGGTATGTAATACCTCAGTGCTTAGATGCCTCAACTACTCCCTGAGAGTGGGGAGGACTTCTAGTCACTTGAATAAGTATTCCAGTGACTAGGAATAAGGTCCAGAAAGGGATAAAAGAGTAGAAAAGGTTTGGTTTGGATTATAATAAACCCCACTCACTGATTAATAGTAAGGTAGATGGGTTTGTATGGTAATAATCTGGGGGAAATTCTCTTTAGAAGGAAATCTCAACCCTTTAAATATTACACAATATGTTATCCCCAATGTAATAACTCAAGGAGTTTGTATCACATGGGGTAATTTATGATAATAGTCTCCTTGAAGGAGATATAGCTAAATTGTAATAATATATGGTAAATTGATGGAGAGATATTAATCTCTCCTTAAATTAGAATTTCTTAATAATAGTTAGTGTATAAAATGATAAATATTAAATGAAATAAGTATAAAAATTATGAGTCATATGGGAATTTAACTTATAAATTTAAGATAATTTACTTAGTTCATTTTATTTCCCTTTTTTTGTAAACACAAGTTCTTAACCATTGGTTTATGTGACTTGTATTATTTTGGAGACATGTGGGCTTTATTGTCTCAATGTCTGACACACTATGTGTATGTGTATCCAATACACATACACATAGTGCATGTGTATCCAATACACAGACACATATTGTATGTGTATCCAATTCACATACACATAGTGTATGTGTATTCAATACACATACACATAGTGTATGTGTATCCAATACACATACACATAGTTTATGTGTATCCAATACCCATCAGCAGTGTGTCCAAGTTGGACACGCTACTGATTTCAGCTAGGAGGAAATCCACCCGGCCAACAAGGCTATACAGCCTTGTTAGCCGGGAGGATTTACTCCTGGCCGAAAAGGTTGTATAGCCTTGAGTTGGGGGGGCTGGGCTTTTATCATCAGCTTCTGTGGACAATAACCAGACCGTGGGTTGTTTTGTGGACTTCCACGAGACAAGATGGTTGTTGATGGTGATCAAGAATCCGGTGTGTGAGCAACAGGTGTCAGGGAAATTACCCCAGTCAGCATCAACGGACGCCAACAGGGGGTGACGTTCTGTGTGAGAGAAATTCAGCCCTTTTGATTTGGTGCCCTTGAGGTACTTGAAGGCTTGAAGTGCTTCTTTATAGTGTGATATTCCAGGGTGCTCAAGGAATTGAGAAAACTTGCTGACAGCAAAGGAGATATTGGGTCAAGTAAGGAGGCTGATGTAGTTGAGCAATCCAATCATTTCCCAATAATTGATGTTGAGAGATTGAAGCTTGAAGATGTCTTGTTGATTTGCTTGATATAAGTGAGATCTGGGATTGAGTGGGCAGGAAGCATGGTGGAGGTTTTCAAAATTGAATTCAGCCAGTTTTCTTTCAATATACTGAGACTGGTTGAGCATTAGCTGGTCTCTGTTCCTGCTGAGCTTCATGCCTAATAGGAATGAGGCTGCCCCCATGTATTTGATAAAGAATTCTTTTGTGATTTTGTCCCAAACATATTCAGGATCTTCACCAATGATGACTAAGTTGTCCACATGAGCAAAGATCCAGAGTGGTTTGGGAGAATTTTTCCAGAACACACAAGGGTCAGCAATCAAGGTTGAGAATCTGATGCTGTTGAGAAAAATGCTCAGGCTGCTGTCCCAGGCTAGAGAGGCTTGCTTAAGCCGTTGCTGTTTGAAGATGAAGAACAACGTTCTGTCCGGTTTTGTAGCCTGGAGGAGGTAGCATGAAGATTTCCTTGTCCAAGTCTTACGTGAGGAATGCACTCCGGATGTCAAGTGGGTGAATTTGTAGGTTACTGATTACCGCATGAGACAGAAGGAGTCAAAGGGATGCTGGCTTTCCCGTGGGTGCATATTTGAGGTTAAATTTAATCCCATGTGTTTTTCAAAACCCTTGAGCCAACGGTGGGCCCGCTACGCTAACAATAGCTGTAGCGTAGCGTAATGTTAGCTTTTGTCGCTACGCTAACACAAAGTTACTGTTAGTGGTTTTTTTTTTCAGCTAAAGCTACAAAAATTTTGTCAAAAAAAAAATAGTGGTAGCGTAGCATTAGCGACTTCAAAAAAAAAAAGTTAACGCTACAGGAATTACCTGTTAGCTGATTTGTAGGGGTGTTAGCTGGAACAAACGCTACGCTAACTGTTAGCGTAGCGCTCTTGTCAGCTACGCTAACTGTTAGCGTAGCGCTCTTTTCAGCTACGCTACATGTTAGCGTAGCGCTCCTTTCAGCTACGCGAACTGTTAGTGTAGCGCTCTTTTCAGCTACACTAACTGTTAGCGTAGCACTCTTCTCAGCTATGCTAACTGTTAGCGGAGTACCCTTGTGTGGTGAGCTAACTGTGGGGTTTTTTTATTTAAGTGCAGATTTGATTAGACATTGTGCACTAGTGAGTTTAGCGCTACACTAACTGCTGTTTGTTTATAACAATAAAAAAAAAAAGGAAAAAAAAAGGAAAGAAAAAAAAAAAAAAAAGGAAAAAAAGGAAAAAAAAAAAGGAAAAAAAAAGGAAAAAAAAGGAAAAAAAAAAGGAAGAAAAAAAGGAAGAAAAAAAGGAAAAAAAAAAACAAAAAAAAAAAAAGAAAAACAAAGGGAAAAACAAAAAGGGAAAAAAAAAAAAAAAAAAAAAAAAAGGAAAAAAAAAAAAAAACAATCCTAATTGAGCAAAGTGGGCCAGCTTTGACCTAAGACAGGTGAATTTATCACTCCTGCTATACTATAAGAGTAGTGATGAGGTCAACACCAATCAAGAAAATTTAAAGGGGGGTCAGTCAGGTGCCCCTGAGAGTTTTCTGAGTTTGTACAAGGCTTAACCCAACATCGCTACCGTTTCTTCAAACCCATGTTATTTAATCAGTTGCCAAATTCAAAGGGGGGTCAGTCAGGTGCCCCAGCGAGTTCGGAGAGCTCCTATAAATTTCAATCAATTCACAATCCTTACCTAATCGGTTTCACCCTCATCATAAATGAGGATTTGTGATGCGGGTGACACCAATTAGGTATTTTGCAGTTACTTTTAATATAGCAGGAGTGATATATTCCCCTGTCTGAGGTCAAAGCTGGTCACTCTGCTCAATTAGGATCCTGTACTTGTCCAAGTAAAACAATGAAAAATATGTACTTGCACAAGTGAATAAATCAAAATTCTGTTGTAACTGCTTTACTCAAGCAAGCACAGCAATCAAAAAAGCTTATTTTAATTTCTATGATCATTTTTTTTTTTTTTTTTCTTTTTTTTTTTTCCTTTTTTTTTTACGTTGTAAATTCAAAGACAAGAAAGAAGTTGGATGTCTCTTCTAAGATCTGTAATGCAGCAGGATTTTACCTGTTGAAGCCATAACAACAGCTTTTTATTCAGCAGCCATGTTAATTGGTGAAACCAACAGTTAGTGGGCAAAACAAATCCGCTATTTGAGCATAGTGTAATGGGAAAAGCTTCAGCTAACAGCTAACATTTAGCAGGAAAAGTATCAGCTAACAGCTAACATTTAGCGTAGCGTAGCGATGATGCCGCTACGCTACTGAGAACTTCAAAATCTCTTAGCGCCAGAAAAATTACGCTACTTGATAGCGTCGCGGTGAATTTTCTCAGCTAACGCTACAAAAAAATGGCTTGAGAAATTTGTTGCTACGCTAACTGTTAGTGTAGCGGAGTGTAATTTCAGCTAACGCTACAGATTTTCTGGGAAAAATAAACCCCGCTACGCTAACAGTTAGCGGTCAAATAGTGTAGCGTAGCGTAGCAGCCCACCGTTGCCACCATTGGTGATGAGTTTTTTGATACAATTACCCATTTTCTTTTCAAAATAGTTTTTGAAATCTAGGATGGCTTGAGTAGCTTGATCCTTTTTCTTGAGTAAGGTGACGCTGATGAAACCCGTGTTCTGGTCAACAAGCGTCAAGAAGTATCTGGAGCCGGGGTTGGTTGATGGCAAAACTGGTCCTACTATGTCGCCATGTACCACCTCAAGCAAAGTACCCTTTGAATGGAATATGAGTTGTTTTACCTTTCATACAGATGTCACAGTTGTTTGTGGAAACTAATGACGTGTTGGAAACCACAGCCTTGATGTGTGCAATGCCTGCATGTCCAAGTCTTGCATGCCAGGTAGCAAAAGGCAAAATGTGAGTTGAGTGGGTAGCGGATAGGAAAGCGACTGGAGACACCAATAGAGGACCAATGTGGTGATTTATTTCTAGAATACCATTGTTGGACTTGGTTGAAAATTTGATTGATTTTTCAATATCAAATTCAACTGTTGAGCCTCAAGGAGTTATTGTTGTCAAGTGCTTGGTGATTGAGGTAAGAGACAACAAGTTCCTAGTCAATTGGGGAACGTACAGGGAGTCCGGAACAGATATGTTGTTTCCAGAGGAGTCAAGTATACTTGCCGTTCCCATGTGAGCAACGGTGGGCCGCTACGCTACACTACGCTATTTGACCGCTAAGTGTTAGCGTAGCGGTTTTTTTTGAAAATTTGTGGCGTTAGCTGAAATTTCACTCTGCTACGCTAACAGTTAGCGTAGCGACAAATTTTTCAGTCCATTTTTTTGTAGCGTGAGCTGGAAAAATTCACCGCTACGCTAACAAGTAGCCTAATTTTTCTGGCGCTAACAGATTCTGAAGTTCTCAGTAGCGTAGTGGCATCATTGCTACGCTACACTAAATTTTTGCTGTTAGCTGATATTTTTTCCGCTAATTAGCTTTTTGGATTACACGCTCACACTGATTTTTGACAGCTAACAACAATAGTGGGCTGCTACGCTACACTACACTATTTGGCCACTAACTGTTTGTGTAGCGGGGTTTTTTTTGCCAGAGGATTTGTAGTGTTAGCTGATGCTACACTCCGCTAAACTAACAGTTAGCGTAGCAAGAAATTTTGCAGTCAAAGTTTTTGTAGTGTTAGCTTTGGAAAATAACCACTAAGCTAACAAGTAGCGTAATTGTTTTGTTGCTAACACATTTTGAAGTTTCCATTAGCGTAGCGGCATTAGATCTAAGCTATGCTATGCTAACTGTTAGCTGTGAGCTGATTTTTTTCCCGCTAAATGTTAGCTGTTAGCTGAAGCTCTTCCCATTACACTATGCTCAAATAGTGGATTTGTTTTGCCTGCTAACTGTTGGTTTCACCAATTAACATGGCTGCTGAATAAACAGCTGTTGTTATGGCTTCAACAGGTGAAATCCTGCTGCATTACAGATCTTAGAAGAGACATCCAACATCTTTAGTTACAACAGAATTTTGATTTATTCACTTGTGCAAGTACATATTTTTCATTGTTTTACTTGGACAAGTACAGGATCCTAATTGAGCAGAGTGACCAGCTTTGACCTCAGACAGGGGAATATATCACTCCTGCTATATTAAAAGTAACTGCAAAATACCTAATTGGTGTCACCCGCATCACAAATCCTCATTTATGATGAGGGTGAAACCGATTAGGTAAGGATTGTGAATTGATTGAAATTTATAGGAGCTCTCCCAACTTGCTGGGGCACCTGACCTTTGAGTTTGGCAAGTGATTAAATGACATGGGTTTGTAGAGATGGTAGCGATTTTGGGTTAAGCCTTGTACAAACTTAGAAAACTCTCAGGGGCACCTGACTGACCCCCCTTTAAATTTTCTTGATCAGTGTTAACCTCATCACTACTCTTATAGTATAGCAGGTGTGTTAAATTGCGCTGTCTTAGGTCAAAGCTGGTCCACTTTGCTCAATTAGGATTTTTTTTTCCCTTTGGGGGGGGGGGGGGGGGGGGGTGGGGGGGGGGGGGGGGGGGGGATGGGGGGGGTGGGGGACTGGGGGGGGGGGGGGGGGGTTTTTGGGGGGGGGGGGGGGGTGGGGGGTGGTGGGGGGGGCCTTTTGGGGGGTTTTGGGTTTTGGGTGGGTTGCAGGTTGTTTTTCCTTTTTTTTTTTTTTTTCCTTTTTTTCCTTTCCTTTTTTTTTCCTTTTTTTTCCTGTTTTTTCCTTTTTTTTTTTTTTTCCTGTTTTTTCCTTTTTTTCCTTTTTTTTTTTTTTTTTTTTTTTTCCTTTTTTTCCTTGTTTTTTCCTTTTTTTTTTTTTCCTTTTTTTTCCTTTTTTTTTTCCTTTTGTTTTCCATTTTTTTCCATTTTTTTTCCATTTTTTTCCATTTTTTTTCCATTTTTTTTCATTTTTTCATTTTTTTTCATTTTTTTTCATTTTTTTTCCTTTTTTTTCCCTTTTTTTCCTTTTTTTTGGTTTTTTTTTTCCTTTTTTTTCCTTTTCTTTCCTTTTTCTTTCCTTTTCTTTCCTTTTTTTTCCTTTTTTTTCCTTTTTTTTCCTTTTTTTTCCTTTTTTTTCCTTTTTTTTTCCTTTTTTTCCTTTTTGTTCCTTTTTTTTCATTTTTTTTCCTTTTTTTCATTTTTTTTCCTTTTTTTTTTCCTTTTTTTCCGTTTTTTTTTCTTGTCCTTTTTTTATCAACTAACAGCAGTTACTGTAGCGCTAAACTCACAGTTAGCTCACCACAAAAGGGTGCTCCGCTACCAGTTAGCATAGCTGAGAAGAGCGCTACACTGACAGTTAGTGTAGCTGAAAGGAGCGCTACACTAACAGTTAGCATAGCTGAAAGGAGCGCTACGCTAACAGTTAGTGTAGCTGACAGGAGCGCTACGCTAACAGTTAGCATAGCTGAAAGGAGCGCTACGCTAACAGTTAGCGTAGCTGAAAGGAGCGCTACGCTAACAGTTAGCGTAGCTGAAAGGAGTGCTACGCTAACAGTTAGTGTAGCGTTTGTTCCAGCTAACAGGAGATTTCTGTAGTGTTAACTTTTTTTTTAATGGCACTAACGCTACGCTACCCGCTATTTTTTCTTCCAATGAAAATTTCTTAGCGTTAGCTGAAAAAATCCTCAGCTAGCAGTAACCTTGTGTTAGCGTAGCTAAAAAAATCTAACATTATGCTACGCTACAGCTAATGTTAGCGTAGCAGGCCCACTGTTGATGCGAGTCGCCAGGAGTCCTGAATTGTTGCTCCCAGTGCTGATGGGGAGATGAAATTTGGTGGTTGTGCCAAAGAAGTGAAGATTTTTGACCATATGGTGAGAAGCTCCTGAATCAAGAACTGGTGCAAGATTGGTCAAGGATGCGTGCAAAGCCAAGACTGATGTGAAGTTGGCAAACACCGGCTTTTTGTATTGAGAAGATGACACCACTGAAGTCAATGTAGAGGATGGAATGACTTGACCGATATAGGTCCTGGGTTTTCAAATTGGCCTCTGTTCTGGGTGAAGGGCCCAACATTTTTCCTCCACATGAGTTGCTTGAGGGTTGTGTTTGCCATTCTTGCAGCCAGGAGGAGGCCTGAATTGAGTGGAATAGGCAGTGACTGTTTGTTCCGGAACATTTTTCCTTTTTGACGTTTCCTCATCTGCAGATATGTCCTTCAGTCTATCCATGAGAGCTTTGTAGTTGCCCATAAGTTCTTTGTTTAGGAGAAAGGAGTCCGTCAAAGCTCTTTGACTAGTGGAAAGTTTGGCAACTATGACACCAGTGATTTCATGACTTGAAATCACGTGGTCAATGACGGCAAAGTTGGTGAGGCAGGTTTCAATATTTCCCAGGAATGTTGATAGATTTCTATCAAATTTGATTGATTACCACACGGTAAGACAAAGATTATAGCGCATGGTGGTGTTTCTGGTGTATCTTCCTGAGATTCTTAGCCACATGAGATAACCTTTGGTTTTGGTTTTGTTGGTGACAATGCTTTTGTACAATCTGTCACCTAGTTTTAACCCTATGATGTGGGCAGCATCCAAAAGTGACTTCCTGAGTCAAGCGTTTGGGTTTTCACCTGGATCACGTTGTATGCTATCCCAGAGATTGCGACTTCTGAGGAGACTTCTGATCTTCTTCACCCATGTTGGCTAGTTGCTTTCCCCAAGTAACAAGGGGATATACGTACGATTGTCTTTGGTAATTGGAACTGCTGCGGCCATATTTGTCTATACCCTTCCAGTTTGATTTGAGGTGAGTTTTTGTGGTCCTGTTGTATTGAGACTGTAAATCTGAAAGAATACAAAAGACTAGAATGTATTTCATTTGTCAGGCTTTTGTATCATTATGTATATACAAGTATTTGAGAAATTGCGTAATTGATATAAGAGAAAGAAGTTCACTTGTACCTGTCATGCGACCAACCCAACGTACAGATGGGGATTTGGTTGATCGAAGTGCAAAGGGGACTGGAAGATGATTCAAAGCAACTCAAGGATATCTTTGAGTTGAAGTATTCTCAAAGATAACTTTGAAGATGAGATGTAAAGAATAAGTACTGGCTCAAAATAAGACTCGGAGTAATCAGGGTGATGACTGATTAAGTAAGTTAACGTAAAACAATGTTATATTAATTAAGTAAGGAAAAAGGAAATGTAAAGAAAATGAAGTTGCTTTTATAGACAAATATTGACATGAGGCTTTTGTGCAAAGATGAGTAAAGAAAGTATATACTTGGAGTTAGATTTACACGAGTGATTGAAGAATGCCAAATGTAAAGCATAACTGGTAAGATGACAACTGGTTCAAAGATACACATAGAAATTCCCAGGTGATGTAAAGGGTAAGTGCAAGGCTTGATGGAAAATGTTAAGCACCACGCTGAGGATCAAGGTATTTGAGCTAGTCCGAGTAAGGTTTATTGGATAAGCATTGAATAGCGGTCGAATCACTGGAATGGGAAATCTTTGAGTCAGGGACCGGATTGGGTAATGAGTTTGAGTGTCCTTTTGATTAGGTGTCACACATTTGGTCCTTGAGAGTTTGAAACTGATTCTTGCATTCGAAGTTTGATGCATAAGGAAATGCTGAGCCGTGTTTGGCTGAGACTGAGAGTTGCAGCGTGACAGTACCTAGAAGGGCAGAGGTAAAGGTGCCTGTGGCAGCAAAGTTGGTTATGTATAGGATGTGAGGTAAGGAAGTGTTGTAGAATATAGCAGGGAATAGGTTGTTTTGTGAGATGATAGAGAAGTTTTAGAGAGAAGGAGAAAAGAAAAAGGAATCGGATAGTGTGATAGTTGGAAAAGGAAAACAAGATGGGGTTTTCATTTGATATTGCTAAGAAGGGGAAAGTGGATAGGGTGATGATGGTAAGAAGAGTTGAAAGAAAAAGTTTCTAAGTAATTGAGATGCTGAATATGATGGGAATGAATTCAAAGCTTTGAGTAAGCTGTCTTCACCCTTTTTAAACCATGCAGGTAGAATTGATCATCTGCTGTGAGGTAGAACTTACTGGTCTTGTTTATCAGTTGTTGTCATTGCCAAGCATAGTTAAGGGCTTTGGTGGAAGCCAGCGGTATCTGATTGCCATGGTTTATGTTTTCAACCTTGTTGTTGTTGTCTATGGCAACAGTATGATAGGTGATTAGTTATTACAAGGTAATAGTCTTTTTCATCTTGTTTGTTTATTCAACTTACCATTCTCTATGGGAATGGATATGTGACATGCAGTAGACAAAGGGCCACTTTTTTGAACATAGTGTGTTTGTGGGGTTGATGAGGATGTCGGTTGTTTGTCTAGATGCTTCTGATAGCAATTATTGGTGGTGTGTCCAGTTTGCTGACCGTGACTGCAGATCTTGAAATTCTTCTTGCAGGATGGACAGGTCAGTTGTCCGTTTGACAAGGTGAATAGCGCTGCCTGTTCCGGTCGGTAATCTTCATCAATGCTGATCTTATTCTGAGATCCATAATTTTCTAGCCAAAAGAGCAGATTTTCAAAGTTTTTGCCCAAGAATCCCATTGGTACCACATCACAAAAGCCCTGGAAGCAATCATGCAGAAGTAGAGCTAGGACCATCAAGTTTTGCATCTTGTTACCAAGATCCTGTTGAAAATTGCGCTCTCAATGATGCTCTGTCTGCGCGCACACTCTATTTCTGATATCATCAAGTCAAACCTATAAATCACTCATAAAAGATCTGACCAAAGACACTCCTAATTGTCGTTGACTCACAAGCAAAACATCTACTCCTCATCTTTTTGACCTCAATCTCAGATACCTTCAACAATTGGCTACACTCTCATTTGCTCAAGACCTCAGAGCAGCTTTAACTCGGCCAGCCTATCTATCTGCCAACTTGGTGAGAAATGCACCGTTCAGCATACCACTATGTCATCCTTCTATTTCCGTCATTCATTTCTTTATTTACTAATCTTCTCTTGTCTCTCTCAGTAGTGCCACTTCAAATATTGATCATCATTATTATTATCTATATCATATTGTTAGACCTATCTATAGGGTTTGTTATTCTAATGTTCTTTATTCAAAAAATTTCAAACACTAACAACTATCTACTCCTAGTTCTCTTATCCTTACTTTGCCATCACCCAATAAATTGTCCATCATCTCTCTATAAAATGTTATTATCACTCAGTTTTTAGGGTTTGTTATTTCTCTTTTTCTTTAGTTATTATTTTGCCTCTTACATTTTTTTTCCTTCTAGATTTCTGGTCTTTGTTTGCCAATAATAAAAAGTCAGGTCTAATAGATCCATGCCTGCCAACATAAGTCGTTGGCTTGCTTTTTGGATTGCTGAAACACACTTTGGTATTGTTGAGTATTTGACATCTAGGAAAGACTCCAGTGTGACTGCCTTTTCCAGGTTGTCATCTGCTGCATACCGTGACCTTAGAAGGTTCCAGAAAAACTGTACATTGTACTCAAGGTTTGTTGGAGTAGCCGCTCCGACATATGTGGTGTTATTGCTATTGAGCAATTCAACAATCTCACAGTATCCTAGCTTGTTCTTCTTGGCCCATTCATCTTGTAACTTTGGATCCTCAGGCTTGAGAGCACCATTTACAATCACGTCTCAAAGGTTTAAATGCAGTAGTCAAGCTTGATTTTTTACTAGCCAGACCATGTAGTTATTGGGTCCAATGCAAATTTGAGTATTTGTTTCTTTGATGAAGTCCATCATGGTTAAGATCAATATCCAAGAGGTAATGTGAAGTAAAACAAATAGATTTGTGAAATAAAAAATTTTTAGGAGACTTGTTAAGGAAGGATAGTTTTAATAGTTGACCAAGGTTAGCTATGAGGTGGAAAAGGCTTTGAACCGTGAAAGAAATATGGCCTAGTGCCAAGAGAATAGAGGAAGACAAGCCAGGAAAGAAAAAGAGTGCAGTATGCTCAGGGACTCAGATCACCAGATGAGAAGTCTCAAGAGGTCTCACTGGTATGTGCTCAGAACTAAGTCATGTTTGTATTTCAGATGGGAATGGAAGAAATACCAAACAAGAAAGGGGCCTAAGTTGAGGTCCTAATTACAGTCTGAGGAACAGAAAAGAATGAAAAGACACAAAAATGAATAAGCCCTCTTTTGGGCATGGGGCAGATTTCTAACAATATCCACTGTATATAAACCATGCAAAAATATTTTTAGAAGTGTGAGCCTGACAAGGACCTGCTTATTTTGAGAAGCTAAAAAGCTATTTCAAGGTAATGGATTCAGAATGAATCCACTTTTTCTTTTCTATTAGTTAAAAGAAAAATTCTGGCCATTTTCTCTATAGATTTGGAAATTTGGTAAGAGAATCTATCATGTGGGGTGGAAATTGGTTGTGTAAAGCCCTCACATAAACTGAATCCTTTTTTTTCTAGATTGAGGCCATGTGAAAGCCAACCAACAAAATCTAAACCACCTTGAGGCCCCAACTTCACCAAAATCCCAGCTCCCCCTACACAAAATCTGAAAAAAACTCTGACTGATACTTTTTTCTGATTTTATTGAGTGGGAGAGGAGTTTGGGTCAGGATTGGGAGAGGAAGGCATTGGCTGATGGTTAAATATTGTTTTTGTATTCTGAAGTAGGATTGGGGGTAAAGGTGTATGCTGAGGTGTAAAAACTGGTTTTGAGTTGGTTCATTTTGGCAGAGAGGAGAGGTGTGATCTCACTTAATGGTAGGGAGCCCCAGTGGAAGAACTTACATATACCCAAAGTTAACCCTGCAGTCTGAGAGAATCAGAAAAATGACATTTTCAATCCTTTCTGGTGGGAAAATTTCTTACTGGCTGGTAAGGTCCTGGGTGAACATAATGTGCACAACATTGGCCTGGTGATTCTTTCCATATTTTCTTTGATCTATGTGGGGACTTGAGTGACCTGGGCATCCCCCGTTGTTCCTGTCATTTGCTCTGTTGCATCCTGTATTACACATCTTCTACTGTACAGAATCCGACACTAACGATTGTGATAGATGGAAATGTTACATGGCTGAGGGGTGCTTTGGCCATCATGGAAGTCAAGCAAACAGTCAAATTCATCCATAGATGGATGAGTTACCAGAATCCTTGATTCTCCCATCGTAAGTGCATCAATGTTGTGGTCTCTCCCTCCGGTAGGTACAACACCAGGATAAATCAATTCTCACGTGATGAAAAGTGACGCTGACATCCAAAAGCACGAAGGGGCCTTTCTACTCTGTAATTTTAACTTTCATGAATGGCGATCAATTCGTCCTGGTGCAATGTACGTCAGCTAGTGCACCCCCCTCGGCCCATTGTGCTGGGGAGGAGTGAAGTTTTACCTGGACTTGGTTGATGCCAGAATCCATATTTTAGTTTGCCTACCGACCTCTGCCAACAACCGGGAATGCTGCTGGCTAGGGAACGTGTTCATCAGCTCAAGTCTTGGATATTGGTCGCAGTCCTCCTCGTAACCAAACTTTAAACTCAATAGCCTGACATGTTGCCGATTTTTGAGGATCAATTGAGATGTGCAAAATAAAAGCCTACGTATCGCTGAGCACAAGTTAGTCCCATATCTTTTTCCTGCTTCCATCATTTAAAATAAAATCATTTCCGTCATTCATCACTGTAAAATAGGATGTATCTCATAACCTCAAAAGTATTCCTTGGGTTATTGTCACTAGTAGCTCTGTCTCGGTGTGCACCCACGGAAAAATCTCATCATTACGATAAACGCTCGAAGGCAAAAAATGTTACGTAGGTCATGAATTTCATTCAAGATAAAAAAAAAGAAGTAACTTTTAGATAGATAGACGGCAAAAAATGATTGAGGGGCTGAAGTTTTCCTGTTTTAGAAAGGTACTTTCTGTCGCTGCAGCGGTTACCGTCGATTCGGCAACGATTGTTCGCGATCTGTTAAGGGTGCAAGAAGATCTCAGGAATATTGTCAGGCAGTTAGGACTTTCTGGTTTGGGTAAGCATCCCTTTCTATGGCAATAACAGCATATCCTTTGCCAAGAAGAAACGCAAAATACACAAACCGAAAGCCTTAAGTTGAAAATCCTGATTGATGGCTTGTCTTGAAATGTGGTCTTTTTTTTTTCCCAGACCAGCTCATTGATCAAGGTCAAAAATCCGTCTCAACAGGAGCATTGGCACAGGGTGGTGCCCTGGGAGCCAAGCCTGCCGTAAATGATGTATCTTTGGTGTCTGCCACCAATTCAAGTCTTTCTGGAGATAAACCAGTAAAACAGGAGACGGAAACGGACATCGAGGACGAAGCTTACATAGCTCTGAGCTCAAGTGATACCCTTTCTGGAGGGTCGGTAGAGGCCCCCGAAATCAATCTCGAGTCCGAGGAACACGAAGAAAATTAGACAGTTTAAATTCCTGAAATCATCTGAGTAGTTTTTAAAAGGGCATTTTTGCGCATTTTTTAATCTTACAACTAGATAATTTGGGATGTATTAGTAGACTATTGGAAGATTTTCATGTATATAAAAGTTTTGTTTGTCTAAGAAAAGTGTATTTGTTCAAAATAGAATAAGAAGATAATTCTTTAATGTCTATTTCTGCAATTGAGTGACATGCTTTCTGTAAAAATCACAGTAATGACACACGCTCTGAACTCGTGTAAGGATCAGACTCAACTCTTACTCGAGGGAGGAGTCCTGATTTAGCTCAGATTTGTCTTACTTCTTTTTCTCAACTCTATCAATCAACTGATCAATGATCTCTCAGTCCTTCAATCATTACAGTCCGCCTTGTCTCTTTTCATCATAGCTCTCACTTATATGCTCCTTGACCCTATAGTGTTGGTTTCTTATCTTTTCATCTCAATTTCCTTCTTTTATTGTTTGTCTCAGATTTCTAATTGTTCTATTCTTTAGCATTCTGGCTTCTATTTTTGTAATCAACCACAGGTTCTAAATCTTTTACGGTTAAAAGCCTTTTACCAACATTTCTAGCACTAAAAATATTGGAAGCCAATTGACGAGGACGAGGAGTGTCACTCTCAGTAACAACGAGTGACCATGTTGGGGTCATCTACATTGGATGGCTTTTGGCAAGCTATGCTCAAGTCAGCTTTGGACACAATACCACAGCTGACAGAAGAGAACTACTCAATATGGCAAGACAAGATGTCGGCACTATTGCAGCTACGGGGAGTCATATAAAAACTTGACTCTGAAGACAGAATAGCTTGAATAGCAGAAAAAAATGTGGAACTTGTGTTGCTCATCATCTCCAAGATAGACAGTGTGACTCACAATAACATGGTTACGGCAGCAAATGGGAACTCGGCAAAGGATCTCTGGCTAGCAATCAAGGAAAGGTTTGCGTCCTCACAGTCTTCAAACCAAGAAAGGATCTTCAACAAATTCTTGTACCTCTTATTCAAAGAAGATGCAATTGAAGCCTTTGTGACCAACATTAAAGTCTCAATCAAGAATATGGTCCAAGTAGGAATCAACTTACCTCTCAAAATTATAGCCTATTTAATCCTATTTAAGTTTCCCAATTCACTTCAATCACTGAAACAACAGGTCATGCACTCCGGCAAAGATTTATCAGTAAAATTTGTCTGCAACCACTTGATTTGATTCAATAATGAGAATTGAGCCAAGAACAAAGAGTCAACACAATCCACTCAAGCAACTCTCTTCACAAACAAAAAGAAGGAGAAAGGATCAAAGACGTAAAATTGTTGCACTGCGGGAGTCCACAATCCAAAACAGGATCCAAATCACTCAGCCAATTCCTGTTGGCATCTCCATCCTGAAAAGGCACCAGAATGGTGGCGGGAGGCTCAATCAAAGTGGGAATCTGGAAATAAAGCAACTCAAACAAACTAATTTATGTTGTTGATCACACTGTGGGTGGACGCCAACAATTCCAAATCAAAAATTATCTTGGATAGTGGCTCTTCTGCCCATGTCTTCAACGATGAAAGGTTTTTTGATAATCTTGAAAAGGGAGACTTTGATGTGATTCGCACTGGGAAAGAAAACGCAGAAATACAAACCAGAGGAAAAGGAAGATTAGTGCTACAGTGTGGTCAGAGGAAAATCACTCTTGATGATTGCTTACTTTTTCCCAATATCGTCATCAACCTTGTTAGTCCTGGCCTACTCAACAAGAAAGGGTGCTGTGTTGCTGCTGGTGGGGGAAAACTTACAGTCTCTAAGGGTGGTATCAAGGTATTTGGGGACTTTATTTTGAACAATATGTACTCCATCTTGAAACCGGATAAGGTTGGGACCAACATCCTGTATTCTTTTTACTCCAACCCAAAGGCTGAATTGCTGAGAGAGACTCACAAAAAGTATGGTCATGCATCAATTCAAAGGCTAGACAGTCTAATAGACAAGTCAATTTCATCATTGGAGAAGAAGGAATTCAAATGCAAATCCTGCATCATGGCAAAGATCACCAAACATCTATTCAAGTCAGAATTGAGACCAACAACAAAAGTGTTTGAACGGATCCACCCAGATCTAATGGGCCCAATTACTCCTGAATCAAACATCAAAAGTAGCTACATTCTCATGGTGGTGGACAACTTCTTGGGATATCTTGCGGGTTTTCCAATTACAAAGAAGGATGACACCATGGAAGTTCTCATCAACCTCCTCAAATCCAAGAAAAAGAAGCTTGGATACTTACCAAACATGGTCTGTTTGGATGGTGGTGGTGAATTCACTGGCTCTAGGTTAGTGAGTTACCTGGATGAAAATAACATCCAAAGGCTAATCTCAGAACAGTATCACCCTTAACACAATGACAGGGCCGAGAGGGAAAATTGAAAAATAATTAAATCAATGCGAGCAACCTTCAGGAGCTTGTCCATCCCAAAGAGCTACTGGCACAAGTTGGTCAAATTGTGCTGCTTTGTGAAAGAATAGCAAAGACTAAAAGGTTGTATTTCATTTATCAGACTCTTACTCATAGTTGTTAGGTAGTATACATGAGTAAAAAGGAAAATGTGAGTGTCACTCGTACCTAAAAGGGCAGAGGTAAATGTGCCTTATTGGCAGTGAGGTTTTTGGCTAATATTGGGAGTTGAGAGAGAGAGAAATAGAAGTTTTTGATAGAATGGGTGTGAAGGATGAGAAGCGGTGGTCGTAAGATGATGATGAGGTAAGAATGAGAATGTGTGAAGATGAGAAATGGGAAGCGGTGTTTTAGAGTGATGATGATACAAGGATAAGAATGTGAGGCAAGGAGAAAAGATGTGAAAATGGGAGTTTGTGTGATGATAGAGGGTGAATAGACTTTTTAAGATATTTTTTGATTGATTGTTATGTTGATAGCTGAAAAGAGCTGAGGGTGAGAAGGAAGCGGATGAGGAGAGGTTTCATGCTGAGTGAGTTCTATTTGTATCCTGCAGGTATGAAAAGGCATCTGCGGAAATATAAGCTTACAAGCTTGATTCTAACTGAGGTAGACATCACCACGTTACACCACTATGGTTTTGAGGAAGGTGGTAGCATTGTCAGGGTTTGATGTGTCAGCCCCATCATTGTTACCTGTGGTAACGGTAGAGGTTGGTAATCAGCGTCTTGAGGTATTTCATCTCAGACTGTTTGTCACTTACTGTTATTGGTGGGGTTAGCAGGTTTCATATTTCCACAATTTGCACTTAATCAAATCCCTCGGAAAGGGGAGTGCAAATCACCCTGGGAAATTTTACATGGAAACTCTATACCAAAATTGTTTCTCAAGCCAATTGGAACATCAGCTGTAGTACAGAAGATGAGAAGAAACAAGGGCCACAAGTTTGAAGAGAGGGGACAGGAGGGGACTTTGATAGGTTTTAATGTATTACTCAACTCCTATTGAATCCTAGTCAAAAATGGTCAAGTAGTTGACTCCAAACACGTTCATTTCTTGCAATCAAAGAAGAATGAAACTGGCTCAGATATCAATTTTTATCCGGAATCACAAAATGCAGTCAAAGAACTGCAAGAGATCATTTGTCCAATAAGGGAGATGCTGGACAATCAACCTTATCAGCAGAAAAGGGGTGAAGAATATTGAATCAGTGAGGCAGAATCAAGAAGTGAGTCAGAATCTTCACCAGGTGGAGAAATACAAGACCTACTTGCCTCAAACGCAAATCAAGAACCCGTTCAAATCAACAAAACAGTCTCTACTCAATCACTTTGGCACAGATCACAAATAAATCCTCCGGTCCGCTACAGATTTCATCACTGTTATGAACCAAATTTGTTTGAAAACACAATCAGATGTGCCGACAAGAAATTCTGGAGAGATGCCATAGAGAAGGAAGTTAACTCTATAGGAAGCCACAAAGTGTGGTCCAATCACTATGACAATCCTCCAAATCCGCTGAACACTACCTGGGTCTTCAAAATCAAAGACAACTGTCATGGAGACCCAATCAAACACAAGGGGAGGCTATGTGTACAAGGCTTTGACCAAATAGAAGGAATTGATTGCAGTGAAACCTTTGCACCTACAGGGAAGGCATCAACTCTTTGAATTATTCTTCTTTATTCTCTACAGCAAAATCTGACAATTACTCAGTTTGACGTCCAAGGGGCCTTTCTTCATGCCCCTCTTAGTGAGGAAGTTTACATCAGGACACCTAAGGGAGTCAACAGGGACTCCCCTTATCTCAAGATTCATAAGGCCCTCTATGGACTCAAGCAGGCACCAAAGAATTGGTACAACACTCTCATATCCTGGTTGGAATCAGTGGGTTTTTGCAAATCTAGTTGCAAACCATGTTTGTATCAACAGGGGGCCGCTACGCTATTTGACCTCTAACTGTTAGCGTAGCGGTTATTTTTTTTGCCAGAAAATTTGTAGTGTTAGCTGACGCTACACTCCGCTAAACTAACAGTTAGCGTAGCAAAGAATTTTTCAGCCAATTTTTTTGTAGTGGTAGCTTTGGAAAATAACCGCTACGCTAACAAGTAGCGTAATTTTTTTTCCGCTAACACATATTGGAGTTCCCATTAGCGTAGCGGCATCAGATCTACGCTACGCTACGCTAAATGTTAGCTTTTTGCTGAATTGTTTCCCACTAAATGTTAGCTGTGAGCTGATTTTTTCCCACTATGTTAGCTGTTAGCTGAATTTTTTCCTGCTAAATGTTAGCTGTTAGCTTCATTTTTTCCCACTACACTATGCTCAAATAGTGCAAAGTGTTGGCCCACAGCCAGCTGATTGAACAGTCTGAACATAATTTTTTGGGTGGATTACATCCCTGCCTTTTTTACCAATAGTTGTGGTGATGTGCTTGGGCAAAGAAAATGATGTGGGAATGTTGAAAGTTTTTCCCTTGCACAAATTGCCTTGCATTGAGGCTGTGATTATTTTAAATTAATATGTTCATGAATCCTGTTGAAGAATTTCTTTTCCAGCTTTACTCGCTTCCTTTGAGTTAAATAAGCATTTCTTCTCATTCTCTGATGGGCATTCTGATTACTGTTCTGGGCAATTTCCATATGAGCAAAATGTGTTATTCAATTGAAATTTGTCCAGGCAGTAACCATATTTCCCAAATCAATGAAATAAATGCATATCCAAACATTGGAAAGAGTAAAAATGGAAAAGAGAAGAACAGTTTTGTTTTTGAAAAAAAACAAGAAAATTAACAATAGAAATTAAAAAAAAAAAAGCTGTTTTGATTGATGTAGTTGCACAAGTACAGGAGTTAAAACAGCATTTTGATTGATGTACTTGTGAAAGTTGAGATTTTTGATTGCTTGACTTGCACAAGTACAGGATCTATAATTGGGCAGAGTGGACCAGCTTTGACCTCAGACAGTGGAATTTATCACTCCTGCTATATTATAAGTAACTGCAACATACCTAATCAATGTCACCCTCATTACAAATCCTACTCACCAATGAGGGTGACACTGATTAGGCATGCTGCAGTTACTTATAGTATAGCAGGAGTGATAAATTCCACTGTCTGAGGTCAAAGCTGGTCCATTCTGCCCAATTATAGATCCTGTACTTGTGCAAGTCAAGCAATCAAAAATCTCAATGTTCACAAGTAAATCAATCAAAATGCTGTTTTAACTCCTGTACTTGTGCAACTACATCAATCAAAACAGCTTATTTGTGTTTTTTTTTTTAATTTCTATTGTTAATTTTTTTGTTTTTGTTTTCAAAAAAAAAATTGTTTGTTTCTTTTTCATTTTTTCTCTTTCCAATGTTTGGATATGCATTTATTTCATTGCTTTGGGAAATATGGTTACTGCCTAGACAAATTTCAATTGAATATCACATTTTGCTCATGGAAATTGCCCAGAACAGTAATCAGAATGCCCATCAGAGAATGAGAAGAAATGCTTATTTAACTCAAAGGAAGTGAGTAAAGCTGGAAAAGGAATTCTTCAACAGGATTCATGAAAATATTAATTTGAAAGAATCAACGCCTCAAGAAAAAAAATGATTGCTATACTCCCACAAGTATAGCACTAAACTAACAGTTACTGTAGCGCTAAACTAACAGTTAGTGCACTGCAAAAGGGCACTACACTAACAGTTAGTGTATCTGAAAAGAATTCTATGCCAACAGTTAGTGTAGCTGAAAAGAGTGCTATGCTAACAGTTAGCGTAGCTGAAAAGAGCGCTACGCTAACAGTTAGTGTAGCTGAAAAGAGCGCTACGCTAACAGTTAGCGTAGCTGAAAAGAACACTACGCTTACAGTTAGCGTAGCGTTTGTTCCAGCTAACACCGCCAAAAATCAGCTAACAGGAAATTTCTGTAGTGTTAACTTTTTTTTTTGACGCGCTAACGCTACGCTACCTGCTATTTTCTTTTTTAACAAATTTGTTTTAGCGTTAGCTGAAAAAATCTTCAGCTAACAGTAACTTTGTGTTATCGTAGCAACAAAAGCTAACATTACGCTACGCTACAGCTATTGTTAGCGTAGCGGGCCCACTGTTGCTTGTAATCATTTCATGCTCATCATTCCTCTTTCACAACTGCTCTTATCCTGTTATAGCCAGATCCTTGACTGCCTGTACTCTACACCTTTTTATAGCCAGATTGTCTGTTACCTATGCCCTTCATCCTTTAATAGACAGACTCATTGCTAGCTACCTGTGCTCTTGTTGTATGTCATAAATAGTAGGAGCTCTATTTCCCTTGTTGTGACTTTTCCCCTCATACAAGATATATAAGGAATTATTTTAATCAACCAAATTCATTAAAACAAACTCAAAATGTTAAATTTATTTTCCTGGGTTTCACTTACCTCCAGCGTTTCAAGGCTTGAACTTATTACTTGTATAACTTGTTTGCTTGGCCACCTGGTTGGGAGTTACTGATAATACCATCCCAATATTTTGAAAACCGCTATTTCGTCCAGCTGGGCCTCTAGGTGAGATTCACCACTGACAACCAAGCTGTACGGTTGGCAAGCAACAATACCAAAACAAAATCATTGGTTACTCTTCACGTTTTTCACACCAAACGAAGCAGGGGGTGACTATATTGAGCCTTCAACCTGGGGTTTGTGCAAGCAGGTGATGATTGAAATATCAACTGTTTTCATGAAACTTTCTTATACAACTAGACCATCGCGTCATCCATGTCACCGACGAAACAACTGAGTTGGTTGTGAACGAAATTCAAAGCGAAATAAATCTAGATAGTGATCAGTTTGCCTGCCAACTTGAAGGCAGGCGATATGCGTTCCTCGAGATCCAGCATCTAATTGTGCCAGTCGTTGAAATAATCAAGTGGGTGAATATTGCGACACATTTTGTATTTATTCGTGCTCACCCGGTCCTCTGTCTTGGTCTCCATGACTTCTGGCAGCTGCCTCCCCGATTCCCTCAAGAATTGGGTCGCCAATGTAAACCGAGACGCTGTTGGAATAGACTGAAGCAACAACAACTATCTTTCCAAAAATGCGTTGCTCTAGGTGCTTGGTGGCCAGGGAACAAATTGTTCACTCGGTGGTGATTAGTTCAACAGCAGCCTTACTATGCTTGTTCTGCGCAAGAGCTTGTTGTGCCACTTTCGCAGTCCGCCGAGGATATAAAAGACTGCACGTGAGTCATAATAGTCTGGATAACTCCAGCATCCGCTAGTTCACTTCCACTTAACGTATAAACAGTTAGTAAAAATAAATAAATTGCAACAAATTTTCTCCAATCTCTGACATAAACGCAGAACTCCTAAACCTACCTACCAGAGTAACCAGTTATTCCCCCCCCCTCTGTTATATATATATATACTTTTTAACAAGAATGTATACATTAAACTCCAAGTTAATCTTAGGCTTATTTGGTGCGGTGACTATGGTTCTCTGTACACCAGTTCCAAGCCCAAATCCATCGGTGCCAAATTTAAACTCTCAGAATGATTACTCCGCACCATTGCCTGGCTTCAACAGTCTTGGAAAACGAAACAAAGCAGATGCCGTTCAGTAAGTTATCCTATTTTCCGGATTTACACATATTTTAAATAGTCTCCGGCACGCATTATGACACCCTTAAGCTCAAACAATTTTTTTCTTCTTGTTATTTTCTCTATAGAAAAGTGCGTGCTGTCATCGACACTGGTACTTCGGGATTACCAAAGCTCTTAACTGATCTACAAAATCTGCAAAAAGATATTGAGGGTATCATCAAACAATTGAAGGGGGCTGGATTGAGTGAGCTGACTTCTTTGTAATATGTACATCCAATGATGATATTGCCTGGATTATCTTTGTCATCCAATGTATGTATCAATACATAGAAATTAACTTGAATTATGAACGTATCTTTTAGTTCCCGGAGGTAAAGCGGATCAAAAATCACAAGACTTGAAGAAAGCGGACGATGTATCAGCTGTAGCTGTCGACGCTGGAGTAAAGCTGGGCGATGCGGACTCAGTGATCAAAACTGATTTAGCTCCTAAACTTCCAGAAATCAAACTTCCAAGCATTGAAGCCCCTGGGACAACCATTGTCGCCCCCGCCGCGCCTGACATTGTACAGGGGGAGGAAGCTTAAGAAGATGATAAATACACACAAGATATCATTATCTTCAAAATTTCACTTTATTTTTCTTTCTTCAAGTATATCGTACAGCTTATAGTAGTAGTAGTGGCTACAAGTCCCACTACCCTCAGAATATATTTCAAGCAATGCTTGATGTATGAAGCTAGCAGGTTCTGGGCAAGAGCAAGCTTTTTCTCAGCCTTTTTTTTTCTTGTCAGTGTTTTAAATAATTTGCCTTATCTTGTAGTACTAGTTAAACTGAAAGTTTTGTGAGATGTAAATAAATGTACAATTTAGCTTTTTTCTGTATCACTTCTGAAGTATTGCTAGAAGCCAAACTGATATTGTGTGGTAATGGCTTGAGGGTATTTTTTTTCCCCCAATTCCAAAATTGTAATACACTTCAATTGATACTTATTTTGCCTAAAAGCGCTACAGGATGGCCATACTAGTGCGCTACAGGATGGCCATACTAGTGGCAACTTGTTAGGCACGTAGACATGCGCACTGACTTCCTCTGTCTAAAACCAGCTTGGACAATTATTTTTTTCATGTCTCAAGGGGCCGGCCGAGTTGAGGAAAGGGTCTCTTATCAGAGATTTAAACAGATGAAGTTCTGCATATGAGTGAAACAGGAATAATGAAGACTGGGGTTGGAGATCATTACATTTCATCATCATAATCATCATTGAAAGAAAGAATCAAAGCAATATAGTTGGTATTGGGAAAGTTGAGTGAGAAAAATTTGAAGGATGAGGATGAACATAATGTGTAGGACATAAACCCAAAAGTGATAGAAAGGAAAAGCAGCAGCAATCATAGTAAATAAAATAGAATGTCCAGAATATTGATGTATGGATCATGGTGGGCACGAAATGCTGCAAGAGGGTTAGCCGGTTGATTCGACCAGTTTTTGGTTATATAATAGGTGTGCACTTTTGTTTACCAAAGAAAAAGGGGAGGATATGTGTTGAACTTATATTATTCATCCATGTGAGTTCAGAAATTTTGTGAGATATTCAAGAAAGAGTTGAGAATGATGAAGGGATATGGAAGAGGCTCTTGATGATTTATTCAATACGAAGGATTAAATTCGGCTTGACGATGGAGGAGCTTACTCTAAGTTGGCAAAAATTGCTGGCTTTGACAAAACATGCCGCGCGCTGGAGAAAGGAGATGGGGGCGTCAGTTCCGATGAAGGTTTCAAGTTGAATCAATCATCAGTATGTAGTCATGAAACGTGAGTTTTCCCTACGTACGAGTTTGTCTCCAAACAGCAATTGCCAGTAGGATCCATGCTGCAAAATTGAGAGCCGAATAGAGGATCCAAATCATCATCCATTCTACCGTTTCGTTTAATCGGAATTCAAATCATTCAAGTTACTACCTTGGCCTCAGTTTTCCCAGTTAGAAATTGAACTAAGGAGAAATCATTACTAACGGGAAGCAGCGATTTTTGGCCAACGTTGTTCGAAGAGGATTGGGCAACAGGGGTTGTATTTTCTAAAGACTATTTGTACACAAGATAAATAAATAAAAAGAAAATCCCCGGGAGGAAAAGTACCATAATGATTAGTCACAAAGTAGCTATTAAGCCGAAGAATGAAATGCAGGCGAAAGGAACTAACTAAAGTCATCCATCACGTCGAAAAGGATATACCAACAGCTCAAGACGCCCATGAGTAAGACGTAATATCTCAACATTCCGGCATGATCAATGAACCAAAACGCGACCAAGACGCCTGAATAACAAACGCAAAGGTGGGGGATTGTTATCAGATAGAGAGAAATTGAGAAGGAAAAACTTGGAAGCTCCGAACGAACCAATTGCACCAACGACCAAGAGTTTTGAGGTGGGAGAAACTGCCCACCACATGACACCGACTAGAGACATAGCGATGAAGATACTCGCAATCCTGTCCGAGGGAAAAGGAGAGAATGAAGTCTCAGAAGTGCTGATCGGTGCTGATGGAGAGAGATATGACAGAGAGGTGATGATACCCAACTTGGAAGCCAGCGTGTTAAAGCCACAAAAAACCATCAAGCCGCCAAACAAACAGGACGAGAGGTAGCCTCCGAAGAGAGGAACAGCGGCGGGCACGACCTCGTTGTAAAGTTTGACTGATCCACCGACTTTGTGAAGAGATGAATGATGGAAGAGAGGTTATGTGAGGAGGAGGAAGTTATTGAGTGCTGGAATGTTTTACCTAAGGAAGAGTAAGAGCTGGAAGGGATCAGACGAACTGTTGGGATCGATTTGTACTTGTTCGACTCGCCAGCCCAAGAAGATCGATATAATCAAGTGACCGAGCTCATGCCAAATGATGACGACTAGCTTGATCGGGAAGATGAGATAGCGAACCAAGAACAGGTTCCAACACACCAACATGACCAAGAGGTAGAGTACCATGACCACTGGAAGGAGGAGGAGGATAGACAAGGGTCAATGATTTGAAGACTTCAAAAAAGATAAGAGAGGGGGCTACTTACAAAGAGTGGTTGTTTGGGTTGGACGGGTAAGAGATAGTGTTCCAGGATAACGTTGGGAAGCTTCCCCAGGGTAACAAGCTCGGTCGGTAGGTCCATTTGAAGGTTGATCGCTAGCGGGAACGGAAGGTGAAGGAGTAGCGAGGGGAGCGTAAGAGCTAGTTGAGGAGGTTTGAGTTCCGAGAGGGATGATATGAGTCGAGGTAGGTTCTATGGTTGAAGCTCTCCCAATGAGAGAAAGATCTCAGCAAGAAGTTGGATGATGATGAAGGTCATGATGAATTCACTTACGCGTGGTTTGGATCCCAGCGGCGGGGGGGTTGTATTGGGTAGTGATAACAGTTTTGGGTGTTTGATCGGAGTTGGGGGTTGGGTCCCTATGATGATAGAAGGAAGGAAGGGTTTAACTTAGAAGAAGCAATCGGGATAGGTGAGACTGATCACGGACGGGTAGGCGGTGACAGTGTTGACGAAGACGGTGACTGTAGTCCAAGTGGGCGCGCGTTTCTGAAGGCTATGCTGTTGGTGATGGAGGATTGGCAGCTGGGTAGGTTGAGCTGGTGGTGGTGGTGGTAGTGGTAGTTGAGATTTTGATAAACTGGAGATGTGAGTAGCGAGTGGTAGTAAGGCTGTTGATGATTGGGTTGGTGGGAATGTTTTGGAGGTTGAGGAAGGTATGATAAGTAGTTGGAGTAGGAGAAGGATGGTCGATGGTGATCGATTGGGTATCATGGGGTTGAGGTGTGAGATGGTAGATGAAGTGAGTTGGTGAAGAAGGTGAAGTTGATTAGGAAGTTGGAAGTTCCATAGAGGATGGAATACTGATTCATATCTCAACACGCGACGCGTATGAATATCAACCACTTCTTCATTTTGAAGATCTCAGTTGACAAGCACTGTTCATCAAAAACTTGTTTAGTTTTCTAATCATCAGCTTCACAAAAACAAAAAAAACAAGATCTAGATATGGTACAACAGAGAGAGAGAGAGAGAGATGAAACAATGAAAATCAAACCGTATCCTCTGTATGATAGCCAGCCCTATAAATAGATGGATCGATTAGCTTAGTAGTAAGTAAGTGAAGAGTAAGTAATCGTTGACAAACTTTCTCATCTCTCCTAATCGACGACGAGCATCGGTGAGCTCCTTCTCAAGAGTAACGATCGACACTTGAACTTCCATCTCTCGAACCTGATGATAATCAAAACAAAATCAATCAATCTACCTAGAAAACAATCTTCATCTCTCCTTCCTCCTCACCTTGAACTCATGAGCCGCCATGTTTTGATAATCCTCTCCATCTTTCATCTCCAAATTCTTGGCACTAATCCCCTTGACCTGTTTCACCAGCGCCTTACAAGCATCCGTCACCGCCTTAGCAGCCACTTCTAGTTTCACTTGAGTCCTACTCATCAGCTCCGCCTTAACCCTCGAGGCCTGAACCAACTGAGCCGTCGCCGCCGCCACCTCGTTAGAGGCCACGATCAACTGTTCCAAGCTATCCGTCCCACTGATCACCCCATCAGCCCTCTCGATCAATAGGGTCGTCGAATAGGCTACCTGCTTCGCTGCACTAATCAGTCCCTCCGTCCATCGGTTGTTTCGCTTGTAGAACGCTTGAGCCGAGGATGACCCTCTCCCCTGTCCCACGATCTCCGATTGAGACTCGGTCGCAGCCGCAATCAGTCGGGCTATCGCATTGGCAATCGCCAAGGAGGCCGATAGGATTGCATCGTGGACCTGCACCTCCATCGCCGTATGCTTATCGTTCTTGGGTCGGGACATCAGACCCTCGAGCTTCTTGGTCGCCTCTTCGATCGCTCGAGCTGCCATCGTCATCTCCTGTTCCACTAATTCACCAAGCTCCCCATTGACCTTCGACAGGTCTTTGGCTCCCTTGGGTATCAATCGTTCGACAGTCGATGACAGTTGCTGTAGAGCCGTACAAACCTTTCCATTCCCCTGAACCACGACTTGCTTTCTAGAACTTGCTGGAATCACTCCGAGTCGATAAGACATAAGACTATTAAAAAACCCAATCGAAACATCTCCCGAATCTTTCCCTACACTCGTCATGGCCTCCATCGCATCGTCATTAGATGCAAACCTAGTGATCCCCTTGGTGTTCACCAGCACCTCGGCGATGCAGGTGGCCATACTATTCGCAGTCTTAATCACTTCCACATGTTCCCCCCCAGGTGCGCCATCGAGATAAAGTCCGAAGACAGCCGAGAATTCCATGGCTGATGTTTGCGTCTTTTCGATCAGTGAGAGTGTGTATTCGGGCGTGGCAGTTTCGTTACCTGGATGCATAGAGGATTCGAGCTCATAAATCGCATCTTCAACCCGTTGAATACAAGCATGAATAATCGAATCAATAATCGCATTGAGCTTTTTCTGGTTGTCCAAGATTAGATTATCAATCTGAGCATTCAGAGCTTGATCGGTGTCGCCTTGGTTGATGGTCATATCGTTCATTTGACGGATCGTTGAATCCATCCCTTCCTGTAGGATCATCAATTCTTGATCCTTTTCGTCAGCTATACGAGAAACTTCTAGAGTCTTTTCGTCGAGGAGGCGTTGTAGTTCCGCTATCCGGTTTTGTTTAGACTAATCAGAAGAACAGTAGGGTGAGTAACAATCAAGTAAAACCCCCTCTATCTCCCGGGACTTCACTCACTTGAAGATCGTCTTCTAGCTCATTAAGTTGGCGATTATATTTAGCGATCACGTTCGAAGTTTCGGAGCTACGAGAACGAGTAGCATCTTCGGCCCTTTCCTCCGCGAAACGCAAGTCACGTTTGAGACGTTCCAACTCATCCTTCTGGGCCTAAGAGATGTGAATTTTAGGATAAAAGTCATGCTGTTAGTATCGTGTCGAATAGCCGTTGTATTGAAGGAAGGATCAACTCGCCGATTTGAGACGATCGAGATCGAAGCGAGCACGGTCCCGTTCCCGTATCATGTCTGCTAGCTCTAGATTTTTTGATTTCATGTCTCGCTCCATTCTCTCCATGCGATCAATCGCTTCTTGCGCACTGTTAGCTTTGAGTTGCATGGCCTTGAATTTACTCAGCATATCCAAATGTTCGGTTCGGAGTTGGGAATACAGTTTAGCTAGTGCTTCATACTTATTCTTCCACAAAGCCACTTGATCCTGTAATGAATTCATCATTTCATCCTTCGACGCCAGCTGGGCATTGATGTTTTGCTGAACCATCATCATCTCGCTTTCTAACGTCTTCACTCGTCGATCGTACTGTTCGAGCATCATTTGGTCCCGTTCGTATTGGCCTCTCATTGCAAGGATTTCTCGCTCGAGTTCCGCTACCCTACCAGCAGCCATGCCAGCCATCTGTTGCCTCATCAAGTCATCTTGGGCCATCCGCTCGCGTTCAGCTTGCATCCGCTGCATTTCCTCAAAGTCACGTTGCTGCTTGGCTTGTAGCTCGAGCTGCCTTCGGGCTTCGGCGTCGCGTTCGGATTGTAATAGGGCCTGTTTTTCCTCATATTCCTTTAGCATTCGCGCCTGCTCTGCAACATCGGGTGCCGGTGTTTCTGGCTTGGGCGGAGGTGCTTTGATATCTGGTGTTTTTGCAGGCCGTCGAGGAAGCTCAGGTGCCTCACCACTGTTAGTCAGATTGGGTGGCTCCTGTGGCAGCTTGGGAACATTGATCAGGCCGGTGAGATACTTGAGATTGCTACACTCGTAATAAAACCTTCGAAGATTTTGATGCTGGGCATTGAATCGTTCGCGCAGGGGCTGCAATGCATCCATCGCATCCGTACCTACGAGATATACAAACAGATGGTGATCTTCAGTGCTTGGTTCATGCGCGGCAGTTTGTTATGTAGCTTGAAATAAGGGTATCGAGACGCACGTCTATGCATCGCTCGCAGCATGCTAGTGATGAATCGATATATCCCATAGCTTTCTTTGACCTGTGGTACGAGAGCACTTATACGACATTCGTTGTTAGTGGACCCACGAAAATGAGCAAATATTAATTTCTGAAAGGAATCGATTTGATCTTGCAAGTTCATCAGATCGTTAATAGTTTCATAGCTGTTTGTCAAACAATAAGGGAATTCATCAGCCCCTAGAATTGAAATAAAGCTAGTGCCACAAGAAATGTAAATACCCTTCGTTAGGATCATCAATGTTTTTTAGCGAAATATATTCCTCGTATTCAAATAGACCATTAAATTCGGCGTGTTGGCGATGAAACCTGAGTTTGGCCAAAATGGTGGAAACGTAGGCTCGGATCAAGGCTCCATAGCCTTATTTTAAAGTCATAGTTAGATGAAAGGTTATTATCAGAGAGGGATTGAAACACGATGTCATGAGACCGACCTCGCATGCCATCGTGGCCAATAGTTCGAGCACAAGTTTCAAGCCATCCGGCTTGCTGATGACCTTCACGGAGGGTAACGGGATGTCCTTCTTGCAAGACTTTGTGAACCATGATTAATGCCTTGAAAGTTTGAACTTCATCACTAAGTATGGGCTGGACCCGGAGCCCAGTCCATATCGAGGTAGAGCTATGATAGTCCCATGTGTACACGATACATTCTGGTACAAAAAGATTAACCAACTCAGTCAATCTCGGGTAGCATTAGATATCAGGAGAGAAGGATATTGTAACAGGTAGGGCGGAATGGGATTATAATAAACTAAATCAAATGCTCAACTGCGGACGTGCTTTTGCTTAGGGGCACTCTCCTCGGGTGAAGTGGCCTTTTTGATGTTCAGGGTGAGTTCGGCTTCGGCCTTGTCTCGATCCACGGGACGGGTGGGAAAGTGTTTTGCGTCATCACGACTGAGCGCTCAGAGAATAATTCGACCATCAGATCTTAACACTCTCCCTCTCGTCTTCTTCTTCTGCTTCTGTGTTCTTTTCTCTGTCTGATCAGATAGAACACTTGAAAATCCAACTCACTCAATGTAGTCATTGGCTGCTGGCCTCCTTCCACTTCCGAACCTACGTAGGAGAGAGTAGCCGGGAAGTTGTTGTCAGAGGGGTTGGTCAGATGGATTTGGAATCGACTGTTTACTTACATGTTGGTGGGGGGTGGTACGATGAATTGGTGGAAAAGGCTCGGTACAACCGAGAGAAAAGGAGATGATACAAGACCTTGAAGAGCTGATCGATCCAAAATTTAGTTTGCCAAGGCTGTGCCAGCTGGCGACCCCGGACCCCTCACGTCACTATGTCCACATTGACTGAAAGCGAGTGGTTACATAATCAAAAGGGTCTGTACTATGTATTTAATGGGACTGCTCCATTAAACATCTCGAATTAATCCATGATAAATATTTTAGAGTGGGCTAAGAATTATGTCAAGAAAAATAATTATTTGAATGTAGGAGAAGATCCAACAGACATCTCATCTTGAAGTTAATGTCAAGTTCAGATCAAGAATGTACGGCGAAAGGGTCCAAAAGGGTTGTCCTTCTACAGGATATCTACCCATTCAACATTGGTTAGAGGTCAAGTAGGTCCAATAGAATTCAAATTGAATATTTCAAAGCTTTCTTTACAACAGGATCCAACATCAAAGTGAGACTGTTGGTCAGGTCTGTGACAATCAGTTACAAGGTACTACTTGAAGTCATCTGTATCCACAGGTTGACTTTGATTATATACATAGTGCTGGTAATCTCTGTCAGATTTGTGTATGAAACTCTGGCCTAATATCTATAAAAGTTGAGGTATTAGCACTATGCTAAATTTTATCATTATACAAACCAATAAGCTGATCACCTTATAGGTTTATCTATCTATAGCGTCTTTTTGAGTGATTTTAGCAATGTAAATTTCTAAGCAGCTGGAAAGCAATGCACTGCCAGCATAATTGCCTAGGATGAAGTCATCCCAGTTAAACTGGGATGCACTCAACCAATTTAAACTTGGTTGAAATCAACTGATGAAATAGAAATCCAAGGGACCCCCCTTGGTTTTATATTTCATTGGTTGAGGTCAACCTACTTTAAATTGGTTGTTTGCATCCTAGTTTAACTGGGATGAACTCAACCTAGGCAATTATGCTGGCAGTGATGTCAGAGATGGTAGTCCTGCAGCAACTGATCTATCAGGAAGAGTTCAAGGTCAAAGATGAGGAGTCTTAAGAGTACTTGAAACAAATTTCAGTAAAAAAATGTGGGTTTGATAACGGAGAAAACTCCACTACAAAATTATTGAGTGTACTTACTAAACTAGTACTGGGTGAATAGGCTGACCTCTGAAATATATTCTAGAATTTTGTTGGAATTCTGTCTTGTCATCCCCAAAAGACCCTTTATTTAATTTATGAATAAATATAAGATGGTTAGTTGGACTGATATTTGTATTATTGACTCTAAGTGACTGATTTCCAATAACTTAACACACACTTGTAGACATTGATCCCTGTTGTGGTAATTATTTTTTATTGACTCAGCAAGACTCATATCAAATGACCTTTTTCCATCTTCTTCTGTTATTATTCCTTATTACTTATTCTTTATTGTTCTTTGTTCATTATTTCTTTCTCAACCACAACTTAACACTTGTATCTAGTCTATAAATACATAGCCTAGGCCAGGTAATAACAAAACCATCAGTTCTCCTCAGATCAAGCCAGTTCCCACTCTGAGTATCCCTTGAGTCTGTTCACAAATCCTCTCATCCTCTTTTTTTCTAAATTTTCACAAATTGTCTTTAGAAAATATGTTCTAATGTAGTTCAAATTTACTATGGTTTGATGGGAATCATGTTATATTGGGCATAGTGCTCTATATTTCATGACCTCATGATATGTATCAATTAGGTAATTTCTATTTTGTAAGCATAATCTTGTTTTATTTATTCATGCAAATAGTTACAATTTCCCTCAAATTTCTAGAAAGAAGTATCAATCTGTATTCTATGTCTTAATCTCTTTCCTACTAGTTACCTTGAGTCATGACAATTTATCAAAAGGAGTAGGAATTTTCTGGTGGGTGAAGGGAGCAACCCCACATATTTTTTCATGAAAAATTGAATTCTTGAATAATATTCTAGGTTTTCTTAACATTGAAATAGTGAATAAAATATACTGTTATACATCTTACCATAAAGGAAGTCTTGAGTATACATTGGAGTATCTCCAACACTGACAATCCCTACAGGGCCCAGCTTTCACCTAGGGAAATTGAGGTTGCAGTCCGCTATTTTTGTGATCTGGAAGGGGCAAAAGGTGGTATGTGTCCTTTGACATGATTTCATGCTCTCCCATGGCCAAATGAGATATTGTGGGGGAGATTGCCTTGCAGTTTCTATACCAAGTCCTAGTTCCACTTTCCTCTATTCTTGCCTACATTTCCACCTGACATGATTGATTGGCACAAGGAACAGCCTCAATGAAACTATACCATGGTACACAGCTCCCTATTCAAGGGGCTGGGATTCATCTCTATCCCACTGCAGCACAACACATGATGTAGAGCAATGGAATTTGCAAGGTAGAAACCTAGATTGTTTTTGTATTGCATTTGTTCAAATTCTTACTACACCGCTGTGTTTTCCTTTCTTCAACCAATCTTCTGGTCATTTCTTTTTGAGTCTCCCAACTCACAAACTGTCCCATTTTTGTTTGCTTGACTTCAGGTTTGCTTTTTGCTCTCATTGTTTCCTCACATTGATTGTGATCTGACCATGCGGTTTGGAAACCAAAGATTTTTTTTCTCATTACCCATCTGATTGCAAGACTTCTTGTCATCTCAAATTTTTGATTCACATAGCATGTCAGGTAAAACCTTACTGAGTGAAAATTGATTGAGATCACGTTGTTAGCAGCAAACAAGGTTTGGAAGCTCCATCCTAATCAAGTAGGAGCATAACCACCTGTAAACATCAAGCCTTCTTTGTGTGCGGATTGTCAAATATCTGCTTATGGGATCTACATATTTGGCTGGACAGGTGGTTTTTCTGGTGCTATGTTGGCGCGACACGAGAAATCTTTATGTCTTAACTTTGAGAAACCCATAATTGATAACTATCATCTTATGAAAAAGTCAGCCACTCATGCCAAATTTGGAATCATCAATGGGAAATTAAAGCTACCGAAGTCTCAATTCACCAGGAAAAAAAAAGACCATGCTTTCAATTCCTGCCGAATTTGATCTTATTCAATCTTTTCTGGATATCATGTTCTGTTTTTTTGTTTAAAAAAAAGTAGTTTCACCAATGGGTCTCACTAGATCATAAAGAAAAATTGCAGCATCTGAGCATTTGGATAAGAGAGACAAGCATTATTGAAGCCTTTCCTCTTTCCAGCTAGCCAATGTATTCTTTCAGTAAGGCGGCCTTTTGTAGCCTAGAGATGGGACAAGCGTAGGAAGCAACATGTTCAGGAATCTGTAATTTTTCAAGTTGGCAAATAAAATTGATAGCTTCTGAAACTCAACTTGATAATCATCTGTTCCCATTGCTCGATCGTCGGCACCGGTGGTGGGTTCAGATCTGAGGGGTCAAATACAGACAAAGGCGGTTTTGCTGGAGCTTGTATTTTCTCCGGTTGATCTGAGGAAATGGTGGGATTGGATGGTCCTTGTTTGTCCTGCTCGCTTGGCAGGCCATTCTCATCCGAATTGGAGGTCTTCTTTTTGCTCGGCGTACCTGGAGGATCGTTGTTGGCTTTCCGTTTATCCCGTGTGGCGTTCGTCTGGGTCTTAGGTTCGGTGGCGAGATGGGAGGGTAGATCGACTTGATCTGTAGCGACCGGAAAGGGCGGAACAACTGATTCGCCAGGTGGCAAGCCCAACAGAGCCGACATCGATTCAAACGTATCCTCCCAATCTATTTGTTGTAAAAATTCATTTGTTAGGTCTGCATAATTTCGGGTTCGTCACATCATATATCTAATACCGAATCGTTGACTGACCCTGTCTCTCGTGCGCAGATTCGTACTTGATTAATTGTTCACCTTCTTCCCCATATTCGTCCAGATCGCCAAAGTAACTTGGTCCTTGGTTCTTGAACATGTAATAGATATCATCGGTTTTCTTGAGTCCATCTAGCTCTTCCTGTTGCTTGCTAGCTCCTTCGAAGAGCTCCTTGACACCCGGAAGCTCCTTTGCCCGGCCGAAATATTTATAGCCACGTTGACCGGGTGCACTGCGTCCGGCGCCATCGAATGTGCTCGAGCCAATCCTCCGATAGTTCGCTCCGCCGAGATTGATGATTTGGTTTTCCCAATGCCCTTTCTCACGCAGTAGCTTATTGATCTCGTCGTTCAGATCTCGTACTTCGTAGTCGGTCAGACCGGCTATAATCGTCCAGAATGCGATACATAGCCACCAAGAGAAATTATCAGGATTTTGCGAATCTACTCATAGAGGTTGTTCTCAGAGAGAATATATGGAACTGACCATCTTGGATCTTAGATACCTTTCGACTGACCTCACGTAAGATTTCACCTCTCCATCTTTCGCATTGTCGGAGATCCTGACAACTACTGGCTAATCGAGGTCGACGATCGGTTTTGGTGGACATGCCCAGTTCGGCTGCCTGTGCCTCCCGAAACCGGTAAAGCATCGACTGGGCTTTTTCTTCATTTCGCGCCTGGAAGAGGAACCAATAGATAAATATGAGCTTCAACTATTGCTTGAACTAGGAGGAAACCAAGAGGTGAGACTTACCATGATGAATTGCCTCGAAGTAGTCTTGAGAAAGGGTTTGAAGTGAGGGTTGGGGGTGACTGGTCGAAGGGTGACTGGTCGAAGTGGACATCCTGATTGGTATCCCATATAAGCATCCCCGGCAGAAATTGGTGTATCCTTATACCCAGCTCGGTATGTCCGCGGCGCGGAACTCAGGTGGTTGAGCAAAAACCAGAATCACGCCGAAGCCTTTAAGCACTCCGGCCACCATACCTTGCCGAGCCCATCGATCAGGGCGGTGGTGGACATAGGCAGAAGTCTACCGAAGTGGGAATCGATCATCCACGGACTCCAAGGGCCACGGCGGCTTGACAGCCAGGTTTTGAGATGATGGCGCGGGAGCCGTGATACAGCCTGGTTCTGTACATACATGTCGGGCCATCGGCTGTTCAGGCTTCTCATCAGAGACCCATGTCAACAGTTCCGTGCAGTTTTATAAGCAAAGGTCAAGAACGACGAGGAAGAAGCTTTCTTTCCCCTTGTGAACTAGAACGTCAAAGCTAAATAGGATATACAGATAATTTTCAATAAACACGGTTAAACGAATCACGCCAAATGGCGAGCTCGGTAGGACACAAATTACGCTGGCTCGGCACGCCAGCGGGACCAACCAATCGGTCAATCAACCAACTAACCAAGCCGACTCACTTCCAACATCCGCCGACCTCCATCCTAGATCGAGCCATCCCTTCCCGTTACCGTCCCTTTAGCTCCTCAAGCATGACTTCGAACGGTTAGTAATTACTCGGTCTACATAGGCATGCATTGGCAATATTTAGACTCATAGAACCACGCTTACAAGATATTCTCTGTTAATCTGTTAGCCTTCAAGAAAATCAAGGTTCAGGGAAAGCTCGTTGAGATTGACGGAGATGAGATGTGAGTTGTTTCTATGCACATATTACATTTATCATCACCGCTATTGATCGTCTTGACCGGCCATTTGTTGTGCACATCCTTGAGACATGCAGGACTCGGATCATTTGGCATAGAATCCGACAAGACCTCATTCTGTAAGCCAGCTTTCATTATCCAAAAAAAACGACTCACAATGGATGAAGGAAGACAACTAGTGAATTGACAGTACATCATCTAATTTTGTAGGCCGTTCTTAGAGATCGATTTACTCTATCACGATCTATCGATCCAGAACCGGGATGCTACCGACGACCAAATCACTGTTGATGCTGCCGAGGCAATCAAAACCCACGGCGTAGGCGTCAAATGTGCCACTATCACTCCCGATGAAGCTCGTGTGAAGGAGTTCAAGCTAAAGAAGATGTGGCCGTAAGCAGTGTTATAGAAATTTGCCTGGTTCTCAAGCTCAAGATAGATTCCCCTTCTCTCGATTCCATACTAAATAAACATCATCTCCGCTACTTCATACTGACCATCCCCTTTCTCAGCTCTCCCAACGGGACGATCAGAAACATTCTTAATGGGACTGTCTTTAGGGAGCCGATCATATGTCAGATCGTCAAGCGGCCCGTACCTGGCTGGACAGCCCCGATCGTGGTCGGTCGACATGCCCATGCAGACCAATATCGATCCCAGGGTCTCAAGATCGAAGACGAGGGCGAACTGGAGTTAGTCTTCACTCCTGCAGAATCGAACAAACCAGCACAACGGCTATCGATCCATAAATTTGGACCCAATGAATCAGGCGTCGGATTAGGCATGTTCAATACAGCACAAGTTGGCTAACCCATCATCACTTCATCTGTTTCCCGATTTGGGGAGTACACCAATACTCGAGTTCTCACTTTTTTATCTTGTCTGAAAATCAGTCGATCGATGACTTTGCGCACAGTTCATTTAAAATGGCTCTTTCTAAGAAAATACCAATGGTTCGTAAGAGTTGTCGGTTTCAATTCGAAGACACCCGGGAATTTGTTTTTGATCGATCGTTGTTTTCAGTATCTATCGACCAAGAATACAATCCTTAAAGCTTATGACGGGATGTGGAAAGATCGGTTCCAAGAAATCTATGACAAGTGCGCGTAGTCTCCATACACAGATTTAATCAATTGCTTGGTCTGATGGGGGCTGTTTTCTCGGAAATGTGTGACCGGCCCCAGAGAATATAAAGACAGATTTGGAAAGTTGGGGATCTGGTACGAACATCGACTGATTGATGACGTAAGTTATAGACTCATAAGATCCTGATTTTCGGCCTTTTGACATTTTTTCCACGCGTTGAGTAGATGGTGGCGCAAATGATCAAATCATCCGGTGGATTCTTGATGGCATTGAAGAACTACGACGGAGATGTCCAATCGGATATTGTTGCACAGGTCAGCAGACCCCGCAACTATTCTCGAGAGGCTCTCGATTTTCTCTGTTGAGGGGACGGCTGTCAATCTTTTTCTTTTTCTCGGTATATCTAGGGCTTCGGGTCACTAGGTTTGATGACGTCAGAATTAGTCACACCTGATGGAAAGATTATGGAAAGTGAAGCAGCTCACGGAACCGTCACTCGGCACTATCGAGAACACCAAAAGGTTTGGATGATGATCTTTCGCTTGGGCTGCAGTAATGGCTCAACTTTCTCTATTCCTGATCTAAATCTTCTTTATTCTTGAAGGGCAATCCCACTTCGACCAATTCAATCGCATCAATCTATGCTTGGACTCGTGGTTTGAAATTTAGAGGTCAAGTAGATTCTAATCAACCTCTAGTTGAATTTTCTAACATCCTTGAAAGTTGTTGCGTTGAGTCTGTTGATAAAGATCAGATCATGACCAAAGATCTGGCCATCTCAATTTGGGGAAAGGATTCAAAGAAATACGTTACAACGTGAGTCATTTTTTCACTTTCTTTCTCCCCACCAAAAAACAAAAAGATCAAATAATTGCAAATAGAGTGGCAAGCAGAAGAAAAAAAATAGCACACCAAGAGAACTGATGCTGCCTTTTTCCCCACAGCGAACAGTTCCTGGATCACATCAAGGACAAACTGACGAAAAAGGTTACAAGTCATGTCAAGTTATGAAGTAGATAGTACACATCACTACATTTGCTCCAAGTAGCCATAGTCTGTCTAAATCCTCTTTTTATCACTAGCCATAGTCTGTCTAAATTCTCTTTTTTTCAATCACAAGGAATGCAATCGAGAAAAGTGCAATTATATGTTTTAGAATTAATGAGAGTTGAAGAAGGTCACGATGTTTATCAACATTGCTAACCTGGGGTCCTTCTCCACTTGTTTATGTACAAATTAGTTAATATGAAAACAAATTCCGCAACACGCAATCCTGTTTTTTGACTCATCATACCAAATATTTGCAAGAAATACCGATTAGATGCCTGGTTGAACTGATGATAGAACGGCCCCATCTCAGCGGGCTTGGACGGCAACTGCGGAAGAAATTTAACAATGTAATGACAAAAAAACAGTGGCTGGGAACAAGAAATTAATGAACATATGAATCTCTTTAGGCAACTAGTATGAGGGATAATTACTATGTGTATAAAAAGAACCGCAAGAAGAAAAAACCTATGGCTTATCGAGAAAAAAGCTCGAAGACAAGGGAAACGGTAAAAACTATAAACGATTAGCCACCACAAGCAAAATACTACAATCGAGGGGAGGGGGGTGGACAATGTGAACCAACTGGTAAATTGTATACACAAAACAGCGAAACACGTTGGTTTTATTTATCGATTAACCTTGGTTTCCTTTTCTTTAGCGGAGGTAAGACCGTTATTTCGTCCGAACCATCATCATTTACTTCATACTCCTCACGACGATTTTCGTCTTCATCCATGGCGATCAGTTCAGATGTCTTCTTAGTGCCAGGCTTAGTTTTCTTCATAATGTCGACATCCATGTTGTTTGAAGCAGGAAAATCTGATAAACTGGATTTTTGAGTTTGCTGGCGACGAATAACAGACCTTATAGTTGCCATCTTGCTAGTCGGATCGTTGATCGCTTTCAAGATTTCTCGCTTGGCTGCTGGGTCCTCCCAAGTTACATCCATACTTTCTTCGAAAACATTCCGATCATGAAACCCTCCAATCTGACTGGCAGTTGCACTGGAATGTGAAAAATCAGAGATGGTTCGATTGAGCCCATTGCTGATCGCAGCAGAACTATCATCGACTTGTTTATTCGCACTCCCACGGGTCAAATCATCTAACCCACGTTTTCTGCTTTTTCGTCCGTCTTTCTCTTTTGCTTTTCCTGATAGATCAACCAGACAATTGCGCTGTTGAAGAATTTCCATAAACCCACCCAGTTGAGTATCAACCCCAGGTGCTGGTTGATACGAAGGAGAAGAAGTAGGATAGTGATTGGATTGAGGACTGGTAGCATAATGCGAGTTGGGTGGTTTATGATCTTGGTGATCATCCAATTCCGCCATCTTTTCAATCTGCTCGGAAGTGTCATCAACATTTTGAGCAGATGATGTGCCGTTTGCTAAAGGCGCTGTCGGGTTAGGATACTGAAAAAAGCTTTCATCGTTTTCCAAAATTGGTTCCGAAGACATATGCGCCCGTCTATGAGCAACGGCGCTAACCTCTTCCGGAATGGAATTAAAGGTCACGTCGGCCATCGTGATTTCAGTGCTGGGCGGGGCGCAGTATGATAAAGCCCGTGATGGGTCGTAGGTCGCAGGGAACTCCAATTCATCAGTTCTATTCCGCTTAGTCGTGCACTAATAATGAGACCGGAGATTAGCGTAATAGCTTGACCTAGAAGGCTGGTGACGCATGTTGTTTTTTTCACTAACCTCTAACAACCAACGAGGATGAACGATGTAGAGTTTCCTACTGCGAGCCCATTTCAATTCTCGCAAGGGATCATTGGATCGCTCAGTGGCATGTACCACATGTGTCACAGTATCATTCAATTTATCAACTACTCTTGCACCAAGGTTACGACAATCAGCCAGAAATTTTGAATTCGGATGAAGCTAATATCGAAGATCTGCACGTCAGAATAGCAATATCAATCGAGACCTCTAAAAAAGCTTACTGAGGCTTTCCTCGTCATGAATATCACGCATTCCGAGAGGGGTGTGTCATCAACACCGAAGTAAATACTGTCTTGGAGTTGACGGTCCATTGTATCAGAAGTTGTTCCTGGTGCACGAGCTGGGGAAGGTGGTGGACTACTGCGTGAGATACGTCGACCATTGCACGTTCGCATCAACCATTCGAAATCGACAATGACCTTGTCGGGCCACGACTTGACTCTGTCCACTCGCGAACTATTTTCCACTGGGCCAATGAAAAAATGAGATACCTCTGACCTTCGAGGGTGCTCAACGTACTTCAAGTTCATTTTTTTTAATATTTGCTGAAGAATGTGCTCTTCCACACCAGTGAAACCACATGACGAGAAAGAGTACTTCTCGGGGTTCGGGAAAGAATTTAGCCGCACGGGCCGACCAGTCCAATGTTTATCGGGATCGATAATCCTACGTTCAAACAGGGATTGCTCAACCCAATGATGACCGACTGGGTTACATCCAGGAGGGATGAAAGGTGGGCTACGATTGGAAGTGGAATTTTTGTAAGCTACGATTGAGTCATAAAAATAGTAAGCTGCATACTAACTTCAGAAGTGGGACAACAGTATAGTCTGCTGATGAATGCATCTCGGTAATCTGTCCACCACATTGGGTCACGGTACTTGCAATCTTCCGCTGATGAAGTGGCACGCAGCCGATGGATGAGATCTTGAGACCGCGAAAGAGGCCAGGAACGATCCGATGCGAAGTTGCTTCAGTTTCGTGGTTGCTGAATTTCTCTGACTTCGCGCATCGCAGTTTCTTGACGATCGACGCAGGCCCACTGCCTTTTGAAATGTTTTTTAAAAGAGAGTGAGAGGCGATAGAGTCATTACCTGAAACATGCGCGCAATGAGGTGGTTGGCCTGATAAAGTCGTCTTATGAAGTAAAATATGAGGTAGCTCTTCCTCTATATTTTTTCGATGGCTTTCGGTGTCAGCAGATTTGAAAGAAAGATTGGAAGGGTGTCGACGAATCGGCAAATCTTGTTTGGCTATGATAGACGCCATGATAGCATTTTGACTTCCGGAGTTGATGTTTTTGCGGGTCACTGCGGTCTCGATTTTGTCAGCCTGCATGGCGCGGGCGAGCTCTCTCTGTTCAATAGTAGCATCGATCGCAGATTCTGGATCGAAGAGAACGAGTCGACCAGGCCGAGGAACGTCTTCTCTGACGAGATAGGGATCTTCAGGAACAAAACCTTGACGTTGCGCGATGTCTTCCAACCACTCTTGCCAAACTACTTTGATGGTTTGGGCCTTCCGGGCTGCTTGTACCTTTTCGATTTCAAATATGGTAGAGTCAGTTTGATTGGGAGGTACTAGTGACAAGACGATCAGATGCGAGCAATCCTTTTCCAAGTCAATCGACACGGTGGCCCCATTGTCCTCAGCCAGCTTGATGAACGGTGTACGAGAAGAACAAGAAGCCCTACCAGTAATAGCGAGTTTGAGACTATGCAATGGCTTCATTGTGTACCGCTGGGTCATCTGAAAGCCGGTAAGATAAGTATACTTTCGGAGCACTTGAAAGAGGCAAAGAATCCACTGACATCATTGAGATCTATGTCTTCCCCCTCGGTGAACGATGAATATAGAGTCTCGAGCCACAGAGGAAGCATGACTTGAATAGAGTGTTGAATGGCAACCTATCTACCATACAAGTAGCCAGAAGTAGTCAGCCAGGCTTTCTTTTTGAAAAAAGCAAGTAAAAAGTAAAATGGACAATCACGTTATACTTGTCACTCCCAGGTTTATCACAAATTAGGTGAGTGACGTCCATTGTTAGGGCTTTCTCAATTTTGGCACCTAGCTTCTCAGCATATGCGATAGCTTGAGACTTTGGAATGGAAGGCATAAACACATAGTTAGTCATCTGGAAACTGCATGTTGACTGGGGAATGAAACGAAACATACTCGCACTGGCTCGGAGATTCCGCTAAGACAAACGATGCATCCGGTGAGAGGCGGTTTATCTCTACGAATCGATTCCATGAACGTACGATCATATTGGTCTTCCTCTTCTTCTTCTTCGACTTGGCGCGAAGCCGGGCGCGTTTCCTTTTCTTTGCCTTTCTTCGAGTTGCCTTTCCCTATATTAGATCCATTGGAGTGGATTGGCGGTGGGATGGCTGGCTTGAGTTTGGCTCCAGAGACTTTTGTGCCACCTCGTTTGTGGCCAAAAGCCATGATTGCGGTCGTTAATGAAGGTCTGGATGTGTTGGGGAAGTCTGGAAGGATATCTTCAGGTTCCTGGCCGAGTTTGGACTGACCGTGACCTCGCAACCAAGCTCAACCCGAACGCGCCGCGCCTCTGCCGCACCACACACATTGAAGATTAGCCGGTCAACTGCCAAACATCAACACGGTCCCGGCCCAGGCTGCAATCAAACCACGCCATGTCCACTTTGGTTTGATTATTAGGGTGATTCAGCTTTTGGGACCGAACTTGACCAAGTCCCTCCGGGTCTAAACCCTAAACTCTCATGCAAGCATTCCTGGTGGCAAAGTCAAGTCCCTCCAGCGAAGGGCCAGGCGGGACTTCGGCGAAGGGCAAGGTGGGACTTGTTAGGTTTGTTTTGGGACGCCCAATTATGAATTGTAATGATAGAACCAAGGAGAATAATCGTGATTTTTGACTGGAGGATTTCCTGTCAGCTTAAAATGTCAACACATAAGGAAGGGCTTAAACCTTACTTGTTGCTGAAAATCAGCTGATACCTAGCTTTCACTAGCAAACAAGGTTGAATGTCCTTCCAAAATCCAACCATCTGCAGGGTGATGGGCAGTTGTCCACTAAATATATTTAATGTTCCAGCTGCCGCTGATCTTGATTTCTGAATTTCTTCTAAAATTATATGTTGAATGGCAATGTTTTGAGGTTCAGAGATGCAAAGGGGGCTTGTTTCAAGTACTTACTCATAAGACAGTAACACCTTATATAAACCAGGGGCTGATATATTTTCTGGTTTCTGAAGTCTCTGAAGTCTGGGGAGCTGAGAAGAGTTCTTTGGGGCAATTTGTATATTCTAAGGTGTTAGAATTAACTATGCATTTGGCAGACATTAGCATAGTTTTATTGACTGGACAGGAATTGAACCAGCAAGCTTAGCTTGAAGCAAACACTATACTAGAAGTGCTGCCTTTACCAATTAGCACAGCCATCAATCATACCTGTTGCTGCGGGCGGGTTCCTAAGTTTGAGCCTACATTTTGCTGCAACAGCTGCAGAAACAGACTTGAACTGTGTTGCAACAGACCTTAACCCTGACGCAACAGAGAGCTTGGTTGATAGAATTGCTTCAAAATTTGTTGGCCGCTGAATCCCTCAAAATTCATCAAATCAACCATCCAGATTTTCCAAGCCCAATAAAAACCAATTATCAATCTCATTTTTTGCTGCTAGTCTACAACAATTGATCTAAAAGCCTTTCCAACATAATCTACTCAAAAACTTGAAATCAGAATATACTTACCACAATTTCAAAGGACCCAGTCAACTGCATTTACAAGATCTGAAAAATTTACAATGGACACTGCCAGCATAATTGCCTAGGTTGAGTTCATCCCAGTTAAACTAGGATGCAAAAAACCAATTTAAAGTAGGTTGACCTCAACCAATGAAATATAAAACCAAGGGGGGTCCCTTGGATTTATATTTCATCAGTTTATTTCAACCAGGTTTAAATTGGTTGAGTGCATCCCAGTTTAACTGGGATGACTTCATCCTAGGCAGTTATGCTGGCAGTGGGATCTGTGCCAATGTTCAGTTTGCAGCCGCAATCTTTTTGGTTATGATTCTGATGATCAGGCAATTAATGGAAAATATATATCTTCTCAAAATAAAGCCAAACATTTCTTGTCAGATCTTAAAAGGCCTGCCATACTTGTCAGCCTGGGTGTGGAACTAACCGTGGTTATGGGTTGTAACTAAGGTAGGTTGATGATTTAAAGTGGTTTGGGTAATGGTTTAAGTCCTGTAAAAAGGTACTTCCTCAATCAGTAAGTCTTGTCTGAGAGGCTTGCTCTAATTGCTCTAATTAGGCGCATCCAAATCAATACAAAGTATTAATAGGCATCCAAGGAGGTACTCACTTGGGTTCGTGGTTTCTACCTTATTGAAGGTAGGTTGTGGCCAATTCTTGAGGTAATAACAGTATTAAACTATAGATTATCCAGAATTGGGGGATTGTTGGAGAATGGGGAACTAAGCAAGGTAAATAACTCTAAGGTATGTACTGTGCTGGTGTGTTCTAAATATTCTCTGGGGGATAAACAACTGTTTACAGTCTGTTTATATATTGTAAGAGCTCCTCAAGGGGAAACTGGGAGCGCTTCCATGACCTGGGAGGTACTGTGGAACTTCAGGGGCAAGACAGATCCTTTTGGGAGGATCTGTTAATGTTTATGATGTGATTTCTACTAAGGCTGTGTTATGGGACACATCTTTGATCAGTAGTCCTTAGTGGGATTGGATCACATCATGACATTTGTATTAATTGATCTGTTATTAATATTAATAAAGTTAATAACTTATAATGATGTCATTTATTATTGGTACATCTTATAAGTATTAATTATTATAATATTAATAAGTTCTTTTATTAATAAGATATTAAATTACATATCTTATGCGTGAAATATTCCAATGTTAAGGAATGTGGGCGTAATCAGAGGGGAAAGAGTGATATCTGTTACTCTGGATATTTCACGTGACAGGGGGCAAAGGCCTACAAGTTATGTATCTTGTATAACAGGAGTACATATCTTAACCAGAATTATTCATGAGTTTATTAATGAATATATTATTAAAGTATTTATATTAATTAATGTAATTAATGTACTTTAATAATATTAATATTAAAGTAATAATAATGAAGGTATAATAATAATAATAATAACTACAGAATAGTAATTATTATTAAGGATAATAATAATTAATATTACGTGGAGTTATTTAAAATAAATAATGATAATAAATAGTAATAATAATTAATAAGAATAGTAATTATTATTAGAGATAATAATAATTAATAATCTTTGCAGTTACGTGGTACATGTCAGGTACTGTGATATGTACTCAGTGGCTGACACTTCCTCCCTCTAAAAAAGGGTTGACTAAAAAAATTTTAATGGTTTCTTTTGTCAACTCTGTATTGTCTCAGAATTCTTTCTGAATCAGGGATCTGATCAGCTGTAAGCCATTCATCCTCTTTGGATCCACTATATCTGACTAAGTACTGTTTAACATCTTCATTATTCTTTCTAATTTTTCTATGTTGTATAACTTTCTTAACTTTAATGAGTTGGTCTTTCTCTACTGGAGGTATCACAACTCTAATGTTATCTTTCCTTAGAGGAAATTTATCATCATTATTAGGAATAAATGGTTTGATTAGACTAACTGGGAATGAGGGGTGTTTCCTTTCTAATTCTCCAGTTAATATAACTTCTACTGCATTTGCACCATGTAAAGCTTTAATTGTATAAGGTCCAACATAGGAGTCCCTGAGTTTCTTGGGTCCTGTTAAATTAGTAAAATTAAATGTAGAAATAAGAACTTGATCTCCAACTTTAAATTGGTGAACCTTATGGGTTTTGTCCCATCTATTCTTATTATATTCAAAAGATTTCTTAATACATTCTGCTGCGTAATTTGCAGTTTTAGTCATCATTTGATGGAAATTAGTGGCATTGGGGTGAATTGTTACTGATTTAGAGAGGACTAGTTCTTTGGGGAACCAAGGTATCCATCCTCTTTCTAATTCAAAAGGCGTGATATCAGTACTACTGTGTTTGCTGGAATTGTAGGCAAATTCTAATGCTGGTAATAGTGAACACCAGTCATGTGAGTAATTATCTTTATCCTTAAATTCTAGACCATAAGCACAATATCTTCTAATCATATCTTCCAAAGTTTGAATCATTCTTTCAGCTAATCCATCAGTTTGAGGATGATAAGCTGTAGAGAACTTCAATTGAGTGCCACATAAATCATATAAACCTTTCCAGAATTCAGATGTAAATTTTGGATCTCTGTCTGTAATAATATATCTAGGACATCCTACATCAGCTATAATCTTTTGCCAAAATAGTAGTGCTACGTCAAAAGCATTATTTTCCTTATGACATGGCAAGAATTTAGCTCTTTTAGAGAATCTGTCAACTACTACTAGTACAGAGTTGTAGTTATTCATTCCAGCTGGAGGTAATCCAGTAACAAAATCCATATTAATTACAGACCATCTTTCTGTGGGTTCTTCAATTTCCTGTAGTAAACCATATCTTTTTCCAGTAGCTTTATTTGCTTTTTGACATCTCTCACAAGATTCACAATATTCTTTGGTTGCATTTCTATAATGGGGCCACCAAGCTATATGTTTAACTCTTTCTATAGTTCTGTCAAAGGAAAAATGTCCTGCTGTGATATTATCATGGCATTCTTTGAGAAAAAGATTAATATGTTCCTTTTTAGCCAGAACTACTACGCTAGTATGTTTGGTCCTATGATATATCAATCCATCCAGAAGTGAAAATCTGTTTTCATTAAAGGCAGTAGACCAAGGTTCTTCTAAAGAATTAATCAAGTCCAGGTTTTTATGTTTACTTTGTAGAATTTCTTTAAGAGTGGAGCAATTCTTGTCCAGGTTATAACTTTCACGTATTTCATCCCAAAATTCTTCCTTCATTTCAGTAACATGAAGTCCAAGAATGTCATAGGTTTCAGAAGGGTCATCATAAGCAGGATTATTTGCATCATTAATTAGTGGAAAAAGGCACATAATTTTTGCCGCTATTTCTCCATCCCAAGCAGGATTTTCTGGTAGATTGTCTAAAGACCATCTACTGAGACCATCAGCATTTTATGTATATTTCCAGCTCTATGGACAATAGTCATACTTCCTCTCCATTCTTGGATTGCAATTTGCCATCTTAACATATGTCTGTTGGGAGTTTTCATACTGAGTAAACTTTTGAGTGCACTACAATCAGTAATAACTTCAAAATCACAACCATCCAAGTAGTAATATAATTTGTCTAAGGCCCATACTAGACATAAGCATTCTAGTTGGCTAGCACCATATTTCTTCTCACTGTCCTTAAGTGTGCGTGAAATATAACATATTACTCCTTCTTTGGGAATGTCCTGTAAATCTTGTACTTGATGTAAAGCAGCTCCAAGTCCTTCCATGCTTGCATCTACATATAATTTGTAAGGCTTGTGAGGGTCAGGCATTAATAATATAGGGGCAGATGTTAACATTTCTCTGATTTTATTAAAGGCATCTACTCTGGGGGACGTCATCTCATATGCAGTGTTTGGACTAGTAATTTGGTACAGGGGTCCAGTAATTTTAGCAAAGTCTTTAATGTGTTGCCTGTAATAACTAGCAAAACCTAAAAATGATTGTAATTCTTTGACATTAGTTGGCATGGGCTTAAGCAATACTGCAGCCACTTTATTCATGTCAATAGCAATACTAAGTCCAGAAACTATATGTCCCAGTGCTTTCAATTCCTTAAAGCCAAATTGACATTTACTCATGGATATTTTCATATTCATTTTTGTAACTCTGTCTAAAACTATTGAAAGTTTTTCCAAATGTTCTTTCCAGTCTTGACTAAAAATAATGAGGTCATCAATGTAGATAATAAGCCAGCCTTCACGTAATTCCTTGTGGAATTCTATGTCCATCATTCTTTGGAAGTGAGAGGGGGCATTCTTAATTCCAAAAGGCATTCTTTGGTACTCATATATTCCCATATGTAATATTATTCTCATCAAATATCTACTGTCTTCATGAATTACATTCTGATGGAAACCTTTGAGTACATCCATACAAGTTATGAATTTAGCATCTTTTAGCTGAGTCAGTGCTTCACTGATTTTGGGCATGGGGTATCTATCAGGTATGGTATAGTTATTAAGACCTCTAAAGTCTCCAACCATTCTTGATTTTCCATTATGCCAAGCAATAATAACTGGGGTAGTAACTTCTACATTTTCATTTGCTCCCACTTTGTGTAAGACATTCATTCTTACTAATTCAGTAACATGCTGCTGTAAAGCTTCTCTACTTCTGGGGGAAGCAGGATAAGCAGCTTTCCTTAAAGCAGGAGGATAAGGTCTAGTAGTATTAAGATTAATTCTTACTTCATGTCCTCTAATGCTTCCAAAGGGTTCATCAGCAGTGGCAAATGCAAGTTTCTTTTTATGTAGCAAGTTCTTTAGTTCCTTTAATTGCTCATCATCTAAATTCTCAGCAATCTTTGCTTCTAATATTGTATTATCAAAGTTAGAATTATTGATAGAATTACATTCAAGTTGCTCCAGGTTCATTTTGTCACTTATTCCAAGTTCAAACTTGTTCATAATGTCGCCATTGAAGGTAAAATATCTTCCATTAGAATTTATCACATCTATTCCATAATTAATGATATAATCATTTCCTAAAATGATATATTTCATTTTAAAATCTTCCATAACTATTAATTCAGCGGTAATCTGAATACTTTGTTTGTTATGAGGGAATATAATATCTAATTTGATAATACCTAGTGGTTTCAATTTACTGTTACAACTGTAGAATTTCTCAGAATTAATGGGGATTAATTCTTTCTTCCATTGAGGCAATATCTTATCTAATAAATTGGGACCAATAATAGAGCAGAAGGCTCCTCCATCAATTAAACATTTAAGTTTAAACTTGTTACATATTATATTAGTGATATTAGTACCACCAGTCTTATGTATTTTTCCAGAATGCATCTCATTTGACAAGTGTAATTTCTTAATGTTTACAGGTCTGAATTTATCTTCCATTTTAGAAATATTAGATATGATCAATTCATCTTTTGAAACAATGGCATGAGTACTGTGAATATCTGAGTCAGAATCAATGGAATCAGAATCAGAATCATCTGGTAAAGATTCTATACTAGATTGGGAATCATCATTAATGGGGACCAAGTTATCATCAATGTTTTCAATGCAGTGTACTTTCTTACTAGATTTCTTATTGGGACATTTATTGGATCTATGTCCTTTCTTTCCACATTCATAACACGTAATTTCTTTCTCAGAAGTGTCTTTGGTTTCCTTCTGGTCTGATTTCCTGGAATCTTTATAATTATCTCTTTTGACAGATTTATACTTTTCTTTCTTGTCCTTTCTTTTAACATTGACAAGACTTTCCAGTTGATTGATGAATTCAGTTAAATCACTGTCACTTTGTAGAACTCTACGCATCATGTACTCAGTATTATGATCTAATTGTCCAAGTAATTTATCATTAATAGAGGCATTGTCTACATCTCTTTCAATGGCTTTAATTCTGTTCACTTGTTGTGTAACCCAATCAGATGGTTCTACATCACTCAGTATGTCAAATCTGCTTCTTCTGAAGTTGGTTTTCACTTTTCTCTTCCATTCAGGAGTGCTAAATTTATTAATGATTTCCTTTTTCCAGAATAACCAATTTTTATTGCCAGGTACTTCTTTTTTCCTAGAATTATACCATGAATTTGCAACTCCAGTAAGAATTGAATTCAATTTTGAGCATATAATTTGATCAGGGGCATTAGTATCTTCTTTCAAGTTATCAATCCAATCAATAAATTTAAAGTGGTCATATTCTCCCACTCCAGAAAAGGTTAGCCACTCATTAGTCTTTGGCAGACCTGCTAATACTAATTTGTGGATGGCCTTGTCTTCATCCAAACTATTAATGGTGGATGTGGCCACTCTAATTTGTTGAGTATTGAGAGTTGGCGTAGCAGTTTGATCCCTGCTTGGTTCAACTTGGGTATTCTGTAAAGGTGAAGGGGTTAAATTGGCCAATTGAGTTGTAATGACTGGAGGAATAGATTGACTGTCATCTCCAATGTCATTAATAGTATCATGTCTGCTTCTTGGTTGGGCATCTCTAGTCAGGAGTTCTTCCAACTTGTGCATGATATCTGAGTTGTTTTTGGTCATTTCTGACGTAACACATGTGAACTGTTTCTCAATTCTGTTCACTACATCTTCAAAGGTTCTAAATTGAGAATTTACTTTATTAGTAGTATCTGATTGTAAATTCTGAATCTTTAATTCCAATTGTGCCACTTTCTGGACAAGATCTTGGTTGGAATTACCTTGCTCTTCAACCCAGTCATCAATTCTGGTCATAGAATTAGACAGTTGTTTACTAAATGTTTTACAATGATCATCCAATTCTACATGAAACATATCAATTTTTGTATCCATTTCAGTCAACCTCTGTTGAATAAGATATAATGTACTATCTTCTGAGTTCACCTGCTCATCTGTAGCTCTCATAATTTTACGGCATAATTCTTGTAAGTCATTGGATAGAGCTTTGTTACTATTGTTCATAGCATTTACTACATGTTGGAATGTGGTAATTTGTTGATGTTGTTCAGGAGTACAAGTAGACTTATTGGAGTCATTAATTATTACACATGGGGAACTTTGTGTTCTAATTTTCTGACTAGATGATGGGGAAGTGTTAAAATTTATGGGGATTCTTCCATCTGGCGCTCTTGACGGGCTATTTTGCCTTGCTCCAGATGTTGATAAGTCCCTTGGAGGGATCTCCCTAGGCGTACCATCTCTGAATAGATCTGGTTGCGCCACTGAGTATTCTTCCCTGTGTTCCTGGGATGTCTGGAATTGACATTTCTCCCCTTTGGACCACGGGGATTTTGGGTTCTGATGGGAGTATTTGAAGGATTGGGGGGAGAGAAAAGGATTCCTGGAGACAAATGAAGTGGGTTCCAATCTTTGGTGCGGTAGAGGGCTGCTGGCAGACCTTTGAGGCTGACCATCTGACGGAAATCCTCCTGGCAGTAATTTAGATGGGCTTTCACAGCATTGAAGCTGCTTCTGTTTCTCACATCTTTCAACCAGTGCTTGTTTTCCTTCATCCTGTAGTAAAATCTCTCGAATTTTTCCTCTGCTGTGACTAGAATCAGAAGAATTTCCCTTATCATTAGTCTTTTTACTTCTATAAATAATTTTATTCAAAGATTCTTGTCTGCCAGGGGGCAAAACTGACGCTGATGGAAATCCAAGTCCTGGCTCTGGCTCCCTGGTGCGGCCATTGTAACCTCTATTTCTAAGGGAAGGAGGAGTCATGGTAAAAATGCGTAAAAAGTTGTTAGTAGCAGATTTTTATAAGGAAAATTTGTTTAAAATTTAATTCACCAGATGACTTGTCTGATGGAGTAACAGAGGCTTCTCTGTGAGTGGTAATCTCAGAGGTTTCTCTGGTGTCACGGGCTGTAGTGGTCTTGTCAGACACTTTCAAGATGTCCAATTCAGGAGTAAGTTTGTCTACGTTGGTGGACACTAAAAACAAAGGAAAATTAGTAAAAAATATGTTATATTTTTACTTATTTAAAGATGTTTGCTTACTCTTCAGAATTTTTCTTTGAAGAGGGCTGAAAAAGGTTTGTTTTTATAGAGAAAGGAGGTATAAAGTAATGTGAATGTATTACTTTATTGAGAGTAATAGTAGTTGTTCTATGATTTTTATGCGGTAAAATCAAGTTGCTTGTTGTGAGTATGACAAGACTTGAAAGGGAGGCTGTTTTTATGTCTAAATTTCCAGGGGGAAATGACAAAAAATGAGCTAAATTTTTAGTAAGATGTGCCTGAGAGGGGATTAGTCTTCCTTTCAGGTTGAGAGAGTATATGTAAACTGATCAATTTGATCTGTTTAACAGTTAAATTTGTTATTTTTATTTGTTTTTATGTGTTCAAATCACGGAGAGACTCAACGTGATTTGTGAGATGGTTCTGAAAGGGGATTATTCTTCCTTTCAGGGGTAGAAGGTAGATGTAAACTGATCAAATGATCTGTTTTACAGTTGATTTAATTAGTTTACACTAATTTTTATTTTTATTTTTGATAAATCACGGAGAGACTCAACGTGATTTGTGAGATATTTCTGAAAGGGGATTTTTCTTCCTTTCAGGGTGAGAGATAATATTTAAATTTGATCAAAAATGATCTAATTTACTGTTAATTTTGTTATAGTACACTCTTTTACTATGTACAAATCACGGAGAGACTCTTAAACGTGATTTGTGAGATAAAAATAGTCTTCGACGGGGCTAATACACTCTGTTCTCGATGTGTAAAATTGGAATGGATCAGACAGTTGTATTCTGCTGATTTTTCCCGTTATTTTGATCTACTCAACTTCTTGATAGCTCAAGTAATGAGTGAGAAAGTCTATCGTCGACTATTCTTATGATCGGATATAAGAGTCTTATACTTGTATTACACTGTAGAGTATATGCTGGAACTTCCAGAAGTGCGTCGGCGCACGTATGTATAGTGTAGATCTCGGAATATCCGGGGAATACTGTATGTATCACGTGATAATCTTAGAAGATCAATCTTCCGATCACGTGTGTATAGTGTAGTATACACCCGGTATGTACTACGGTGTGTATTACCACTTGTATGCGGTTACTGTGTGTATACCACTATGTAATACGTGCTCGAGGAGGATTTTTAGGGATTAGATGACTAGTGCCGTGGGAATGGAGGCTCTAGAGAGTAAGGGAACAAGATTTTAGTAGTGTAAATCTACTACTGCGGTTCGAATGGTCTACTCAGAATTTCTCTATGAGTAGTGGATCTACTAGAACGTAGAATTTTGAAGAGATTTTATTATAAAAAAGGCGCTTTTTTTCTTGTTTTTGATCAATATCTTCAGCCAGATATTGGATTTTAATTTTTTATATGTTTTTTATTTTATAATTTCGAGTTTTTCTCAATTTTTGTAGTGTTTTTATTTTTTCTTAGACTCAAATTTGGGAAGCAGATTTTGTTTTATTGCAATTTATAATTTTATAGATAAGAAAAAATAGAAAAACAAGCTGTATTTTTTTTATGATTTTATATTTTTCCTGTAGTTAAAAGCAGTCAATCTTGGATCTTTGTTCCTTCTACTGTTTCTAAGGAGATATCTAGGGACTTCTGGAGGGTCACAATTCAAAAAAAGGGGGAACAGACACGTAAGTATTGTTAGAAGAAATTATATCACAATATATATCATTAAAGGGTGGATTTCCTTCTTCTAAAGCTGATCTAATTTCTTTTCTGACAATTTTAGTGTGTTCTTCTTTGGTTAATACGTCAGATTCTTCAGTATTAAGCAAAGTACCGTCAGAAGAATAAGTATTTGTGAGTGTAAGTTGTTTAACTTTAGTCCAGGTGCAGTTATAAAACTGATCTTCTCCCTCTATGACTTCAGTTTTTATCACTAGTTGTGACGTGATGATGTTTTCTGGGTTGTCCAATTGATAATATCTTTGCTGGAAAAGGTTGGAGTTCTTTTTGAAGTCACAAATGATTTCTGGCATCTATCAAAGGGCCATTTTCACGAAAAATAAAAAGGTAAGGAGGTGTTAGTGATGATTTTTAAGGGTTAAAGGGTGAAAAATCACGGATAAATAAAGGCCAGACCCCCAATTGTCAGCCTGGGTGTGGAACTAACCGTGGTTATGGGTTGTAACTAAGGTAGGTTGATGATTTATTGGTGATCATCCAATTCCGCCATCTTTTCAATCTGCTCGGAAGTGTCATCAACATTTTGAGCAGATGATGTGCCGTTTGCTAAAGGCGCTGTCGGGTTAGGATACTGAAAAAAGCTTTCATCGTTTTCCAAAATTGGTTCCGAAGACATATGCGCCCGTCTATGAGCAACGGCGCTAACCTCTTCCGGAATGGAATTAAAGGTCACGTCGGCCATCGTGATTTCAGTGCTGGGCGGGGTGCAGTATGATAAAGCCCGTGATGGGTCGTAGGTCGCAGGGAACTCCAATTCATCAGTTCTATTCCGCTTAGTCGTGCACTAATAATGAGACCGGAGATTAGCGTAATAGCTTGACCTAGAAGGCTGGTGACGCATGTTGTTTTTTTCACTAACCTCTAACAACCAACGAGGATGAACGATGTAGAGTTTCCTACTGCGAGCCCATTTCAATTCTCGCAAGGGATCATTGGATCGCTCAGTGGCATGTACCACATGTGTCACAGTATCATTCAATTTATCAACTACTCTTGCACCAAGGTTACGACAATCAGCCAGAAATTTTGAATTCGGATGAAGCTAATATCGAAGATCTGCACGTCAGAATAGCAATATCAATCGAGACCTCTAAAAAAGCTTACTGAGGCTTTCCTCGTCATGAATATCACGCATTCCGAGAGGGGTGTGTCATCAACACCGAAGTAAATACTGTCTTGGAGTTGACGGTCCATTGTATCAGAAGTTGTTCCTGGTGCACGAGCTGGGGAAGGTGGTGGACTACTGCGTGAGATACGTCGACCATTGCACGTTCGCATCAACCATTCGAAATCGACAATGACCTTGTCGGGCCACGACTTGACTCTGTCCACTCGCGAACTATTTTCCACTGGGCCAATGAAAAAATGAGATACCTCTGACCTTCGAGGGTGCTCAACGTACTTCAAGTTCATTTTTTTTAATATTTGCTGAAGAATGTGCTCTTCCACACCAGTGAAACCACATGACGAGAAAGAGTACTTCTCGGGGTTCGGGAAAGAATTTAGCCGCACGGGCCGACCAGTCCAATGTTTATCGGGATCGATAATCCTACGTTCAAACAGGGATTGCTCAACCCAATGATGACCGACTGGGTTACATCCAGGAGGGATGAAAGGTGGGCTACGATTGGAAGTGGAATTTTTGTAAGCTACGATTGAGTCATAAAAATAGTAAGCTGCATACTAACTTCAGAAGTGGGACAACAGTATAGTCTGCTGATGAATGCATCTCGGTAATCTGTCCACCACATTGGGTCACGGTACTTGCAATCTTCCGCTGATGAAGTGGCACGCAGCCGATGGATGAGATCTTGAGACCGCGAAAGAGGCCAGGAACGATCCGATGCGAAGTTGCTTCAGTTTCGTGGTTGCTGAATTTCTCTGACTTCGCGCATCGCAGTTTCTTGACGATCGACGCAGGCCCACTGCCTTTTGAAATGTTTTTTAAAAGAGAGTGAGAGGCGATAGAGTCATTACCTGAAACATGCGCGCAATGAGGTGGTTGGCCTGATAAAGTCGTCTTATGAAGTAAAATATGAGGTAGCTCTTCCTCTATATTTTTTCGATGGCTTTCGGTGTCAGCAGATTTGAAAGAAAGATTGGAAGGGTGTCGACGAATCGGCAAATCTTGTTTGGCTATGATAGACGCCATGATAGCATTTTGACTTCCGGAGTTGATGTTTTTGCGGGTCACTGCGGTCTCGATTTTGTCAGCCTGCATGGCGCGGGCGAGCTCTCTCTGTTCAATAGTAGCATCGATCGCAGATTCTGGATCGAAGAGAACGAGTCGACCAGGCCGAGGAACGTCTTCTCTGACGAGATAGGGATCTTCAGGAACAAAACCTTGACGTTGCGCGATGTCTTCCAACCACTCTTGCCAAACTACTTTGATGGTTTGGGCCTTCCGGGCTGCTTGTACCTTTTCGATTTCAAATATGGTAGAGTCAGTTTGATTGGGAGGTACTAGTGACAAGACGATCAGATGCGAGCAATCCTTTTCCAAGTCAATCGACACGGTGGCCCCATTGTCCTCAGCCAGCTTGATGAACGGTGTACGAGAAGAACAAGAAGCCCTACCAGTAATAGCGAGTTTGAGACTATGCAATGGCTTCATTGTGTACCGCTGGGTCATCTGAAAGCCGGTAAGATAAGTATACTTTCGGAGCACTTGAAAGAGGCAAAGAATCCACTGACATCATTGAGATCTATGTCTTCCCCCTCGGTGAACGATGAATATAGAGTCTCGAGCCACAGAGGAAGCATGACTTGAATAGAGTGTTGAATGGCAACCTATCTACCATACAAGTAGCCAGAAGTAGTCAGCCAGGCTTTCTTTTTGAAAAAAGCAAGTAAAAAGTAAAATGGACAATCACGTTATACTTGTCACTCCCAGGTTTATCACAAATTAGGTGAGTGACGTCCATTGTTAGGGCTTTCTCAATTTTGGCACCTAGCTTCTCAGCATATGCGATAGCTTGAGACTTTGGAATGGAAGGCATAAACACATAGTTAGTCATCTGGAAACTGCATGTTGACTGGGGAATGAAACGAAACATACTCGCACTGGCTCGGAGATTCCGCTAAGACAAACGATGCATCCGGTGAGAGGCGGTTTATCTCTACGAATCGATTCCATGAACGTACGATCATATTGGTCTTCCTCTTCTTCTTCTTCGACTTGGCGCGAAGCCGGGCGCGTTTCCTTTTCTTTGCCTTTCTTCGAGTTGCCTTTCCCTATATTAGATCCATTGGAGTGGATTGGCGGTGGGATGGCTGGCTTGAGTTTGGCTCCAGAGACTTTTGTGCCACCTCGTTTGTGGCCAAAAGCCATGATTGCGGTCGTTAATGAAGGTCTGGATGTGTTGGGGAAGTCTGGAAGGATATCTTCAGGTTCCTGGCCGAGTTTGGACTGACCGTGACCTCGCAACCAAGCTCAACCCGAACGCGCCGCGCCTCTGCCGCACCACACACATTGAAGATTAGCCGGTCAACTGCCAAACATCAACACGGTCCCGGCCCAGGCTGCAATCAAACCACGCCATGTCCACTTTGGTTTGATTATTAGGGTGATTCAGCTTTTGGGACCGAACTTGACCAAGTCCCTCCGGGTCTAAACCCTAAACTCTCATGCAAGCATTCCTGGTGGCAAAGTCAAGTCCCTCCAGCGAAGGGCCAGGCGGGACTTCGGCGAAGGGCAAGGTGGGACTTGTTAGGTTTGTTTTGGGACGCCCAATTATGAATTGTAATGATAGAACCAAGGAGAATAATCGTGATTTTTGACTGGAGGATTTCCTGTCAGCTTAAAATGTCAACACATAAGGAAGGGCTTAAACCTTACTTGTTGCTGAAAATCAGCTGATACCTAGCTTTCACTAGCAAACAAGGTTGAATGTCCTTCCAAAATCCAACCATCTGCAGGGTGATGGGCAGTTGTCCACTAAATATATTTAATGTTCCAGCTGCCGCTGATCTTGATTTCTGAATTTCTTCTAAAATTATATGTTGAATGGCAATGTTTTGAGGTTCAGAGATGCAAAGGGGGCTTGTTTCAAGTACTTACTCATAAGACAGTAACACCTTATATAAACCAGGGGCTGATATATTTTCTGGTTTCTGAAGTCTCTGAAGTCTGGGGAGCTGAGAAGAGTTCTTTGGGGCAATTTGTATATTCTAAGGTGTTAGAATTAACTATGCATTTGGCAGACATTAGCATAGTTTTATTGACTGGACAGGAATTGAACCAGCAAGCTTAGCTTGAAGCAAACACTATACTAGAAGTGCTGCCTTTACCAATTAGCACAGCCATCAATCATACCTGTTGCTGCGGGCGGGTTCCTAAGTTTGAGCCTACATTTTGCTGCAACAGCTGCAGAAACAGACTTGAACTGTGTTGCAACAGACCTTAACCCTGACGCAACAGAGAGCTTGGTTGATAGAATTGCTTCAAAATTTGTTGGCCGCTGAATCCCTCAAAATTCATCAAATCAACCATCCAGATTTTCCAAGCCCAATAAAACCAATTATCAATCTCATTTTTTGCTGCTAGTCTACAACAATTGATCTAAAAGCCTTTCCAACATAATCTACTCAAAAACTTGAAATCAGAATATACTTACCACAATTTCAAAGGACCCAGTCAACTGCATTTACAAGATCTGAAAAATTTACAATGGACACTGCCAGCATAATTGCCTAGGTTGAGTTCATCCCAGTTAAACTAGGATGCAAAAAACCAATTTAAAGTAGGTTGACCTCAACCAATGAAATATAAAACCAAGGGGGGTCCCTTGGATTTATATTTCATCAGTTTATTTCAACCAGGTTTAAATTGGTTGAGTGCATCCCAGTTTAACTGGGATGACTTCATCCTAGGCAGTTATGCTGGCAGTGGGATCTGTGCCAATGTTCAGTTTGCAGCCGCAATCTTTTTGGTTATGATTCTGATGATCAGGCAATTAATGGAAAATATATATCTTCTCAAAATAAAGCCAAACATTTCTTGTCAGATCTTAAAAGGCCTGCCATACTTGTCAGCCTGGGTGTGGAACTAACCGTGGTTATGGGTTGTAACTAAGGTAGGTTGATGATTTAAAGTGGTTTGGGTAATGGTTTAAGTCCTGTAAAAAGGTACTTCCTCAATCAGTAAGTCTTGTCTGAGAGGCTTGCTCTAATTGCTCTAATTAGGCGCATCCAAATCAATACAAAGTATTAATAGGCATCCAAGGAGGTACTCACTTGGGTTCGTGGTTTCTACCTTATTGAAGGTAGGTTGTGGCCAATTCTTGAGGTAATAACAGTATTAAACTATAGATTATCCAGAATTGGGGGATTGTTGGAGAATGGGGAACTAAGCAAGGTAAATAACTCTAAGGTATGTACTGTGCTGGTGTGTTCTAAATATTCTCTGGGGGATAAACAACTGTTTACAGTCTGTTTATATATTGTAAGAGCTCCTCAAGGGGAAACTGGGAGCGCTTCCATGACCTGGGAGGTACTGTGGAACTTCAGGGGCAAGACAGATCCTTTTGGGAGGATCTGTTAATGTTTATGATGTGATTTCTACTAAGGCTGTGTTATGGGACACATCTTTGATCAGTAGTCCTTAGTGGGATTGGATCACATCATGACATTTGTATTAATTGATCTGTTATTAATATTAATAAAGTTAATAACTTATAATGATGTCATTTATTATTGGTACATCTTATAAGTATTAATTATTATAATATTAATAAGTTCTTTTATTAATAAGATATTAAATTACATATCTTATGCGTGAAATATTCCAATGTTAAGGAATGTGGGCGTAATCAGAGGGGAAAGAGTGATATCTGTTACTCTGGATATTTCACGTGACAGGGGGCAAAGGCCTACAAGTTATGTATCTTGTATAACAGGAGTACATATCTTAACCAGAATTATTCATGAGTTTATTAATGAATATATTATTAAAGTATTTATATTAATTAATGTAATTAATGTACTTTAATAATATTAATATTAAAGTAATAATAATGAAGGTATAATAATAATAATAATAACTACAGAATAGTAATTATTATTAAGGATAATAATAATTAATATTACGTGGAGTTATTTAAAATAAATAATGATAATAAATAGTAATAATAATTAATAAGAATAGTAATTATTATTAGAGATAATAATAATTAATAATCTTTGCAGTTACGTGGTACATGTCAGGTACTGTGATATGTACTCAGTGGCTGACACTTCCTCCCTCTAAAAAAGGGTTGACTAAAAAAATTTTAATGGTTTCTTTTGTCAACTCTGTATTGTCTCAGAATTCTTTCTGAATCAGGGATCTGATCAGCTGTAAGCCATTCATCCTCTTTGGATCCACTATATCTGACTAAGTACTGTTTAACATCTTCATTATTCTTTCTAATTTTTCTATGTTGTATAACTTTCTTAACTTTAATGAGTTGGTCTTTCTCTACTGGAGGTATCACAACTCTAATGTTATCTTTCCTTAGAGGAAATTTATCATCATTATTAGGAATAAATGGTTTGATTAGACTAACTGGGAATGTGGGGTGTTTCCTTTCTAATTCTCCAGTTAATATAACTTCTACTGCATTTGCACCATGTAAAGCTTTAATTGTATAAGGTCCAACATAGGAGTCCCTGAGTTTCTTGGGTCCTGTTAAATTAGTAAAATTAAATGTAGAAATAAGAACTTGATCTCCAACTTTAAATTGGTGAACCTTATGGGTTTTGTCCCATCTATTCTTATTATATTCAAAAGATTTCTTAATACATTCTGCTGCGTAATTTGCAGTTTTAGTCATCATTTGATGGAAATTAGTGGCATTGGGGTGAATTGTTACTGATTTAGAGAGGACTAGTTCTTTGGGGAACCAAGGTATCCATCCTCTTTCTAATTCAAAAGGCGTGATATCAGTACTACTGTGTTTGCTGGAATTGTAGGCAAATTCTAATGCTGGTAATAGTGAACACCAGTCATGTGAGTAATTATCTTTATCCTTAAATTCTAGACCATAAGCACAATATCTTCTAATCATATCTTCCAAAGTTTGAATCATTCTTTCAGCTAATCCATCAGTTTGAGGATGATAAGCTGTAGAGAACTTCAATTGAGTGCCACATAAATCATATAAACCTTTCCAGAATTCAGATGTAAATTTTGGATCTCTGTCTGTAATAATATATCTAGGACATCCTACATCAGCTATAATCTTTTGCCAAAATAGTAGTGCTACGTCAAATGCATTATTTTCCTTATGACATGGCAAGAATTTAGCTCTTTTAGAGAATCTGTCAACTACTACTAGTACAGAGTTGTAGTTATTCATTCCAGCTGGAGGTAATCCAGTAACAAAATCCATATTAATTACAGACCATCTTTCTGTGGGTTCTTCAATTTCCTGTAGTAAACCATATCTTTTTCCAGTAGCTTTATTTGCTTTTTGACATCTCTCACAAGATTCACAATATTCTTTGGTTGCATTTCTATAATGGGGCCACCAAGCTATATGTTTAACTCTTTCTATAGTTCTGTCAAAGGAAAAATGTCCTGCTGTGATATTATCATGGCATTCTTTAAGAAAAAGATTAATATGTTCCTTTTTAGCCAGAACTACTACGCTAGTATGTTTGGTTCTATGATATATCAATCCATCCAGAAGTGAAAATCTGTTTTCATTAAAGGCAGTAGACCAAGGTTCTTCTAAAGAATTAATCAAGTCCAGGTTTTTATGTTTACTTTGTAGAATTTCTTTAAGAGTGGAGCAATTCTTGTCCAGGTTATAACTTTCACGTATTTCATCCCAAAATTCTTCCTTCATTTCAGTAACATGAAGTCCAAGAATGTCATAGGTTTCAGAAGGGTCATCATAAGCAGGATTATTTGCATCATTAATTAGTGGAAAAAGGCACATAATTTTTGCCGCTATTTCTCCATCCCAAGCAGGATTTTCTGGTAGATTGTCTAAAGACCATCTACTGAGACCATCAGCATTTTTATGTATATTTCCAGCTCTATGGACAATAGTCATACTTCCTCTCCATTCTTGGATTGCAATTTGCCATCTTAACATATGTCTGTTGGGAGTTTTCATACTGAGTAAACTTTTGAGTGCACTACAATCAGTAATAACTTCAAAATCACAACCATCCAAGTAGTAATATAATTTGTCTAAGGCCCATACTAGACATAAGCATTCTAGTTGGCTAGCACCATATTTCTTCTCACTGTCCTTAAGTGTGCGTGAAATATAACATATTACTCCTTCTTTGGGAATGTCCTGTAAATCTTGTACTTGATGTAAAGCAGCTCCAAGTCCTTCCATGCTTGCATCTACATATAATTTGTAAGGCTTGTGAGGGTCAGGCATTAATAATATAGGGGCAGATGTTAACATTTCTCTGATTTTATTAAAGGCATCTACTCTGGGGGACGTCATCTCATATGCAGTGTTTGGACTAGTAATTTGGTACAGGGGTCCAGTAATTTTAGCAAAGTCTTTAATGTGTTGCCTGTAATAACTAGCAAAACCTAAAAATGATTGTAATTCTTTGACATTAGTTGGCATGGGCTTAAGCAATACTGCAGCCACTTTATTCATGTCAATAGCAATACTAAGTCCAGAAACTATATGTCCCAGTGCTTTCAATTCCTTAAAACCAAATTGACATTTACTCATGGATATTTTCATATTCATTTTTGTAACTCTGTCTAAAACTATTGAAAGTTTTTCCAAATGTTCTTTCCAGTCTTGACTAAAAATAATGATGTCATCAATGTAGATAATAAGCCAGCCTTCACGTAATTCCTTGTGGAATTCTATGTCCATCATTCTTTGGAAGTGAGAGGGGGCATTCTTAATTCCAAAAGGCATTCTTTGGTACTCATATATTCCCATATGTAATATTATTCTCATCAAATATCTACTGTCTTCATGAATTACATTCTGATGGAAACCTTTGAGTACATCCATACAAGTTATGAATTTAGCATCTTTTAGCTGAGTCAGTGCTTCACTGATTTTGGGCATGGGGTATCTATCAGGTATGGTATAGTTATTAAGACCTCTAAAGTCTCCAACCATTCTTGATTTTCCATTATGCCAAGCAATAATAACTGGGGTAGTAACTTCTACATTTTCATTTGCTCCCACTTTGCGTAAGACATTCATTCTTACTAATTCAGTAACATGCTGCTGTAAAGCTTCTCTACTTCTGGGGGAAGCAGGATAAGCAGCTTTCCTTAAAGCAGGAGGATAAGGTCTAGTAGTATTAAGATTAATTCTTACTTCATGTCCTCTAATGCTTCCAAAGGGTTCATCAGCAGTGGCAAATGCAAGTTTCTTTTTATGTAGCAAGTTCTTTAGTTCCTTTAATTGCTCATCATCTAAATTCTCAGCAATCTTTGCTTCTAATATTGTATTATCAAAGTTAGAATTATTGATAGAATTACATTCAAGTTGCTCCAGGTTCATTTTGTCACTTATTCCAAGTTCAAACTTGTTCATAATGTCGCCATTGAAGGTAAAATATCTTCCATTAGAATTTATCACATCTATTCCATAATTAATGATATAATCATTTCCTAAAATGATATATTTCATTTTAAAATCTTCCATAACTATTAATTCAGCGGTAATCTGAATACTTTGTTTGTTATGAGGGAATATAATATCTAATTTGATAATACCTAGTGGTTTCAATTTACTGTTACAACTGTAGAATTTCTCAGAATTAATGGGGATTAATTCTTTCTTCCATTGAGGCAATATCTTATCTAATAAATTGGGACCAATAATAGAGCAGAAGGCTCCTCCATCAATTAAACATTTAAGTTTAAACTTGTTACATATTATATTAGTGATATTAGTACCACCAGTCTTATGTATTTTTCCAGAATGCATCTCATTTGACAAGTGTAATTTCTTAATGTTTACAGGTCTGAATTTATCTTCCATTTTAGAAATATTAGATATGATCAATTCATCTTTTGAAACAATGGCATGAGTACTGTGAATATCTGAGTCAGAATCAATGGAATCAGAATCAGAATCATCTGGTAAAGATTCTATACTAGATTGGGAATCATCATTAATGGGGACCAAGTTATCATCAATGTTTTCAATGCAGTGTACTTTCTTACTAGATTTCTTATTGGGACATTTATTGGATCTATGTCCTTTCTTTCCACATTCATAACACGTAATTTCTTTCTCAGAAGTGTCTTTGGTTTCCTTCTGGTCTGATTTCCTGGAATCTTTATAATTATCTCTTTTGACAGATTTATACTTTTCTTTCTTGTCCTTTCTTTTAACATTGACAAGACTTTCCAGTTGATTGATGAATTCAGTTAAATCACTGTCACTTTGTAGAACTCTACGCATCATGTACTCAGTATTATGATCTAATTGTCCAAGTAATTTATCATTAATAGAGGCATTGTCTACATCTCTTTCAATGGCTTTAATTCTGTTCACTTGTTGTGTAACCCAATCAGATGGTTCTACATCACTCAGTATGTCAAATCTGCTTCTTCTGAAGTTGGTTTTCACTTTTCTCTTCCATTCAGGAGTGCTAAATTTATTAATGATTTCCTTTTTCCAGAATAACCAATTTTTATTGCCAGGTACTTCTTTTTTCCTAGAATTATACCATGAATTTGCAACTCCAGTAAGAATTGAATTCAATTTTGAGCATATAATTTGATCAGGGGCATTAGTATCTTCTTTCAAGTTATCAATCCAATCAATAAATTTAAAGTGGTCATATTCTCCCACTCCAGAAAAGGTTAGCCACTCATTAGTCTTTGGCAGACCTGCTAATACTAATTTGTGGATGGCCTTGTCTTCATCCAAACTATTAATGGTGGATGTGGCCACTCTAATTTGTTGAGTATTGAGAGTTGGCGTAGCAGTTTGATCCCTGCTTGGTTCAACTTGGGTATTCTGTAAAGGTGAAGGGGTTAAATTGGCCAATTGAGTTGTAATGACTGGAGGAATAGATTGACTGTCATCTCCAATGTCATTAATAGTATCATGTCTGCTTCTTGGTTGGGCATCTCTAGTCAGGAGTTCTTCCAACTTGTGCATGATATCTGAGTTGTTTTTGGTCATTTCTGACGTAACACATGTGAACTGTTTCTCAATTCTGTTCACTACATCTTCAAAGGTTCTAAATTGAGAATTTACTTTATTAGTAGTATCTGATTGTAAATTCTGAATCTTTAATTCCAATTGTGCCACTTTCTGGACAAGATCTTGGTTGGAATTACCTTGCTCTTCAACCCAGTCATCAATTCTGGTCATAGAATTAGACAGTTGTTTACTAAATGTTTTACAATGATCATCCAATTCTACATGAAACATATCAATTTTTGTATCCATTTCAGTCAACCTCTGTTGAATAAGATATAATGTACTATCTTCTGAGTTCACCTGCTCATCTGTAGCTCTCATAATTTTACGGCATAATTCTTGTAAGTCATTGGATAGAGCTTTGTTACTATTGTTCATAGCATTTACTACATGTTGGAATGTGGTAATTTGTTGATGTTGTTCAGGAGTACAAGTAGACTTATTGGAGTCATTAATTATTACACATGGGGAACTTTGTGTTCTAATTTTCTGACTAGATGATGGGGAAGTGTTACAATTTATGGGGATTCTTCCATCTGGCGCTCTTGACGGGCTATTTTGCCTTGCTCCAGATGTTGATAAGTCCCTTGGAGGGATCTCCCTAGGCGTACCATCTCTGAATAGATCTGGTTGCGCCACTGAGTATTCTTCCCTGTGTTCCTGGGATGTCTGGAATTGACATTTCTCCCCTTTGGACCACGGGGATTTTGGGTTCTGATGGGAGTATTTGAAGGATTGGGGGGAGAGAAAAGGATTCCTGGAGACAAATGAAGTGGGTTCCAATCTTTGGTGCGGTAGAGGGCTGCTGGCAGACCTTTGAGGCTGACCATCTGACGGAAATCCTCCTGGCAGTAATTTAGATGGGCTTTCACAGCATTGAAGCTGCTTCTGTTTCTCACATCTTTCAACCAGTACTTGTTTTCCTTCATCCTGTAGTAAAATCTCTCGAATTTTTCCTCTGCTGTGACTAGAATCAGAAGAATTTCCCTTATCATTAGTCTTTTTACTTCTATAAATAATTTTATTTAAAGATTCTTGTCTGCCAGGGGGCAAAACTGACGCTGATGGAAATCCAAGTCCTGGCTCTGGCTCCCTGGTGCGGCCATTGTAACCTCTATTTCTAAGGGAAGGAGGAGTCATGGTAAAAATGCGTAAAAAGTTGTTAGTAGGAGATTTTTATAAGGAAAATTTGTTTAAAATTTAATTCACCAGATGACTTGTCTGATGGAGTAACAGAGGCTTCTCTGTGAGTGGTAATCTCAGAGGTTTCTCTGGTGTCACGGGCTGTAGTGGTCTTGTCAGACACTTTCAAGATGTCCAATTCAGGAGTAAGTTTGTCTACGTTGGTGGACACTAAAAACAAAGGAAAATTAGTAAAAAATATGTTATATTTTTACTTATTTAAAGATGTTTGCTTACTCTTCAGAATTTTTCTTTGAAGAGGGCTGAAAAAGGTTTGTTTTTATAGAGAAAGGAGGTATAAAGTAATGTGAATGTTTACTTTATTGAGAGTAATAGTAGTTGTTCTATGATTTTTATGCGGTAAAATCAAGTTGCTTGTTGTGAGTATGACAAGACTTGAAAGGGAGGCTGTTTTTATGTCTAAATTTCCAGGGGGAAATGACAAAAAATGAGCTAAATTTTTAGTAAGATGTGCCTGAGAGGGGATTAGTCTTCCTTTCAGGTTGAGAGAGTATATGTAAACTGATCAATTTGATCTGTTTAACAGTTAAATTTGTTATTTTTATTTGTTTTTATGTGTTCAAATCACGGAGAGACTCAACGTGATTTGTGAGATGGTTCTGAAAGGGGATTATTCTTCCTTTCAGGGGTAGAAGGTAGATGTAAACTGATCAAATGATCTGTTTTACAGTTGATTTAATTAGTTTACACTAATTTTTATTTTTATTTTTGATAAATCACGGAGAGACTCAACGTGATTTGTGAGATATTTCTGAAAGGGGATTTTTCTTCCTTTCAGGGTGAGAGATAATATTTAAATTTGATCAAAAATGATCTAATTTACTGTTAATTTTGTTATAGTACACTCTTTTACTATGTACAAATCACGGAGAGACTCTTAAACGTGATTTGTGAGATAAAAATAGTCTTCGACGGGGCTAATACACTCTGTTCTCGATGTGTAAAATTGGAATGGATCAGACAGTTGTATTCTGCTGATTTTTCCCGTTATTTTGATCTACTCAACTTCTTGATAGCTCAAGTAATGAGTGAGAAAGTCTATCGTCGACTATTCTTATGATCGGATATAAGAGTCTTATACTTGTATTACACTGTAGAGTATATGCTGGAACTTCCAGAAGTGCGTCGGCGCACGTATGTATAGTGTAGATCTCGGAATATCCGGGGAATACTGTATGTATCACGTGATAATCTTAGAAGATCAATCTTCCGATCACGTGTGTATAGTGTAGTATACACCCGGTATGTACTACGGTGTGTATTACCACTTGTATGCGGTTACTGTGTGTATACCACTATGTAATACGTGCTCGAGGAGGATTTTTAGGGATTAGATGACTAGTGCCGTGGGAATGGAGGCTCTAGAGAGTAAGGGAACGAGATTTTAGTAGTGTAAATCTACTACTGCGGTTCGAATGGTCTACTCAGAATTTCTCTATGAGTAGTGGATCTACTAGAACGTAGAATTTTGAAGAGATTTTATTATAAAAAAGGCGCTTTTTTTCTTGTTTTTGATCAATATCTTCAGCCAGATATTGGATTTTAATTTTTTATATGTTTTTTATTTTATAATTTCGAGTTTTTCTCAATTTTTGTAGTGTTTTTATTTTTTCTTAGACTCAAATTTGGGAAGCAGATTTTGTTTTATTGCAATTTATAATTTTATAGATAAGAAAAAATAGAAAAACAAGCTGTATTTTTTTATGATTTTATATTTTTCCTGTAGTTAAAAGCAGTCAATCTTGGATCTTTGTTCCTTCTACTGTTTCTAAGGAGATATCTAGGGACTTCTGGAGGGTCACAATTCAAAAAAGGGGGAACAGACACGTAAGTATTGTTAGAAGAAATTATATCACAATATATATCATTAAAGGGTGGATTTCCTTCTTCTAAAGCTGATCTAATTTCTTTTCTGACAATTTTAGTGTGTTCTTCTTTGGTTAATACGTCAGATTCTTCAGTATTAAGCAAAGTACCGTCAGAAGAATAAGTATTTGTGAGTGTAAGTTGTTTAACTTTAGTCCAGGTGCAGTTATAAAACTGATCTTCTCCCTCTATGACTTCAGTTTTTATCACTAGTTGTGACGTGATGATGTTTTCTGGGTTGTCCAATTGATAATATCTTTGCTGGAAAAGGTTGGAGTTCTTTTTGAAGTCACAAATGATTTCTGGCATCTATCAAAGGGCCATTTTCACGAAAAATAAAAAGGTAAGGAGGTGTTAGTGATGATTTTTAAGGGTTAAAGGGTGAAAAATCACGGATAAATAAAGGCCAGACCCCCAATTGTCAGCCTGGGTGTGGAACTAACCGTGGTTATGGGTTGTAACTAAGGTAGGTTGATGATTTAAAGTGGTTTGGGTAATGGTTTAAGTCCTGTAAAAAGGTACTTCCTCAATCAGTAAGTCTTGTCTGAGAGGCTTGCTCTAATTGCTCTAATTAGGCGCATCCAAATCAATACAAAGTATTAATAGGCATCCAAGGAGGTACTCACTTGGGTTCGTGGTTTCTACCTTATTGAAGGTAGGTTGTGGCCAATTCTTGAGGTAATAACAGTATTAAACTATAGATTATCCAGAATTGGGGGATTGTTGGAGAATGGGGAACTAAGCAAGGTAAATAACTCTAAGGTATGTACTGTGCTGGTGTGTTCTAAATATTCTCTGGGGGATAAACAACTGTTTACAGTCTGTTTATATATTGTAAGAGCTCCTCAAGGGGAAACTGGGAGCGCTTCCATGACCTGGGAGGTACTGTGGAACTTCAGGGGCAAGACAGATCCTTTTGGGAGGATCTGTTAATGTTTATGATGTGATTTCTACTAAGGCTGTGTTATGGGACACATCTTTGATCAGTAGTCCTTAGTGGGATTGGATCACATCATGACATTTGTATTAATTGATCTGTTATTAATATTAATAAAGTTAATAACTTATAATGATGTCATTTATTATTGGTACATCTTATAAGTATTAATTATTATAATATTAATAAGTTCTTTTATTAATAAGATATTAAATTACATATCTTATGCGTGAAATATTCCAATGTTAAGGAATGTGGGCGTAATCAGAGGGGAAAGAGTGATATCTGTTACTCTGGATATTTCACGTGACAGGGGGCAAAGGCCTACAAGTTATGTATCTTGTATAACAGGAGTACATATCTTAACCAGAATTATTCATGAGTTTATTAATGAATATATTATTAAAGTATTTATATTAATTAATGTAATTAATGTACTTTAATAATATTAATATTAAAGTAATAATAATGAAGGTATAATAATAATAATAATAACTACAGAATAGTAATTATTATTAAGGATAATAATAATTAATATTACGTGGAGTTATTTAAAATAAATAATGATAATAAATAGTAATAATAATTAATAAGAATAGTAATTATTATTAGAGATAATAATAATTAATAATCTTTGCAGTTACGTGGTACATGTCAGGTACTGTGATATGTACTCAGTGGCTGACAATACTTCTGTCCCAATCTGGAACCACCAATAATGAAGAGGGAAAATTTGCTTCAACAACTGAATCTTTGGAATAAAAAAAATATGTTTCCTTATGAGATCCAAAATAATTTCATGGTTATCAAAAGGGGCGTTTGGCGTGTTTTCACGCCCCCGCCAACCCAAATTTGCGGGTTTGGCGGGCACGCCAATTCCTGTTGGCGTGTTTCCAGGCACGCCAATTGCCAAACCATTGGTGTGCCTCTTGACGGCCCACCCACACGCCCTGGCCTATGTCCTATGGGAGACTGTAAAGTCTCCCATCGGCCATAGGCCAAGGATACACACATACATAGTATGTGTGTATCCCTGACATCAGCAAAATGTTGAACTTCAACACATTGCTGATGTCAGCAGGCCAGCCAATATGATTTCAGCTGGCCTGCCACCCCAGCCCCCTCCCTGGCAATGAGGCTATACAACCTCATTGCCGGAGAGGAAATCCTCCCCGACGATGAGGTTATCTCCTCCCCAACAATGAGGTTATCTCCTCCCCGGCAATGAGGTTATCTCATCCCCGGCGATGAGGTTATACAACCTCATCAAGGCTGTATAACCGGTCTATTGGCCTATGGGAGACTGTATAAGTCTCCCACAGGCCATAGGCCCGGGTGTGCAGGCCCACCTGCATGTATATTGGCATGCGGGTGGGCCGTTGACGAGCAAGCCAATGGGGATTGGCATGTTTCACACGCACACCAAGGGATTGGCACTTGGTGTGCCTGAAAAAACACCAACAGGAATTGGTGTGCCTGCCAAACCCGCCAATTTGGGTTGGCGGGGGCGTCAAAACACGCCAAACACCCCTGATGTGGGTGTGCGCCAGGGGCGTGCGTTTATCAAGCCCCTATCAAAAGAGCTCAAATTTTAGTTAGCCTGGTTGAAGAGCTCTGCTTTCAAGCATGCTTCAAGATCTATCAACTGGATCAATCCTCTCCTCTGTTCTGTATCTATAAGGAATTCCCTACCTTGACACCATGCAATGAGCCATTTTCTCTCCAAAAAAATGCTTTTGCAAACTCAAGGATCTTGGCTTGCGGCCTCAAAAGCCCTCAGAATTCTGACCTGAATCAACCGGTGTACCATGGCGTCTTCATTCCAGACAAACCATTGCCACATGTTTGACTTAGCTTCTGGGAAAGGAGCACCAGGAAAAATAAATTGTCACTATACTACAGGTGACATCAGCCTAGGTTCAATGAGCTACCCATCAGTAGTACAGTTGTTCTCATGTGCAGCCCCTTGTAGGACACAAAGGGGCCATTGTTGCCTAGCTGGGGTAGAACCAGAGCTAGAACAAAGCTACAGCCATTGTTTCTTGATGTCACCGGCTGTCAGGTGACAATTTATTTTTCCTGGTGGAGGGTATTGAGGAGGCAATTGAAAAGTGGTCAAATGAAATCAGGAACACCAATTGGATGACTGAAATACAACATGGAACCAATTCAAGACCATGAAATTGCACAAAAAACCCAACTTTATAAATATTGGACTAACTATGTTTATTTTTTTGTTTAAACCTTGAGGAATAATATTGCTTTAAAGATTGAATAAACTGGTGTCATTACCATTAATAATGTATTTTGAGGAAGACTGAAAAAGGGACCAAGGTGGAAGACCAAATAGGGACTGATACAGGGCTGAGATTGGGAAAAGGGCCTATGATTTTCAACACCAAGGAATTTCAGAAGTCCATAGGCATACCACATCTACCTTTCTGGAACCTTTATAACAGATCTTTGAAGTTTTATATGGCCAGATTTATCATACCTGAATCATTGGACCTCACTTGAGTTGATGATAGTAATTAACTGGTTTGAAGAAGCAGTGGCCATGAATTGTTCATCATTTGAGAACCAGTTGTAAAATTCCTGGAGATCTTTTAATTTGGACCTTTCAATGTCAACACTTTTCTGTCTGCAACCAAAAAATTCACCACCCCACGTGTCAACACTTCACAAATCATTCCCCCCCCCCCCCAACTAACCAGAAAAGATCTTTTCCCCCCCTTCCCTTGGGTAGCTTATGCCTCCCACTCACCGTCCCCCCGACCCCAATCAACCGCCCGAGGCGCTTCACGCGGGCAACGCGACCATGATGGAAGGTATGGAAGACCACCCCCCTCCTCGCCCGACCACAAAACCCCCATTGTCCAGCCTCCACATCTTACTTACCAAGATGCTTGGTGAAGAAGCAAACCACGACGCGAATGGCGCTGTTATGCTGGACGCCAAATTCGTGAATCTAGTACTTGACCTCTCGTCCCAGAACAACAGAATGATGCAACGTCTGGAATCAACGGTTGATCAACTCAACGCAAAGATGGAACCAATGATCAAACGGATCGCCGAGTTTGAAGCCTTAGTGATGTCAGGGTCTAGGCTAGCCCCACCCGTAATCTCAAGAACTGGTGCAAAATCCGGCAAAACATTCGCGTTGGTTGCATCTTCAACTCTCCAGGGCCCCATCCATGCGCCAATCTCCCATCAGACGCCAATCACGCACCCACCTCCTGCCCAAACCATCGCCTTGTTGAAGCCTAAACGCGTAATCATTCATTCTAACCCGGCGAACACAACTCTTAAAGATGTCCCGAGCAGTGCTCTTGTCCAGAAAGCCAATGAAACACTCCTCAAACTCAACGCTAAGGTGGATGGAGAAGCGATAGCAATTAGGGGAGCCAGTATGATGCCGTCCGGAGATGTGTCATTTTACACCAAGAACCAAGCGCATCAAAAATGGTTGATGGACAATAAACATGTCTGGTTGAAAGCAGTTCATCCGGATCTTGAATCTACTCCGAGCACGTTGTCAGTTATGGCTCACGGTATTCCCAAGACCTTTGACATCAACACACCGTCCAATCTATCAGTCTTAGCTTCTGAGAATAGTTTTCAGGCCTCCGATCTGACGCGTGTTAGGTGGATGGGCTCAAAAAAACCAACAGCAAAGAAAGCCGGCTCCATTTTCATGTCCTTCACCAGCAAAGATCTTGCCTTTCGCATGGAGAAATCCGGCTTATTCCTGAACTATGATTTTCACCGCACTGAACGCTTCAAGCCCTGCCCCCCTCAGTGTTTCAAATTTCTGAAAATGGGACACTTTGGCAAGTGGTGTCGAGAAATTGCCCAATGCGCCAAGTGTGCAGCCAATCACTCTACTAACAAATACCCTGAAGGCATTGGTGGTGTCAAGACCTGTGTGTTATGCAAGGATGGACTCAAGAACAAGGTGGAAGGCATTGGCTCTGTCAATCACACTCCGTTTAACCTTGTCTGCCCTTACAAGAAAGCTTGGTTTGAGAAGAAACACTTTCCTACTCAATGATAGCTACACCAAATGCAACCAACAATCAGTTCCCTCAAAATCAATCAAATCACATTCTTAACTCATTTCCAATCACTCATCCCCCCCTTGAAGATTCAAATACATTCCATCAACACATAGAAGCCTCATCATCTCACACCCTTGACCCTGATCTGTTATCACTTATGCAGCTGAACTGCCATGTATCTAAGGCGGTCATGCTAAGTATTCTTGATACATCTTTCTCTTTTGATTTCCTCTTACTCCAAGAACCTTGGATTAACCCATTCAATCTCTGTCCCCCCCAGCACCCAGTGTGGCGCGCTTTAGTGGCGTACAAACACTCCCCGACTTGTTGGTGTGAACGCCACAAGGCTGTAATCTATGTGCGACGGTCCATCCCTTCTGAATCAATCAGACTACTCAAAGGAGGGTCTCAAACCCTGATTGTAGCTGAATTACTCTGCGCTGGGAAGTCTTTTGGTTTAGTCAATGTTTACAATCCACCACCTAACTTTGCTGCAGTAGAGGAGCTTAAACTTTGGCTGACTAAATATTATACTTGGCAGGTCCCGACACTCCTATTCATGGATGCCAATTTGCATCACAGACATTGGAACCCCCCTGGTGTTCAAAAGGCAGAGCCGGAGGCCAAACTCCTGCTAAGTTTTCTATCTCATTTTGGCTTCCGTCTATCCTCCCCAAAACATGTTCCCACTTTCTACTCAACAAAAGGAAGAGGCTCTACCATTGACCTCATATGGTCCAATTTCCTAGGATCAAAGCTGGTCAAGAAGATCTTGGTTTCAAGCGATAACTGTGTCTTGGATCACCAAGTGCTTCACACTCAACTCTCCATCAAACGACCCAAACCCATGTGTCACTGGCGAATGCCCAGTTGGCCAGAACTTAATCAGAGTAAAGTTAACAAGATATTGGCTGAGTTATCCTCTATGGCTTTTCATATCGCCTCAGATCCTAGTGCACACTTGGAACAACTGACCAATTTTCTTAAAAATGCTCAGGAACAATTAGGACATTGAATTTGTTCCAATCAGGAAAAATCTAAACCGTGGTGGTGTCACCAGACACTGGATCCAGTCCTGAAGACCCAAAAACGTGCACGTCAATGGATGCTTTTAGCTAAGTCCCCCAAAGCTATAGATTGTTATTGTCAATGGAATGAGTATTTTCTGTCCCTGGTTAAATTCTTGAAGCAACATAGCTGGCGAAAACTTCTGGAAAACCCGTCAGAAGGCGACCTATTCTGGGTTCTCCGCTTTTCATCAAGGTCAACATGTGGGGAGGTCCTCCCACTCAAAAGCCCCAATGGTCCCATTGTACACAACACAAACCAGCAATCTGAGTTACTATTCAATGGAACATCAGTTACAAACATTCCTATTGATCTCTCAGATACTCAGGTGGATTTATCTTGCAGATTTGTCAGCTACCCCATGGTGACGAATGAGGAGGTTATGTCAGCAATCCAACGTATTAGCCCAAATAAGGCACCCAGAATCAATGGTTTGGCAAATGAAATCCTTAATTCCTTTTCTGTGCCCCTCTTAGGAAACTTAACAATACTGTATAACAACATACTAGCAAGTAGAAAATTCCCAGTCTCTTGGAAGGTCGCAACTACTGCCATCATTCAGAAGCAAGGGAAAACCGATTACACAAATCCCTCCGCCTATCTCCCAATCGCGCTGCTCAGCACTATGGGAAAGCTGTTTGAGCTTATCTTGGAAAGACGCCTCACGGCTTGGGCTGAGGAGTCAGGAGTGCTTGCAGAAGGTCATTTTGGGGGAAGGAAGGGATCTGGTACGGGCGTTGATAAACGCACGCCAAGCGCGCACGCCAACGCCAGCCCGCACACCAATTTTTTTTGGCGTGCGGGGCCTACACGCCCATTTTTTTTGGCGTGTAGGGTCTACACGCCAAAAAAAAAGGGCGTGTGAGACCCACACGCCAAAAATGGCGTGCGGTTCCCACACGCCTTTTTTTTTGGCGTGTGGGCCCCGCACGCCAAAGAAAATTGGCGTGTGGGACCCGCACGCCAATTGTTTGGCGTGTGGGGGGATATCGCATGCGATATCCCCATACACATAATACATACATGTATTATGTGTATGGGGATATCGCATGCGATATCCCCTCGCTCACGTAATCGAATGGTAGGGACCATTCAATTACGTGAGCGAGCCCGCCGAGTCTGATTCCTGTCAGGAATCAGACCGTCGGTCTGGTTGTTTTCAACCAGAACGACCACGAATTCCAGCAACACCACCACTCACCAATTAAGAAAAAAAAATGTGAGTAAAAAAAAAAAAAAAAAAAAAAAAAAAACAAAACAAAACAAAAAAATCAAAATCAAAAAAATCAAAAAAAAAAAAAAAATCAAAAAAAACAAAAAAAAAAAAAAAACAAAAAAAATCAAAAAAATCAAAAAAATCAAAAAAATCAAAAAAATCAAAAAAACCAAAAAAAAATCAAAAAATGAGAAATAAAAAATGAGAAAAAAACCCCAAAAAAACCAAAATAAAAGGGTTTTTTTGGGGTTTAATTTTGTGGAAAAGCCCACAGGCCCAGGGCTCCAACACCCAACTGGCCCAAAGACAGGGCCCAATGGCCGTAAGAAGGGGCCCGCCTCTGCCCATCACCTCCCATGGGCCCACAGGCCCACTTTGATGCTCCAAAAGGGCAATAAAACATTCAAAGGGGCCATTCAAACCCCCCAGGCAGCTCAAAGGGCCCCGTATAAGCCCCAGACGCACACCATCCCCCCCAAAAGTGGCCCATCTCAAACACACCTCTTCCTATTTCCATTTTTTTTCACCGTAGATATAGTAACACATGCTGACAAACTCTCCCATTCAAATCCAAACAGATTCCGCACAATTCACCAAATCACCAGCAAACAATGTCTCACACTGGTCATTACAACTCCTCAAGCAATCAGCCTCCACGCCCATACGGAGTCTATGAGGTTGACCCCAACCATCACCCTCACGCCCCACTTGGTAACATAAATTCATACGTGCTTGGCCAACCTGCAGCTCCAATCAATCAATCAGGCCACCTAGCAACTAACTATGGCTACCCAAGCAACCAATATGGCCAAGCCCCCCAGCCCCTTACTGTCCCCTCAGCCCACCCAGCCACCTACAGCTTCAATGACAACAACTACAGACTGGCAATCCAGCCAAACCCTGTCCCCCCAGCCCACCCCGTAGCGCAGCCTGTGTTCCGCCCATATGAGGTACAATTGCCTCAATTCACCCACTATCACAATCGACCTCCAGCCTCTACCCATCAGCTTGATCCAGCCCAACCATCCTATCTGGCTCAGCCAGCCCTCTACGCACCACCTCATATAACTCAAGCCCCACCATCCCATCCGTTTCCGCAATCCCATCAAGCACCACAAATCTCAAACTACTGGCAGCCGGGACCCCAACCATTGTCCCACCCGGCCAACCCATTCACTCTTGGACCCACTCACTTCCAAGGCCTGCCAACCTCTCACAATTTCCCCGTTGGCCAACCATCAGTGCCCGCTCCGCCGCAGACAAATCAAGTCCCTTCCATACCCGTCATGCAAGATATGCAGCCATCTCTGGGGGAAATAACCTCCTCTGCGCCATTTAGCCCTCAAATTTGGCCACCTGCACAACCAAGTCCTCAACAGTTTCCCCCAGCAACGTTCAGCCCTCAAGTCCTTCAAACTGTGGCTGAAGGTGAGTTTTCAAATACTTCTCCACTTTGTTTTCATATTACCAAGAACTAATGTTTACCTACTCAATTCCCCAGTCAAATACCCAAGGATCACGGCTACATCTCCTGGCGGGTATCAACCTGCACCACCCAGCCCTCAACTGTTTCCCCAAGCAAATTTCAGCGCTCAAGTCCCTCAAACTGTGGCTGAAGGTGAGTCTTCAAATACTTCTCCACTTTGTTTTCATCTTACCAAGAACTAATGTTTACCTGCACAATCTCCCAGTAAAATACCCAAGCGTCACGGCTACATCTCCCGGAAGGTATCACCCTGCACCACCCAGCCCTCAACCGTTTCCCCCTGCAACTTTCTGTCAGCCCTAGAGATACTCCAGAGTATCCTAAGAACTGACTTTACTGTAAAATATAATAAAATATTGTACTAATAATAATATATCCTAGAATATTATTACAGAAATCAACTTTTCATGCAAAATTAGGTGGGGTACCTCACTCAAACCACCACCAAATTCCTACTCATTCTATTACTTTACCATATCTCAAAAGGTACTTAGTAAGAGATGAAATAACTGTAAAAAATAGAGATTAAAATTATTGTCATAAAAGCTGAGAGACAATGAAACTTATTTGCATAATTATAAGAATATAAGGTTATGTAAATAAGAAAGAAATTACATAAGTGCATGGTAATTTCTCAGTATTATTCTATTATAAGAATTGTCCCATGATGTGATTGGTTATACATACATGTCATGAGGTCATGGGGAAATAGAAAATACTGTACTCAATATAAAACAATTCCCATTACATCATAGTACATTTGAATTGTAATACATTAGAGTAGAATTTAAAACTATATTCTAGAACCTTCTACAAAGAATCTCTAGAATATAAAAGGAGGCCTTTTTCTGGCCTAGGATTGGATCCTCAGCATATTCACCCCGTACCACATTTGTAAGTACACTGAATATTCTCCTCCTACTATTAGAGTAGTTTATTCCCTTTATCCAACCAAACCTTTATTACTGGAATTAGTCTCAAGTTACCTTAGAATTCCCCATCCTTGGCCTTGATCTTTTTCCTTATAAAGCAGTTGCTGCAAGACTACCACCTCTGACAGTAGCCAATCAGCTTAAGTGCTTGCCAGCTGCTTATTAGCAATTTATATTGCTATTACTTACCCAAAAAAGACATAAGAATAGTCAAACCTATACGGTTAACTATTGGTCTTCTCCAATTGACTGATTTGTATACCAAGTCTAACAATTATAAGGAGTTTTAGGTTATACTCTGTGCTTAGTTTGGACACCATAGAGAGAATAATACAACTAATTATTCATATAACCTTTCAGCACAGTGATAGTACCTGGTTTATTTATAGAAAATAAACCAGTGTTTCATACACATAGCTGACACTTTCAGCCCTCAAGTCCCTCAAACTGTGGCTGAAGGTGAGTCTTCAAATATTTCTCCACCTTGTTTTCATCTGACCAAGACCTCATGTTTACCTAGTCAATCTTCCAGTATACCCGCTCAATCCTTTAGGACGTTCACCGCTGGCCCCCGCAATGTTACCCGCCGCCAATCAACCGCATAAAGTGTTGATGAAATCTGAAGATGTACAATCTTATGATTATTCAGTTGGCAGTAAGTTCTTCTAGTTTCTTAATTCGCCCACTTGAGGCAGACTGGCTGAACTGCTTGTGTTTCCAGATGCAATGGATGCACCACCCGAATTCCTTTTCACATGTGTCACTGATCTCAAACACTTTGTCACCACATGGGCCCACGAGCATGGTTACGCTCTGAAAGTTTGTGCTTCCAAGCGGGACAAGAACATCTACTTTGCATGCACAGTTTCCGGGGAAGACCAAACCTCAGTTGATGCTATCCGGTTTCGAGAGTCTAGGAATAAGCGACTGGGGTGCTGCTTCAAAATATCCGGCCACAAACCGACTTCAGTAAAACTCAAGGATTCACCATGGGAACTCCGATGCCGCAAGACGATTGAGCACAATCATGGTCCAATCGATCTGGAACATGTAGTCATCCACAAGAAGCTCTCTGTCAAAGGCCAAACTGAGGTTGCTCGCTTATCGTCTCTTGGAATGCAACCCCAGGCAATTGCTAGACTCCTTACTAGCAGTGAGGGAAGGTTTGTAACCAACAGGACGATATACAACACAAAGCAGGCACTGAGGGCAGAGAAGAGGGCTGGCAACACCCCAATCGAGTACCTCCTACGTTGCCTCAACGAATCCAATTGGACACACGAGGACGTTTACGACACAGACGGGAAGCTCCTTTACTTGTGGTTTGCGCACCCAGGATCGTTGCTTCTTGCTCGCAGGTTCCATCATGTGGTCAACATTGACTGCACTTACAAGACAAACCTGAACAACTACCCCCTGCTGCATGTGGTTGGCCAAACTGCAACCAATCACAGTTTTTCAATTGGTTTTTGTTTGATGCGAAACGAGAAGAATGAGGCCTACTCATGGGCTCTTGATAAGTTGAAGTGGGTGGTATATTTGACTAATCACCTATTCTCATCATAAACTGACTGTACTCCGGTGCCTGTGTGATACCCATAGATCTATATGGGACGCTGACCACGCACCAAAGGTCTTTGTGACAGACAGGGAATCGGCACTGCGTAATGCTATCTCAAAGCACTTTCCGAATGCAACCGCGAACTTGTGCATGTGGCACATTGATCGGAACATTGTGACAAACTGCAAGCAAGCCTTTGCTGGCGATGGCGAAGAATGGGCCAAATTCATGAGGCTCTGGCATGAGGTCGCACATGCCCCCAATGAGGACACCTGCAACTCAAAGTGGGCTCAACTGACACGGTACCTAGTCACTCGAACTAACGTCTACGAATACCTGTACAAGAACGTCTGGAGCGAGCGACAGAAGTTCATGAATGTGTGGGCCGGAATGACACCCCATCTAGGAAATCTGACTTCGTCACAATGTGAATCTGCCCACAGCTGGCTGAAAACCTATGTGACGTCGGCTAGGTGCGACTTTGCAACACTTTTCATTACAATTGCTGCAGCAGTGGACCGACAACTTGACACAGCCCACACAAACCTGGCACACAAGTTACAGAAGGGATTAACCGGACTACCAAATGCCTTCAAGTCCCTCAGCTGCAAAATCACCTGTCATGCGCTCAAGTTGGCCTTGTCTCAGTACAACAAGTTCATCAAGATGAAGAAATCCAAGCCTGGGGATCCCAGCCTTCAATGCAAAGGTAATTTCCAGGCTGGCTTGGGCATTCCGTGTTCGCACACTATTGAATGTTTGGTCCAGGGGAAGGGAGATGTGGAGCCTTCTGATTTCCATGTCCAGTGGCATCTGGCCTATAACCCTGACGGTCCAGTGAGTCCTCCTGATGTATGACTTGTTCATGTCCCTCCTAGCTAATCTTCATCTATGTTCATTGCAGGCTCTTGATGAACCACTGTACGACTTTGACAACGATTTTGAGGATTTCAAGCAGGAGATCTTGGCGTGGATTGCCAGTCTGTAGTTGTTGTCATTGAAGCTGTAGGTGGCTGGGTGGGCTGAGGGGACAGTAAGGGGCTGGGGGGCTTGGCCATATTGGTTGCTTGGGTAGCCATAGTTAGTTGCTAGGTGGCCTGATTGAGTGATTGGAGCTGCAGGTTGGCCAAGCACGTATGAATTTCCATACGCAGAGGTTTGATTTTGATACATGTTACCAAGTGGGGCGTGAGGGTGATGGTTGGGGTCAACCTCATAGACTCCGTATGGGCGTGGAGGCTGATTGCTTGAGGAGTTGTAATGACCAGTGTGAGACATTGTTTGCTGGTGATTTGGTGAATTGTGCGGAATCTGTTTGGATTTGAATGGGAGAGTTTGTCAGCACGTGTTACTATATCTACGGTGAAAAAAAATGGAAATAGGAAGAGGTGTGTTTGAGATGGGCCACTTTTGGGGGGGATGGTGTGCGTCTGGGGCTTATACGGGGCCCTTTGAGCTGCCTGGGGGGTTTGAATGGCCCCTTTGAATGTTTTATTGCCCCTTTGGAGCATCAAAGTGGGCCTGTGGGCCCATGGGAGGTGATGGGCAGAGGCGGGCCCCTTCTTACGGCCATTGGGCCCTGTCTTTGGGCCAGTTGGGTGTTGGAGCCCTGGGCCTGTGGGCTTTTCCACAAAATTAAACCCCAAAAAAACCCTTTTATTTTGGTTTTTTTGGGGTTTTTTTCTCATTTTTTATTTCTCATTTTTTGATTTTTTTTTGGTTTTTTTGATTTTTTTGATTTTTTTGATTTTTTTGATTTTTTTTGATTTTTTTTTTTTTTTTTTTTTTTGTTTTTTTTTTTTTTTTTTTGTTTTTTTTTTTTTTTTTTTTTTTTTTTTTTTTACTCACATTTTTTTTCTTAATCGGTGAGTGGTGGTGTTGCTGGAATTCGTGGTCGTTCTGGTTGAAAACAACCAGCCCGACGGTCTGATTCCTGACAGGAATCAGACTCGGCGGGCTCGCTCACGTAATCGAATGGTCCCTACCATTCAATTACGTGAGCGAGGGGATATCGCATGCGATATCCCCATACACATAATACATGTATGTATTATGTGTATGGGGATATCGCATGCGATATCCCCCACACGCCAATTGTTTGGCGTGCGCTCCCACACGCCAATCGTTTGGCGTGTGGGAGCGCACGCCAAACAATTGGCGTGCGGGTCCCACACACCAATTTTCTTTGGCGTGCGGGGCCCACACGCCAAAAAAAAAAGGCGTGTGGGTCTCACACGCCCTTTTTTTTTGGCGTGTAGACCCTACACGCCAAAAAAAATGGGCGTGTAGGCCCCGCACGCCAAAAAAAATTGGCGTGCGGGCTGGCGTTGGCGTGCGCGCTTGGCGTGCGTTTATCAACGCCCATCTGGTACCGAGGACACCCTATTCGCACTCAATCATTGGGTCAAGGCAAAGTGGAGGGAGGGCAAGGTGGTAGCGGCCCTATTCTTAGATGTGAAATCTGCCTACCCCTTGGTTCACCCCACCAGACTAATCCACTATCTTTTCTGCTTAGAATTTCCAACTTACTTGATACTAATCATTGCTAATTTTTGAGTTGCAGGTTGACGACTATCCAACTCAATGACTTTGTTTCTAAAGCTTTTCCAATCCAAATTTGTCTTCCGCAAGGATCACCTTTATCCGTCATATTATACATCCTGTATAACAATTATTTACTAAAAGAAACTTTTTCTCCATCTTTAGACACAGTTTCAATAGGTTATGTGGACGACGTTGTTCACTTGGCTGCGGATGTTTTGGCGGAGATGGCTGAAGCAAGACTTGCCAAGGAAGGTCAAAGATCCCTAAGGTGGGGTGATACCCATGGTACAATCTTTGACCAGGCCAAGGTGCAGTTTCTCTGGCTAACTAAGAGTAAAACTCTCATTGGAGATTTTCCTTTTGGGGATCAACATCTTTCCCTCACCAAGGCCAAATGGTTAGGAGTTTGGCTCGATAGCAAGCTTCTTTTCAATTGTAATTTCAGGGCTTTAGAGGAGAAAGCCCACAAGACTGCTAATCAATTAAAAAAAATTGAAAATTCTCGCTGGGGATCAAAGGAGGCTGACAGAGTAAAACTGATATGTTGTTTACTCTAACCTAGGATCCTCTATGGTGCCTCTTTTTGGGCCACTCAACCCAACAGGGGAAAAGTCGCCGCATTATTGTCAAAGCTCAATTTATTAGCTAGAATTTTCACACTTGGAATTTTCAGGCTTACCCCCAACAACTTCATTCAGTCATGATCTACGGTACCAGACTTTGTTGACGGAGTCATCAAGAATATCTTTTCATTTTTCTTTAGAAAACTGATTGCAATCAAATCTAACAATATCATTTTCTCTTTTATCCTATCCAGCATGGCCGATTCAACTGCTTGTTTCCTTGATTCAGCAAGGAATGGACTGGCTGCTGATCTGGTCGACAAAGCATTGAAACTGTGCCCAGAAAGCATCAAGCTATCTTCCAATTTTGGGTTGGCCCCGTCACGGCCACTGGAATTTCACAACATGGAGATGCCTAAAGAGGCAGCAATTACTTTGGTTAAGTCAATTGTTTCAACTCATGCTACAGACTTGGGAACTTTGATGATCTTCAGTGATCGGTCCTTCCACCCGGATAAGGGGGGAGCAGGTGCAGCTATATGCCCAATCTTGAACAGCTACAGCTCGTACTTGCTAGGGGGTAACACACTGGTGTCAAATCATGAGAGTGAAGCAGTGGGAATCTTGGCAGCACTTGGATTGGCTAAATTATTATGCATTGATGCAATCAGAACGCAAATCATAATCTTTTTTGAAAACCAAGGAGTGATCAGGAGAACCAACAATCCCTCAGCCCCCAAGCCTGGACAGTGGCTATCCTTGGAGATTGATAAAGCATTGGCAACCCTGCTGGATTATGTGAAGGTGATTTTTGTGTGGTGCCCTGGTCACAGGGATATCCTAGGCAATGAGCTGGCAGATGGCAAAGGAGGCTTTGGAATCTCCAGCCGTACAAATCCTAGCAGCCAAGGGCAATTACAAGAAAATTCACCAACAAGTTACATCCGGTCTCTCCCCCAAAAAATAGATCAATTTAAATCTACCCTTTGCTTTAAGGTCGGTGGTGAACCAGTTAGCTTTGAGTTATTGTGCACTCAATTAACATCTCTTTTGCATACACAGGATCCTTCATCCTCTCTGTCCCCACTGTGGGGCAAGAGAGACGGCCATTCACTTCATGAATTTTTGCCCGCGGATCAAGAAAAACAGGGTGTCTCTTAGGAGGCAACTCCGTGCGCTACAAATATGATTTAGAGCCAAATGTTTGGTTCAAGTTCTCAACAACCGGAAAGCTGAACTAGCAGTTGCAAGATACATTCAGGAATAAGAGCAATTCCCCCACCTTGCTTCAAATTAAATTCATACAACTTTTGATCCACACCCTTATTTTATTTATTTTTCTGTTTTCTTTCCTCCTTTTTTCTCCTTATTGTTCGTTTCTCTTTTTCTCTGTAGTTCAACCGTGTTATTGATTTTCCTGCAGGAGTCTCTGAGTTCACTAGGCTCTCACAAGTGTGTTTGATTATTCAATTGTTTTTTCATATCTCAAAATGTTGTTACTTAGATCCATAGTGTGCAATGCCATAGGCCAAATTACACTTAAAAAAAAAAAAAAAAAAAAGACCTTTGGGACAGCTACACACTTGAGGACACCCCATAATATCTTTATATGAATGAAAATTTCATTCTACAAAGAAAATGAAAAAATAACTTTTATGAGGTACATAAATGATTAGAATCATTGAAATTCAACATACCTTTTTTGTTACATATGCTGCTGGAAATTTTCCAGTCTGTATCTGGTGAGGGTGTCACTTTTTCAAGGATCCCTTGGCTTTGGCAATTCTCACTTTCACATACTTGAGAGTTCCTTTGGACTTTCTCTTTGGGGTGATGTTCAAACTCTGAGGCAGAGCCAACACAGCTTCATTGTTTGTTCAAGACATGAAAATGGGAAGTGTCTTTGGAAAGTAGTGTTTTTCCCTGTTGGAAAATTTGAGGAGCCAGATCCACTTGTTTGTGGGGATTGCCTGCTGAAAGGGCTTTTTTTTCTTGGAGGATTTCTGGATTCCAAGGATTTTGGCCTCAACTTTTTTGGTCAAACTGACTACACTGCAAAATGAACTTGCTCAACTGCCTGCAGTTGACATGCAAAATCAAAAATGCACCTTTGTAATTTTGCATTTCAACTGCAGGCAGTTGAGCCAGTTTTTTTTTTCCCATGCTATATCTTCTTGATGCTTAGAAGCTTGTTGATCAAGAGCTTGTTGTGTAGCTTGGCTGACATCTACAGGTTTATCTTGGCCCTGACCGCCAGCGTGCTATACCTGGGGATGGCCAGGTGGCCCCATGTGGTATTAGCAGCTTGCATAACAAACATTCAGATATAGAAAAAGGGTGTTTGAGATGTGATAAGAAATTCATGTAGAATATATAGAGGAATTTCTTGTGCAGACAGTTTTCCAAGATCTCCAAATGAGCCACAGAGTTTTTTTGGCGCACATTCATCCACATTCATGGTGGCAACATAATCATGTAGCTTTAGCAAGTCTCCTATCTCAAGGCCCAATTCTAGTATCTGAGTGATAGATCAATATGTGCAGAAGGTTTGACTTTGTTTTTTCTACTGCATGAAGTCATGCAATTTTTGCATACAGTCCTGAAACTGTTGCATTAAAAATTTCTGCAGCTGATCTGTTACAGAAAACTTGGATTTGGTGTGACAGGGTGTTGCATGCAGCTGAAGCAACAACAAACTGCCAGATGTGTAGACTACCAATTCCATACCTGATGTGGTGTTAATAAGACCACTGTGGATCACAGAGTTTCAACACACCTCCTTAATCCAAAGTGGGAGAATAGGAGACCCTAAAGTCAACCAATCCTAAGCTAGTCTTGTGCAATGAGAGTGCATATTGCTAAAGTGGGTTTTGCATTTTGCATGATATCATTTTGAATATTTCATTGTAGGATACACCACAAGGAAAACTCTAGAAACTGCCAGCAGTTGAAATGCAGAAGCTCAAAGAAGGATTGTAGTGATACTCAAGCCTTTCTCAAAGGTTGTTTCAACCAATGTTCAATGCACAGTCACTTTGAACATTGCACAGTGACTGTGCATGAAAGGGTACAGTGTAATTAAGAACCATGAATTTGAGATTGTTGACAGAAAGAGAGCCAGGACTGAACAGAAACAAAATTGGGACACAAAAATGAGGAGAAAAAAAAGAAGAAGAAAAGACTAACATTATTGAGGATGGGAGGATGTGAGTAGATGAAACAAAAGAATACTGAATGATAAGAGTGCAAATGAGATAGACTGTAGTATGAAATTAGTTAATTGTTGAAGATTGGATGAGTTTTATTGATGAGTCTTACTGTTCAGACACTTGATGAGATTGAGTTGAGGAAAGAAGAGAAAAAGAATGGAAAAGAGCAACAGGGGAGAGAAATTGGAAGAGGGAATAAGGAATACAGAGAATGAAGAAGGAAGAGTAAGATGTGAGAGTGAGGTATGAGTTAATTTATGATCTGAGGGGGTTGGTTTGTGTTTAAGATAGATGAAGAGAATGAGTGAAACCAGAATCTTCCCCTTGTGGCTCCCACTGTCAGGTGAGCCAAGTTGATTGAGAGGAGAGTATGCAACAGGTTGCATGTCACAGAGGAGACAGTAATTCTGAAAAATATGGAGTTACAATGTCAGTTACACTAGAGTGTGCTGCATGTCAACTTCTGGCAGTTTATAGAGTTTGTCTTGTAGTGATAATATTCTAAAGCTATATATTGCATAGGTGAAAATTGCATAATATCATGTAAGTGTATAGTATGGGCTAAGCACATTTTGAATGTTCATTGTGTTGTAATTTTGAAGATATACAGGTGGCTGGCTCACTCAGATATTGCCAGCCCCTGATATTCTAAGTCTACCAGCATGCTTCCCTCAGCCTGCTGCCCCCAGTGCATATATAAATCCTGATTTATTGGTAAATGTTTGTGAAAAGGTATGGTTTACCATGGTGAACACCAATTCAAAATGGTGTGCACCTTGGTGTTGGTGTGCATTTATCAACACTCATCAATAGGGTATCAAGCAACAAATAATATTCAAAAGTTGCATGAATACTTAGTGAGATGGCAGTGAGGTTCTGTGGCAGATGATTCTTGGGTAAAAGGGGGCATGTTCTCCAAATCAATTCACCCATATATATAACTATTTCATGATAAATTTGGTACTGGAAATTTTGTTTTACCTCATGACAAAGCTGTCAGATAGATTTTCTAGCACCAGGAAAAACTAATTGAGACTAGACTAAAGCTGACATCAGCCTAGGTTGAATGAGCTACCCAGCAGTAGTACAGCCCCTTATAGGACACAAAGGGGCCATTGTAGCCTAGTTGGAGTGGAACCAGATATTGAGCAAAGCTATAGCCATTGTTTCTCAATGTCCCCAGATGTCATATTTCAGTTATGTCATTGTATACATAGTGTGACATAAGATCAAAAAACCTGAATCATAGGCTGAATTTTAGGTACCACAAAAGATCTTGCAACATATTGAATTTTATACATAGTTTAATGTTACTTGCCAATAAATATTGTTTCTCTTTTTTCCTGGGGTTTATTTTGTTCTTGTCCTATAAAGATAACATTCAAAATGTAATATATGTTTCTCCTTTCAAAAACAGTTCCTGCCTGAAAACCTGGTCACTGATATGTTCTTGCATAAAATGTGGCAAGCCAATGCTGAGCTTTGTTGAACCATGCACATAAACCTTCCTTGTCATTTAAATTTTATCTGCCTACAAGCTGCTAATGAGCTGTTCTATTGGACATGCAACTCCAATTGTACTTTTGGGGCAAGTTGTACAGTGAGATACCTTGCGTAAGTTTATTCTGTTGAAGTGTCAAACTAGGCAATGCTTGATACACATTGCCAAGAGCATCCACCTCTGTCTCTGTAAAGTGGCTCGGTAAGCCAACTTTACAGAGACAAAGCCCCCGCGTGCCACCCTTGTGGCCTCTTTAGGCCTTGTTAACTGAGGAATCTTCAAGATTCTTGTTAGAGGTCTCTAAATTTAGAGACCCCTGACAAGCTTGGTAAGGTAAGATCCCTCCTTTCCCATGACCAATCCTCAATCCCCCCCACAGCCCCACTTACCGAGCGACTTGGAGAGTCCCTGAGGGTGGGGACGCTTGGTTAGCCAGCTGCAGAGCCCCCCTACCAAGTCACAAGGGTGTGGTTTCTTGGTAGGGTAACCATCACACTCACTAACCTCTCCACAGTTGAGGAAAAGTTAGCGAGACAATGGTGGATGCTCTAACACATCCATGTGAGACTTCATAGCATTGGAGGCAATACATCATCATCACCATCACACAAGCATACACATCACAATTTATTCAACATTAGGCAATGCATACTTAGCTCAATGGTTAGAGCATCACTCATGAATGCTGAGGTTGTGGGTTCAAGTCCCACATTACACAACCTTTCTCTTCACTTGTTCAATATATTCCTTCCTCAATTTCTTGGTTTTTGAACAGATGAAACGTGCAATGGCTTAGAACTACCAGATAACTTTCTAATGAGCAATTAACAAAAATGGTAACAGATGCAAAGGATCGGTAACATCTGTCAAGTTGACGGAGCCTGATCGAAAATCACAAAAAGAGAGTCCTCGGGTAGATGAGCATCTAAGTGGAAAATGACGGAGACGAGAGAGAATCATCAAGGATGACGATCAGCTTGCAGTAGGGTGATGAAACAAATGATAAGTGACAACTTGAAAACGTCGGCTGAAACAGGAGTGGTGGTAGACTGGCAGGGATTAGGGAAAAGATCATTTATGTAACGATTCCCAGAGGGTCGGCGTGGCGGCTTCTTCATCGCTGACCACCGCTAACTCGTGAGCCATTTGTTTAGAAATTGGGGAAGCCCGGAAAGCCGAGGAAGTTGTTGAAATTACCGAAAGGGTTGAAGTTGTTAAAGGTGGGGAACTGTGGGTTTAGTGGGGAGCCATTCATGAAGTTGGAGAACGGGTTTTGGTTGAAAGGTGGAAAGTTCCCAAAATTGTCCATGTTGGGTAGCGGGGGAAATCCCATCGGCATGAAGTTTCCTGGTGAAACTGTGGTGATGGCATCTGGAACCGCGCCGAAGGTAGGGTCGGCACAGCCAGAGGAGTAACCATTTTTGCTCGCCTGGCAATGCCCATCCACAAGCACCCCGTTGACGTAGGAGGCACCCCGAAGAGCTGCCACTGCTACTTGAAGACGTGATGGTCATAGCCCTGGAAGAATATTAGTCAGTTTTGATAATATAACCGCAGTGTGAGGGCCCAAACTAGTGAGGCTTTCGAGGCTCTTACTGGCTAGATGGCAACGCGCTTATAGCCAACAAAGCTGGTAAATGGTGAGGCAGGCAACTCAGTCAAACTTGTGGCTCCTCCTTAAGGCGTCATAGGGATTGGGGACTTACCGGCGACGAGAGTGTTAAGCAGGAGTGATACCATGATGAAGCGTGATGAATGAAGCGAATGGCGTCGATGAGTTTGTCGTTGAGGAGGCCGTCTGGGGCTTGGCAGCTGTCGAGTTGAGGCGAGGGCTTTTTTAAAGACTTCTGGGGTTCAGACCCAAGGAACGATGACTGACGCCTGACTGCTTCATGTCACGTTACTGTGTATGCATATAGTGATGCAGGTCGGGATCATGTCGTCATGGATCTTGCAAACGCAAGATTGTCTCTGACTGAGATATTGACACGGGATAGAAGCCAGTGAGAAGACATTGAAGGCGTGGGTAAGTTCACAAAATAATTTCTAAATGACCTCCGTGCTCACCCAGGCTCACCCTTTAAGTCCGACCCCTTCCGCAGAACTACATGCCATGCCCAAATAGATGGATTGAGGCAATCGATGCTCGAAATTGTGTCGGGAAGATTTGTTCCTTCCCCATGTGGATGTAACCTTCTCGCCGGAAGGATGGAGCCTGAAAGTATGTACGATTCCATAAACCACTCACCTTCAGTCTCCAGACATTCGTCCCAACTTGACGAGATCACGAGCAAGAGAAAGCTCATGTGTAAGCTGAATGTAGAAAGACCTTGAAGGTTCGAGGCAATTCGAAAGAGAGTACATAATTAACACATAACAAGTACAATACGGACGCAAATCATCGCAGTCTTGTCGAAGTCTCTTCGAAATGACTTCCAAAAAAAAAAAAAAGTTCAGTTGGGACGTCGCCAACCCTGGTCGTGATGAATCAGAAACTTCGAAATTTTTTCAAAAATTTTGAACTATTGTCTTTACCAAGAAGCTTGGATCCGAAGCAATTTTTTTTGTTTTGGTATGGACATAAAAATCATGCAAATCCGGATTTTCCAATCTCGGCAACGCAGCTGACGCAGTAGAGGCATGTGCATAGATACACAGTTTCGGCTCTGTGGATTAGATACCCAGCATCAGCATGCACATGCATGATGTTGTACCGTACCGGCCCTACCAACCCTCCCTCATTAATTGGCATTTTTGTCTCCGCAATCCCTTTAGCCAGCCGCTTCCTTTTTCTCCTCCTAAACTACCCGGACAGATGGTATTTCGAAAATACGACCCTGGAACCAAAATCGCGACGGTCCGAATGGTCAGTCAATTGTACTCCCGCCCCTCGATATGCAAGGCCCTTGGGTTATCCATCTCGAACCAATCATTCAACCGCTGGACAAAACTATATCAGACTACTCAGCGGGTCATTCGAGACCCTTCAGAATACGAAAAGAAGGGGCCTGGCCAACTGCTCTCCAATGACGACCGCATCTTCATCAAGGAACTGCTCAGATTGGAACCTGGTTTATTCTTGGAAGAGTTGCGGGAACGCCTTTACGACGAATCAAACACACTCTTGAGCATCACTACCCTCCAACGCAACTCGTTGAAAACATGGAAATTACTTTGAAAAAAGCCAACACGGTCAACATCAGGAAGTCCCTGGTGGCCAAGTACGAATTCGTTGATGCAATGGAGTCTGTCCCCGCGGAGTGGCTAGTTTTCACAGGTAAGCCTCTTTGCTGCTTGCCTGCACTCTCACTCTTGGTCCCTTCTAACTACCCCTTCCCATTCTATTACATATGCAGATGAATCTTCAATCTGCTCGAAGGACTTACTGCGGGCATACTCTCGATCAACCAAGGGGAAGCCGGCCAATAGGACAATGGTTGACCAAAATGCCAAACGCTTCACGCTATTACCCGCGATCAGCTTCAACGGAGTGCTGGCACTCACGGTGACTGATGAGAATGTCAAGGGTCGTAACTTCGCCCACTTCTTGAAGTATTCCTTGGTAAGCTGGCCTATGCGCTCATTTTGAGGTTCCATCTGGGCTGACATTTAATTGGTTTGTTCAGCTCCCACGCATGAATCGATATCCTGATACCAATTCCATCCTAGTTTTGGATAACGCACGCATCCATGGCGGGGACCGAGTTGCGGGACTGTGTGAGACTGCAGGGGTGAAGCTGATATTTCTACCGACTTACAGCCCAGAGCTCAATCCAATTGAGCTGTGCTTTTCTCAGGTGAAATCAAATCTCCGTCGATCCCAAGCCCTGGTTGGTTCTCTCGACCCCAAGTGGGTCATTGAACGCACGATGTATCAAGTAATTTCAGCTCGCCTCTGTCAGAAGCTCTTCAAACACGCCGGTTACCATTGTCCAGAAACATTGGATGATCCAGACCTCCAGCAGTACTATTTTTCCGAGTAATCTCCCTCGAATATATCTTTGAGCGTTTCATTCGCCGATGCACCCCCCTCCCCCCCAAAGTTTGTTATGTGTAGTTCCCTTAAGAATGGCGCACTAGTGCCTGCCCAATCTTGTTGTATCCATGCAATGATATGAGTGCTTTTTTGGACTGGAACTTACTAGTCCAAAAAAGCACTGTTGTGATGTGTCTGAGAGACCCTGAATGTCTCATGGGCTTATACAGCATGCTCCCAACACCCAGAGCCGTGGGGTTGAATAGCATGAGGTGTGATCAATGTTGGTTTCCAGGCATTGGGCCCACCAACATCGATGCCGCAGTCAGTGAGATATCATCAGTGGGAACTCAAGTTATAAGGGTGCCTGATGACTATATAAAGGGTCCCATTGGCTCGCGCACATTAGAATCCCAGCAATCACATTGGTATTGCTTCTCTATCAATCTAACTTAATGTCTGGGACCCAAGCCGAATCCTCTGTCCGAAACCCAGGAAGAAGAAGAAATGTGGAAGATATTCATCCACCTCGCAAGAGTTCAATCTGTTTAGACTACAAGCTCTACGTTCTTACTGTTGAACCACCAAATTTGCTCACTCAAGATCGGTACCGATTGATAATAACTGGTCTATGTTAACTCCTTCCGTGACTTAGCCATATGTCAATCGATTTGGATTTGGTCACTTGGCGACGCTTCCAGGCTGAGGCGATTCAATACCTTGGGCGGGGTAGCAAACAACTCCTTTGTCTCTTGGGTGAGGCCCACAAACACGGCCGGCTACAATGGGAGGCCATCATAGCCGGTAGTGCCAATTCAGCTCGGATAAAAGCACACGTCATCGATGGTCACCCCCCAAAGATTTCCTAATATGTGGCTTCAGCCGATGCCTTGTTTCCAAACATGGTTCAGATGAGGCTCATCATGACCAGGCCGATGGATAATGGCAAACATCACGCCTAGCGTAAGTGGGGCAGTATCTGGTTAATATTGTTGATCATGTAACTGATGCTTTCTTGGCAAAACAGTTGGGAGTATGTAGCACTTACCAATTAAGGGGCCCACCGAACATGCCCTCCCCCTGGTGAATGCTGCAACGAAATCTACAGGAATCATGGATCTGTCACCGAGTGGCACCTCTCAAGGAGAGGGTAAGCTTGATCATGTTTTGAGAGCAGCCACCGGCAACTTAAACTGATGGCTTTTTCTGATTCAAATCCATCCAGAAATCATCCGTCATGAGAGGGTTGCCCAGCATCCAATGCAGGCAAATAATGAAATAGAAATCATTAGCAGCCCGTTCAAAGGTCAGCGAATGCCGTCACATACCTTTCCAGGTCATCGTCAAACTGCGGGCAAGCCCCTTGAGCCGGAAAAATGGAATTGGAGGACGTACCAATGGAAACGTTTCTCAACGCGGCCCACATCCTTCCCAATGATCATGCCACCCGCGGTCAATTGTATTACATGGAATAACCCATTGGTCCTTCTTCCGATGTTCGTCTGAGGCGGAGTTGATAACTTTGGGATTCCCCCTGGGCATCAGCCGCTTGCTTTGCGAGGGGGTCCCTCGATTAAGAAAACACATTGATAACTGTCCCTAGTCCCTTTGGTGTATAGATTGTTACAGCAATAAATAAAAATATCTATTTATGTTGTGAATAAAGAACACGTTGAGTGTTTTCCAAAGCGTCTTGGGCACAAGTTATTTTGCTCATTTCTTACATATTGTGTAAGAAAACAGGGAAAAATATTCCCTGTTGTACTTGACTGTCAGTAATTTAATGTTTGCTATGACATTGTTTTGGAGATCTTTTCAATCAGATCAAGCAGGGAAATTTGATTGTTGTTTGGGAGGCTTAGGACTATTTACATATTCAGGCCAATGGGAAACTCAAGCAATAACATTCTGAGGACTATTTACATATACAGGCCAATGGGAAACTCAAGCAATAACATTCTGGTGTTTGTACTGACTAACTAGGTAGGACGCGCAAGGGAGCGTTGGTATCGGCCGACATTGTTACGGAGCTTGGCAAGTGTGCCAATTGATGAGTTCAGCAACTTGAGATCGTCTGGAGTCATGTAACCTTCTGCAAACATCTGGTAGCTGTCACCTCATGTTGCGCAAGGATTTGCATAGTGCAATCCGGGTTTGAAATCTTGCAGAAAATGGAGGTAATCTAGCAAGACCCCTGACAATCCGCCGCGGTCGAACCAATATCAGAGGAAGGGGGTGACAGCGATCGTTTTTTGGCCATGACAGCATGGCATACCTCCACCACGGTCGCAATAGCTGTGAGTTGATTCCTGGCACGGTCTCGCTGGGCATGGAGGCGGAGGTGTTGGGAGTAGACACCTTGGCTTTCGGTGGTAGTACTTGAGGCATGCGGGTGGGGATAGGACACTAACACCGAGTTCTTGCTGATGCTGGGGGGGGGGGGGGCAAGGTGATCATAGCAAATCAGCACTGTACAGAATGAACAACCGAGATAAATGGCTCACAATTGCTTTGGCCCACAAGCCACATTACCAGCGGAGAGAATAATGTATCGATCGACGTTGGTTGGATCGGGGTACACAGAATATGCAGCCACCACACCAGTGTTTTCCTTGTATTTCTGGAATATCTCCTCCTTGATAATTGCTAATGCCTCAAATCCTCGTCGCATGAATCATACTAGGAAATGAGTTTGGGTCGGTAGTCCAAATGTGTGAGTATGTATAACCACCAAGATCGGTGAGACTCACATTGGGATCATCCGCATCCAACCCGTTCTGACCATCAGTTATTGTTCCACCACCCGCCCCCGACCGGGAGGCTTGAGAATTTGCAGGCCCAAGTGGATGCCGCCCGAGCCTCGCTCCGCCGGACTGTTTCGGACAGCATGTCGTTTTGCGCGGCTTGGACAATTTTATCTGCAGGGTTTTCCATCTTAATTGAGATACCCCCCGTGAAGCACCAGAGTTTTTGATAGCTTGAATCCACGAGGTAACACAGAGGGATTAGATATAGAAGACAAACCCCTTTTGGCCAGTCGCCGTTCCGATGGATATAGCCGTTCCAAGTGATCAAAGGTGGGAAGCATTTGTGCCATCCTCGAGAAGCTGGGGAAGTTTGGGGTAATCGGATGCACACTTTGCGTGGACTAGATCTTGCATTGCCGGCCACTGTATAGAGCGGCAGTCGAAGGAGATCGATAAACCTTTGGGTGATCGGATAGGTTTCCAAACGACCCTCTTTTGTCTGTTCTTTGTTGAGCAGTAAACCACAAAAGATATGTCGCAGTGGAAGCTGCGCGGGATTGGTAGGATCGGAACGGAGCTCGTTTGGGTGTGTAACACAGCCGCTTGAGTAAGAATGCTGGTTGGTAATTCTTCGTCATCAGATTGGATCGATCGGGTAGTTGTTGTGGCCGAAAGATGCCCATCGCCGCCACGCATTGAGAGAGGAGGGAAAGAGGCTGGAACAATCATTGAATGAGTGTCTGCAGGTGGCTGAAAGTTGTTGCAAAACGGAGATGGAAGAAATTGCGGCGCCGGTTGCCAATCAACATTTGGAGGGAGATGTTCCGACCCCAGAGGTGTGGGTTGTGGTGATGGCCTGAGTTGCAGCAATGGGTCGGTCCGAGGGGTAGTTTGAGCTGTAATCGTAGTGCGCCATTTTTAGTTGACGGCGGGGTCATTGGGTATCAGCTACAAAATGGAGCAGGCCGGGGAATTAATCAGAAATAATTATAGGCTGACCGGGGATGCTTGTTACCAGCCCGCTGCGTCGAATCGTTGGCCGCCATTAGAATGATGGGTGAATGATGCGCCGATTGGGAGGAGAGAGTGGGTCGGCTAGAGTTGAAGTCAAGATTTTCAAGATGGAGGAGGATATGGCAGGTCATGTGACATCCTGCAGCACTTGCAGAGTTGTGACTGCGCTGTCACGAACCCAACACTTTAGGTTTGCCAAATATTAGCTTTTATGGGATTTTCCTGGATCTTCCAAATTATTATTTTTTTGTTCGGATCCAAGCTTCTTGGTAAAGACAATACTTTCAAAAAAAATTCCAAAGCTTGTTCAAAATATTAACAGCTACCGCACTTCGAAGGTTTTTCCGAGGTGAAACCTTAAAAATGCGTCCGTGGTGTAGTATGGGGTCTGACCCCTGATCACACCCGTGTCCAATGAAGCTGCCTAAGTTCTTTTCTCTCCCCGGCTGTGGTATGACACCGGCAGCCTTCTGCCGGGTCTGAGCCTTTGCGGGCATTCCCGCAGACCTTACTCTCTACCAGATGTTTCGCCCCATCAGGAGTGCTCCCTTTGCACTCAAGCTATCAATATGCCTGGTCTGTCCCGTTGCTTTACTTACAAGGGTCGCAAATAGTGCAACTTCTTCCCAAGGTGTACATACTTCCACGTGTTGTCCTGTCCACCGGTTGCGGCCAAGTTCATCGAAATAAAAATTCATTGCTTATTGTTGTTGAGGTGACCATTTAGGCAGAGGGATGGAATGATAAAGCAGCTGTCCTAGTCAGCCAAGTTCACTATCTTCCCTGTCTCGCTTCGCACTTTGGCATCTGTTGCTTGGTACTCAAGCTATAGCCATCTGGCCAGCTCAATCAGCCTTCATTGAATTCCGATGCGTTTGGTAACCATTCTTTCCTGGAGGTCTCAACACTTGCCATATTAGGTAGCCGGGTCAAGGTAAAAAGATTATCCTTAAGAATGGTGTAGTCCCCAGTGCACCACGTCTACAGGTGCGAGCATTGTCCGAGCTTCATAGATCCATCGGTTTCCCCTTACACGGAGATAAATGCATGAATGTTTATTTATATGATATGGTATTTCCTCTTCAGGTGCAACCTGATTTATGCATTTATTTAAAACACTTGCCTAAAGATGGCAACTGATGCAATGGTGGTTATGATCTTGAAAGGGGAACCTCACATGTTGAATATCAACGTAATTCTTTGTATCCAAGTGTATGCACTTACATACTGTATCGACCTGCCATCCGCAATGCAAATCGCCGTCTTAGGCGGGTATGAAGTGGTTGGCTGGCAAAAGTCATGCTTCCTCGAGCCCCACGATAACTTGAACAAGGCCAGAGATTCCGTTGCTAAGCTGTGGGCTTTAGAGTCTCAGACCAAGAGGGTAAGTTGATAGGGTCCCAGCTGATGACAAACGGTGCAACTCAGGAGCAATGGAGCGCACATTATGATATCCAATATCCTACAATTCCTTTGAGTGACCATCGAGTCTGAGCTGAGGATAACACCGAGCTTGAAATATTCGGTTCGCGGTAGGTAAGAATGGATGTCCACTACAGCTTTCGCCTGCTTTCAAAACTTAAGGATTGTTCCACCTCAGCTGCCAACTTGCTATTCCCTGGGTGCATTTCACTCTTGTACCTGAGTTGTGAAGCTGAAAGCTCAACCTACCTCAGCACTGGAAAGCACAAGGCCAACTGAGCGCCAAAGACGACTACATACATATTTACCATACTAACTCAGTTGACTTGATTGCCAGTTTCTCATTTCCACCCTTAAATCCCTCTTTCGAAGGAGTTCATCATCCTATTTATTTGGGTTAAACAACCATCCTACCACCTCCAACACAACCAGCGAAATACATAACCCCTTCTCCTCAAGCCCTCACTCCTTTCCATAGGCCGTAAACTCAGCAACCACTTCCCTTCAAAACAGACAGACCTTTCTCCGATATGCTGTTTCGATCCCCTAGGCGATCATCAACGAGCTTGAGAACCAATATCCGCCCGCCGCTTACATGTCTTCCGGTCGCAAGAGCCCGCCAATTTTTTTATGTCCCCAGTCACTTTTCCACCAACGAACCGGGATTGCAGCCATATCTCGGCCTAAGGGCACGGACTTCGCTAGCATGGCTGGCATACCCTGTCCTGGTCCTTGGGTTGATTCTCATCCAGCTCATCCTCACCCTCCAATCCGTCAATGATGGCGTTGGCGATGCCAAACGTGAGATGGCAGCAGCTTGCTCTGGTATCGAGGGAGCGGCAAGCGTCGCTGTCAATTCCACATTTCATGGCCGACAAACCAACGAGTTCTTGGTATCTGGAGCCGAACATATCGTTCATGGATTGGCACTCGTCTTAGATCTATCCATTAGGGCCATCGAAGCGATCATAATGTATGTCATTGACACATATCGCAGCTTATACCGTCAGTCCATCTTCCTATCATCTGTCGTGACCAACTCCTGTTCTCTCCAATCATGATTTCCGATTTATGTTCTAACTTGTGGTCTTCAGTTTGCTTGGCTGAATTCGTCGTAAGAGGTTCACTGGCTTTACTGATTGCCGTGGCCGAAGAAGCCGAGAAAGCTTTTACAGAAGCCGTTCATGGAGTCCGGACTGCTATTCGTAAGTACCATTTCACCCAAGATGGGAAAAAAAGAACCTTCTTCTACTGTCTGCCGCAACTGATTAGTATCCCGGGATTTCATTAGAATCAACAATTGGAGCAGCCGAGTCGTTGTTCTCAGGTGCAATCGACGATCTGAACAAGCTCCCTCTCGTCCACATAACCAACCGAACCTCGAGATACCTAATTTGGACGCGCTTCAGAACTTCAAAATGCCAACTGGCCTCAGCGACGACGGATTATCAAAGCTGAATGCATCTTTGCCCCACTTGCCGATGTGCGTTTTTCTTACTTTATCCAAAGTTCTTAACCCTGGCTTTGCAAACTGATTAATCCGATTTTATGCTTAGCTGAGAGACTCGTTAGATAAATTGGTTACGACGCCCTTTGAAGCTTTGAGAGTGGAAGTTACATCCAAACTCAGCAACGCTACCATCGACCGCAGTTTGTTGCAGGCCCCCCCTCTGAAAAAGGTCGAATTCTGTCAGGTGAATCTTTTCATCTTCTACCCCCCAGGGCTTCATACTTCTTATCATTCTAACATTCCTGTATCTCCCCTCTTTATTAGGACATAGACACATCTTTTATCGACGTGATAGGAAAGATCATCTCTGAAGGCATTAAGATACTCATCATAGCAATCATGAGTGTCATAGTCTTAATTACACACACTGTTCAACATTTTAAAAGAGAGATTCCTTTGGGGTCGGATGGTTGCTAGTTTGCATCGCTCTCGAGAGGTCTGGCTTAACACAACGAAAATGACCTTTCCACATCAAAGCTACTATCGTTCCTTCAATCAATGTACGTCCCTTTTTGATGCTTTTGTTTACCAATGTAATCCATCTAACACATTCGTTTTCTCACATCGTCGGCTCTGTCCTTGCACAGGAAAGCTCCTATGTTTTTCACGAGTCGCCAATAGGATGTGCCAGAAGAGTAAAAACGGAAGACATCGAGCACCCTGGCTTTTCGCCTATCTCACGTGGCCGGCCGCACTTATGTTCCTCGGAGCTGGTCTCCTTGGTACAATCTTTGTCGAGATTCAGTTGGCATCCCTCCACAACATTCGAAATCACGCCGTACAGGAAGCGAATTCCGGAGTAAATGGTTTGACAAATCTACTAACCGATAAAATTAATCAGGAGACCGCAAACATGAGTGCAACCTTCGCCAACGATACCAACGCAGTTATTCTTCATTTTCAATCCGATGTTAATGACCACATGCTCGGCTGGGCCGGCTCAACAACCACTACTTTGAACAACACCCTCATTACCTTTTATGACGGCCTAACCAAGGTTGTTCAAGACACATTTGGGAACACGCCCCTGAAAGATCCGGCATTAGAACTTTTGCAATGCCTGATTGGTTCGAAAGTGGCTGGCATCGAAGCAGCCCTGACTTTCGTCCATGATCACGCACACGTTGATCTACCTACGATTAGTCCGACAGCTCTGATGATCAAACCTCGCCAGACGCAGGCTCTGGTCAACTCGATTGCCTCATCAAATCCAGATGGGTCGACACCTGATCCAACAGGCGCGAACCCAACCATGGCCACCACTTTCGTCGACAGATTATTGATCGTTATTCCAAGGCACTCCTCAAGCAGCGCATTACTTACTTTGCACTTCTGGCATGTTATCTGGTCGTCATCATTTTTGGATTGGTGGGTGTTACATGGGATCTTATTCAAGAAAAACGCACGCGTAGAAGTACGGGGACAGCAAAGTTGGATGAAAATAAGAATAGAGGTGATCCCACAGATGGTCAGACCAACAATTCTTTAAGATTGATTTGCCCACTTCCTCCCATGAACCCTTCATTTTCATCGCTAGATTCCTTAAAACATAAATCTTCGGGCTCTTTGGAGGCAGTCATTCACGCAAAGATTTAGCTAGCAGGGACTAATCCTGACGTCTGCTCCATTTCAATCATCTCCTTCGTTCATTACGCAATTTGTCATCGTCTGCAGATGTTGCAATCCGGAAGAACAAAGCATGACTACCTGCGGTATCCGCCCCACCTCCAGCAAACTTTTCTCTTTCCTCACCTCACTCCCTTGCCACCACCACCAAGCTTTTAGAAATGAGCGATGAGCCACCGGAACCTCCATTCTCCAAATTTTCCCCAATTACACCCGCTTCAAGTCCAAGTGCACGATGGCCAGGTAATTTCCAAACCTTGCATTTTGCGTTTCCATCAGCTATTACTTCAAATTAGGACAACCTGATAACTTATTATGATGAATTCTTCCTTCTTTGACAGCGCACCGATCCAAAAGTTGAACCTCACGAAGTATTTTCTACCTGACATGCAAAGTTGGAAGCAAACTGAGAGTTCACCCTTCAGCTTCCTAGCAGCTTATCAATACAGCCAGAAAGCTCCACCTCACTTCTACCTCTTGATATTGAATATTCTTCTCTCTTTCAATCATTCTTGCTTATGTAACTCATTTTGAATACATGTAAAATTAAGCATCTGTAAGTAACCATCCTTAATAAAAATCACGCAATTACACACATCCTTAATAATTTCATCATTACATCCCATCAATCACCAGTAAGGTGCCAAATCATTACATCTCATTAATTATCAGTAAGGCCCCAAAGGATTGACCTAACCATTTTGTGAAGCTGGCCTACGCAAAAAAATTGGCACCGGAAACAGTAAGACTTATCTAAGGATGGTGCCCAAACAGTGTTCAAGAGCTGCAAATTCGCCAATCCCAAGAAAGACTAGGATTTGGGGTGCCATTTATGGAACACAGGAAGGCCGCGGTGAGCTAGAGTGAGAGTGATGGGACACGAGAGCGAACGAGGACTTAGAAAGAGAAATCACCTAAGTGAGGAAGACAATGGACCGACAAGAATGAGTGAGGAAAGAGACGAGGATAGGAGACTGATGAAACTAAATATAACATGGCTAAACATCTAGATACAATGACAAAGATGAGAAATGAGAAGCCTTGTGTATTTCCTCCTTTCCACCACGCAAAATGTATGCAGCCTTATGTTTATGAATTGATGGATCCATAAATTCAACCTTTGGTACCACTAGTGGGGAATCAGATAGGCGTTCATTAGATATGTTAATTGCAAATAAAATAAAGGCCACAAGAACAGGTTTTCTAATCAAATCAGCAGCAAAGGTAACTTGATCGAGTTATTAAGACATGATAATCGTAGCTTATAGTAGCTTAAAAGTACACGAGTGATCTGGTCATCTTGAGCGACTGAATAGTGTCTCTTGACCCGGCAAAATGGTGGGTAAAGAAAGGCGTCGAGCAGAAAATCGGGTTATCTTGTTTTTGCTCAATGTTTTGATGCTGTCGCCCTGTGAATGGTGGAGATGATCGCACCGGCTGCAAGGCTCCCGATGCCTTGGGCGAGGACCCTTGCCTTCTGGGCAGCTTCGTAGGCGCTGGCGAGGGCGGGCCAGGGTCCGGTCTGTGTAGCGCCCTCGGCAGATCCGCCAGCGCTACCCATCATCGCCGCCTTAAGGCTCGGTAGCTCGTTGAGAACCTCAACACCGACCGAGCGGGCCCAGACGACTGGCGGGGCCTCTAGCGAGTACAACTTGTTGAGCTTGTCAACCGTTGCCATCACTAGATGGTTCGCCAAATATCGTGACCTCGCATATGGTGCGAGGGCTGTCAGTCCGCCTGAAGTGAACACAAGAGGGAGAGAACGGCGTCCATTGCAATCAGAATCTGGGCCCAACTGGAATGCATTGCTTCTGAGCCAAGGCTCACCAATGTCTTGGCCGTTTTCAATTGCCATTCGCACCGTCTTGGCGAGCTCTCTAGCGTCTCCGAGACCCAGATTCAGGCCTTGTCCGGCCATCGGGTGAAGCCCATGAGCGGCGTCTCCGACAAGGACGGTACGAGTTGTTGAGATGAGTTTTCCGACGAGGGTGGTCGGAGCCATTGAGGGTCCAATGTATTGAGTCCGCATGGAACATCCTCAA
>RDRW01000700.1:0-113972 GCA_007896445.1 Puccinia hordei
CCCCAGAAGAACTCATTGATCCTTTACTGGAAGGGCATGCTCTGGACTAGGAGATATTATGGGGGGATATGATGAAAGGGAGTTAGCCAAGGAATCAAGACCATTAACCCCCTTTGAAACCCCACTAGGAAGATTTCAACTCACCAGATTGCCCCAAGGAGCCACCAATTCAGTTGCAGTATATCAAGCCCAGATGATGTGGATCCTCCAGGATGAATTACCTCAGCACATGGTATATTTATTGATGATGGAGGATCAAGGGACCTATTTCAGACTACAATGGAGAAAAACTCAAGGAAACCCCCAAATCAGAAAGTTTATCTACGAATATGCCATTACTCTGGAAAGGATTTTATATAGGATTGAAGAAGCTGGACTCACCATATCTGGAAAGAAATTTGCCTTGTGTGTCCTGCCCTGGATCTGGTTGGACAGTTTGTCTGCAAAGAAGGAAGGAAATATCAACAAAGAAGCTCAACAAAATTGAAACATGGCCAGTCCCTACCACACCAACAGAAGTCAGAGGATTCCTGGGTATTTGTGTTTATGTTAGAATGTTTATCAAAAAATTACTCCACTATCACTGCAACCCCTCAGAAAACTTACTAGGAAAGATTCAATATGGGAATGGACTGAAGATTGCCAGGCATCATTTGAAAACTGAAGAGAATTATTGGAAAAGACATCAACCCTCAGTAAATTGGACTATGGACCTGAAGCAGGACTCATCAAATTATCAGTGGACTCCAGTTATATTGCAGCAGGAGCTATACTCACCCAAGAAGATTCCAATGACTAGACAGGCTGTTATCTATGAATCAGTGGTATTTTCAAAAAGAGAGTCAGAATACTCACAATCCAAGTAGAGCTATGTGGTGTCACCAAAATTCTCAAGAAACTTCAGACCAGACTATGGGGCCAACATTTCCAGCTTAGAGTGGATGCACAATGTCTTATTGGGATGATCAACAACCCTTCACTTCCCAATGCCCCTATGAACAGATGGATTGCTTTTATTCAGTTATTTTCCTTTGATTTAGTACACACACCTGGAAAAACTTTACATTACCTGATTCACTCTCAAGAAGACCTTTGGACCCAGGAGAAGAAGATTGCCGAGCTTTGATGAAGATGAAGATTGGATCAAACCCCATCCTGGATTTGGACTGAAACATGCTTCTGTTGGATTGCTTCTGGGGACATCAGCTAAGTTGGGGGAGGAGGCAGGTAATCTTCAACAAGGAATTTGGAACATCTGCAGGAATATCTTTCAACCATGAACAAACCACCTGGATGCAGCAAACTGGAATTCAAACAAATTTTACACAATCACCTCATTCTTCCTCTCCAATAATAATACTTCATAGAAATAACAAACCCTTTTCCCAGATAGTAGTCACTCACCCTACAGCTCAAATCTCCATCCTCCATTCCCTCCATGAATCTTTGGGCCACAGAGGAGTATCAGAAACTTATAGAAGGACCAGACTCAGATTTTTGGTGGCCAGGACTAAAAAGAAGTGTAACCAAGTGGGTCCAATCCTGTGAAGCTTGTCAGAAGAGGAACTCAGTACTACCAATGGAACCCAAGAATCCTACAGGAGCATCAACACTTTTTGGAAGAGTCAGCCTGGATACAGTTCATATTAAAGCTGGAAAATGGAAATACCTGGTAATAGCAAGAGAAGACCTGTCTGGATGGGTAGAAGCAGCTGGCCTAGAAAGGATACAGGCAAAGAAAATCTCTCAATGGTTCTTGGAAAATTGGATCCACAGATATGGTGCTCCTTGGTCAGTCACAGTGGATGGAGGATCAGAATTTGGCCAAGACTTTAAACAAACTCTCCTGGAAGCTGGAGTAAAAATAAAAGTAACCACACCCTATTATCCTGAGGCTAATGGGATGATTGAAAGAGGCCACCAAGCAATCAAGGATACTCTAGTCAAGCTCTGTGGACAGGAAGGAAAGAAGTGGAGAAAACTATTTTACCATTGGTTTTGTTTTCAGATAGGATATCAACAAAAAGGACCACAGGGTTTTCACCTTATGAATTAGTATTTGGCCAACCACCCATCTTACCTATAGATTTAGAACTTGAAACTTTTTTAGGAATAAATTGGGCCCAGGTGAAAACAACTCAAGATCTTCTGTTGGCAAGGACTCATCAGCTGGAAAATAGGGGTTCTATTCTTCAACAGGCACATCAACAGCTTATACAAACCAGGGGAAAATCAGTGGACTACTGGAACAAAAAGAAGAAAGACAGAGGGCCACTACAAAAGGGAGAACTGGTATTAGTGTACAATAAAGCTTTAGACTCCCAATGGGGGAAACTCTTTCAAAATATGTGGAATGGACCTTACAAAAACAAAACCAGGAACCCAGGAGGATCCTACACACTAGAGGAATTGGATGGCACTGAATTGTCTAGAAGGTTTGCTGCAAATCAAGTAAACATTATTTTATCAGAGATTTCCCATTTAAATAAATAAAAATAATAATAATAATAATACATACCCTCAGCAATTACCCTATTTTCCCTATCCTGTTCTTCCTTTTCCTGGATAATGGTATGCATCAAATCTATGTTTAAATATAATAAAAAAAAAAAAAAAAAAAAAAAAAAAACCATTAGCAAAAGATAAATAAATAAATAAAAACAAATAAAAAAAAAAAAAAAAAATTTATACACATAAAAGTTACTACAAAAATTCTATTTTATTATCTGTAACAATAAAAAAAAAAAAAAAAAAAAAAAAAAAAAAAAAAAAAAAAAGAAACTTACAGAATCGAAGGAATCATAAATACGGCTAAAAAGTTGGCGGCGACTAACGGCAGCATTCCGGGAATTGGCGTGGTCGGCGCGGGCAAACTCGAGGAGATGGTCCAATACGGTGCCGCGAAGGGCGGCTAGTTCCTCCAGGGAAAATGAATCACGAAGAAACGGTCCAAACATTTCGACGTGGGCTACAGACCGAGGGGCAGGAGAGCTAGCGGAAAATTGGGAGTCGTCGCTGTTTGTAGACGAAGGAGCGGACGACGCTACAGAAATTGGACGGGTAGGGGAAGACATGGAAGAATAAAACGAATGCCTAAGTATGAATAATAAAAAAAATAAGAGGAAGAAAGAAAACAGCAGCCGAATGCGGCTGCTTAAATAATAAAAACAAACAACCATTGATTCGACTCTGGTGTACGAACCAGGAGGATGGGCCGCAACTACAACGTATCCGACGCTGGTGAACAACCCAGATTGACAGACAACTCTCATCCAGCATACTTTTTGACGCCGGTGTACGATCCGGGAACGGCCTTTACGCTTATTTTTTATTACTCAAACGTCGTCACGTGCTTGCGACGCGACGTTTCTTTTCTTTCACATTTTTTTTTTTTCTCGACGCCGGTGTACGACCCGGGAACGCGTCTCTATCAGCGTAAATTTTCTTTTTTGTCCAAATACAAAATACATATAAATAAAAAAAAAACGAAGTAAAATAAAATAATAAATAAAATAAAATCAATACATATAAATAAATATATAAAAAAAATGGATAAATAAAATAAAAAATAAAAATAAATAAATAAATAAATAAAAATATAAATATCAAAATAAATCAATAGAATATCAACATAAAAAAATAAAATAAAAAAAGAGAAAGGAAAATAAATAAAATAAAATAAAAAAAAAAAAAAAAAAAAACTCCCAAGTATTCATATATGTAAAAAAATTAGAATCTGTCAAAACATTTTTCTTCTTCTTTTTCCCTCCATTGTCTGGGGACAGACAATAAGTTGGGGGAGGAGCACTTCACTGCCAAATGGAAAATTACCAGGATTTTTTTTGGATTTTTCTTCTTCCCTCCTCTCAACAGAACACTGATCCTCAACTACCATACATCAAAAGAAGTCATCTGTGAACCCCGCGTCCCTAGGTTTCACAAATTCTTACATAATCGACTCCAGTACTTAATCATCCGCTCCCCCGCTCCCCGCCTAGCTCAGCAGAGACCCGACCACCCATTTCTTCATTACTGCTGAGCTAGGTAAGCCAAGACCCTTCCCTTCATTCCCTTCTTCTTCCTTCTTTCGATTCTATTCATCTTATATTGTATTCTAATAACTGAGAGACCCGACCACCCATTTCTTCATTACTGCTGAGCTAGCCGAAATTCATACTTTTATTCTAGAATTGGTCTCCAGAGCACACGGCTCTGATTCTAGAATCCTCGGCGAAGGAATTTCAGGTGAAGGGTTATTCAGAACCCTTACACTTTTTTTTTTTCTAGAATAAACCCTCTAGTTCCTTCTTTGGATCGACTGGTACATGACCACCCGATCCACAAACGACCAACTTCTCCCAATTACCAATCCCGAGGCAATTCTCCGAGCTGCCAACGCCGCAAAACGTAAAGCGAAGCTCGAAGCCCTCAGAAACCCGCCGGAAATCTCCGTCCCAAGTCCAATTCCTTCTATGTCCTCTGCACCTCCGACGAACACCCAAGGAACGTCGTCCCAAGAACCGAACCCCTCCTCCGCAAGCACCAAGACTTCAGGAATGTCCCTGGAAGAGTACCTGAAAGGCCTGATGGACCTACAACGTCAAAGCATTGATCAGGCCAATCGGGATTGGGCAGCCGCGCTCGAAATGCGTCTGGCGGACGCGGATCGCCTCGCCAAAGTGGAGGAGAGTCTTTTGAATTTGACAATCAAATCCGAGCCGAAATCCCGGACACCAGAAGATAGGATCGACCTCTCACGATTCAGAGTATCGGACGGGCCTCAATACGTCGGGCCATTTCAACAAGTAGAGCCTTTCATTAACTGGATGCGAGGGGTAGAGATCTACTTCGACACCAAGGGGGTTTCCCATGATGACGACAAGCTGAGGATTGTGGGGAACTTCATCCGCGAAACCAACACGACCGCTTTCTACGGCGACAACCTGAATTCCGCGATTGGTAAACCGTGGGCAGATTTCAAGTCGAAGCTCTTCAACTTCGTATTGCCCCCCCTTTGGCGTACACAACTGCGAGCGCAACTCAAAAATCTCCGAATGGGAAACGCAGAAACGTTCATTGCGTAAAGTACCAGATCGCGCACCCTCCAAAGCATGATGAACTTCGACATGCCAGAGGTGCGAAGGATCTCAGACTTTACTCTTGCAGAATCAATGGTCCTCGGTATGAGCGATGAACTTCAAACCGAAGTCAACAACCACCAAATTCTCTTCGAGGATGGATTCGATTACAGCACCTTCGAAAGCCGAGCTGGAGTCTTTTGGGATGGGATCTCTAAGTGTCAGCCTGGGTGTGGAACTAACCGTGGTTAAGGGTTGTAACTGAGTTAGGTTGATGGTTTAAAGTGGTTTGGGTAATGGTTTAAGTCCTGTAAAAAGGTACTTCCTCAATCAGTAAGTCTTGTCTGAGAGGCTTGCTCTAATTGCTCTAATTAGGCGCATCCAAATCAATACAAAGTATTAATAGGCATCCAAGGAGGTACTCACTTGGGTTCGTGGTTTCTACCTTATTGAAGGTAGGTTGTGGCCAATTCTTGAGGTAATAACAGTATTAAACTATAGATTATCCAGAATTGGGGGATTGTTGGAGAATGGGGAACTAAGCAAGGTAAATAACTCTAATGTATGTACTGTGCTGGTGTGTTCTAAATATTCTCTGGGGGATAAACAACTGTTTACAGTCTGTTTATATATTGTAAGAGCTCCTCAGGGGGGAACTGTGAGCGCTTCCATGACCTGGGAGGTACTGTGGAAACCCAGGGGCAAGACAGATCCTTTTGGGAGGATCTGTTAATGTTTATGATGTGATTTCTACTAAGGCTGTGTTATGGGACACATCTTTGATCAGTAGTCCTTAGTGGGATTGGATCACATCATGACATTTGTATTAATTGATCTGTTATTAATATTAATAAAGTTATTAACTTATAATGATGTCATTTATTATTGGTACATTTTATAAGTATTAATTATTATAATATTAATAAGTTCTTTTATTAATAAGATATTAAATTACATATCTTATGCGTGAAATATTCCAATGTTAAGGAATGTGGGCGTAATCAGAGGGGAAAGAGTGAAATCTGTTACTCTGGATATTTCACGTGTCAGGGGGGCAAAGGCCTACAAGTTATGTATCTTGTATAACAGGAGTACATAGCTTAACCAGAATTATTCATGAGTTTATTAATGAATATATTATTAAATTATTTATATTAATTAATGTAATTAATGTACTTTAATAATATTAATATTAATGTAATAATAATGAAGGTATAATAATAATAATAACTACAGAATAGTAATTATTATTAGAGATAATAATTATTAATAATGTTTGCAGTTACGTGGTACATGTCAGGTACTGTGATATGTACTCAGTGGCTGACACTTCCTCCCTCTAAAAAAGGGTTGACTAAAAAATTTCTTAATGGTTTCTTTTGTCAACTCTGTATTGTCTCAGAATTCTTTCTGAATCAGGGATCTGATCAGCTGTAAGCCATTCATCCTCTTTGGATCCACTATATCTGACTAAGTACTGTTTAACATCTTCATTATTCTTTCTAATTTTTCTATGTTGTATAACTTTTTTAACTTTAATGAGTTGGTCTTTCTCTACTGGAGGTATCACAACTCTAATGTTATCTTTCCTTAGAGGAAATTTATCATCATTATTAGGAATAAATGGTTTGATTAGACTAACTGGGAATGTGGGGTGTTTTCTTTCTAATTCTCCAGGTAATATAACTTCTACTGCATTTGCACCATGTAAAGCTTTAATTGTATAAGGTCCAACATAGGAGTCCCTGAGTTTCTTGGGTCCTGATAAATTAGTAAAATTAAATGTAGAAATAAGAACTTGATCTCCAACTTTAAATTGGTGAACCTTATGGGTCTTGTCCCATCTGTTCTTATTATATTCAAAAGATTTCTTAATACATTCTGCTGCGTAATTTGCAGTTTTAGTCATCATTTGATGGAAATTAGTGGCATTGGGGTGAATTGTTACTGATTTAGAGAGAACTAATTCTTTGGGGAACAAGGTATCCATCCTCTTTCTAATTCAAAAGGAGTAATGTCAGTACTACTGTGTTTACTGGAATTATAAGCAAATTCTAATGCTGGTAATAGTGAACACCAGTCATGTGAGTAATTATCTTTGTCTTTAAATTCTAGACCATAAGCACAATATCTTCTAATCATATCTTCCAAGGTTTGAATCATTCTTTCAGCTAATCCATCAGTCTGAGGATGATAAGCTGTAGAGAACTTCAATTGAGTGCCACATAAATCATATAAACCTTTCCAGAATTCAGATGTAAATTTTGGATCTCTGTCTGTAATAATATATCTAGGACATCCTACATCAGCTATAATCTTTTGCCAAAATAGCAGAGCTACATCAAATGCATTATTTTCCTTATGACATGGCAAGAATTTAGCTCTTTTAGAGAATCTGTCAACTACTACTAGTACAGAATTGTAGTTATTCATTCCAGCTGGAGGTAATCCTGTAACAAAATCCATATTAATTACAGACCATCTTTCTGTTGGTTCTTCAATTTCCTGTAGTAAACCATATCTTTTTCCAGTAGCTTTATTTGCTTTTTGACATCTTTCACAAGATTCACAATATTCCTTGGTTGCATTTCTATAATGGGGCCACCAAGCTATATGTTTAACTCTTTCTATAGTTCTGTCAAAAGAAAAATGTCCTGCTGTGATATTATCATGGCATTCTTTAAGAAAAAGATTAATATGTTCCTTTTTAGCCAGAACTACTACGCTAGTATGTTTGGTTCTATGATATATCAATCCATCCAGAAGTGAAAATCTGTTTTCATTAAAGGCAGTAGACCAAGGTTCTTCTAAAGAATTAATCAAGTCCAGGTTTTTATGTTTACTTTGTAGAATTTCTTTAAGAGTGGAGCAATTCTTGTCCAGGTTATAACTTTCACGTATTTCATCCCAAAATTCTTCCTTCATTTCAGTAACATGAAGTCCAAGAATGTCATAGGTTTCAGAAGGGTCATCATAAGCAGGATTATTTGCATCATTAATTAGTGGAAAAAGGCACATAATTTTTGCCGCTATTTCTCCATCCCAAGCAGGATTTTCTGGTAGATTGTCTAAAGACCATCTACTGAGACCATCAGCATTTTTATGTATATTTCCAGCTCTATGGACAATAGTCATACTTCCTCTCCATTCTTGGATTGCAATTTGCCATCTTAACATATGTCTGTTGGGAGTTTTCATACTGAGTAAACTTTTGAGTGCACTACAATCAGTAATAACTTCAAAATCACAACCATCCAAGTAGTAATATAATTTGTCTAAGGCCCATACTAGACATAAGCATTCTAGTTGGCTAGCACCATATTTCTTTTCACTGTCCTTAAGTGTGCGTGAAATATAACATATTACTCCTTCTTTGGGAATGTCCTGTAAATCTTGTACTTGATGTAAAGCAGCTCCAAGTCCTTCCATGCTTGCATCTACATATAATTTGTAAGGCTTGTGAGGGTCAGGCATTAATAATATAGGGGCAGATGTTAACATTTCTCTGATTTTATTAAAGGCATCTACTCTGGGGGACGTCATCTCATATGCAGTGTTTGGACTAGTAATTTGGTACAGGGGTCCAGTAATTTTAGCAAAGTCTTTAATGTGTTGCCTGTAATAACTAGCAAAACCTAAAAATGATTGTAATTCCTTGACATTAGTTGGCATGGGCTTAAGCAATACTGCAGCCACTTTATTCATGTCAATAGCAATACTAAGTCCAGAAACTATATGTCCAAGTGCTTTTAATTCCTTAAAACCAAATTGACATTTACTCATGGATATTTTCATATTCATTTTTGTAACTCTGTCTAAAACTATTGAAAGTTTTTCCAAATGTTCTTTCCAGTCTTGACTAAAAATAATGATGTCATCAATGTAGATAATAAGCCAACCTTCACGTAATTCTTTGTGGAATTCTATGTCCATCATTCTTTGGAAGTGAGAGGGGGCATTCTTAATTCCAAAAGGCATTCTTTGGTACTCATAAATTCCCATATGTAATATTATTCTCATCAAATATCTACTGTCTTCATGGATTACATTCTGATGGAAACCTTTGAGTACATCCATACAAGTTATAAATTTTGCATCTTTTAACTGAGTCAGTGCTTCACTGATTTTGGGCATAGGGTATCTGTCAGGTATGGTATAATTATTAAGACCTCTAAAGTCTCCAACCATTCTTGATTTTCCATTATGCCAAGCAATAATAACTGGGGTAGTAACTTCTACATTTTCATTTGCTCCCACTTTGCGTAAGACATTCATTCTTACTAATTCAGTAACATGCTGCTGTAAAGCTTCTCTACTTCTGGGGGAAGCAGGATAAGCAGCTTTCCTTAAAGCAGGAGGATAAGGTCTAGTAGTATTAAGATTAATTCTTACTTCATGTCCTCTAATGCTTCCAAAGGGTTCATCAGCAGTGGCAAATGCAAGTTTCTTTTTATGTAGCAAGTTCTTCAGTTCCTTCAATTGCTCATCATCTAAATTCTCAGCAATCTTTGCTTCTAATATTGTGTTATCAAAGTTAGAATTATTGATAGAATTACATTCAAGTTGTTCCAGGTTCATTTTGTCACTTATTCCAAGTTCAAACTTGTTCATAATGTCACCATTGAAGGTAAAATATCTTCCATTAGAATTTATCACATCTATTCCATAATTAATGATATAATCATTTCCTAAAATGATATATTTCATTTTAAAATCTTCCATAACTATTAATTCAGCGGTAATCTGAATACTTTGTCTGTTATGAGGGAATATAATATCTAATTTGATAATACCTAGTGGTTTCAATTTACTGTTACAACTGTAGAATTTCTCAGAATTAATGGGGATTAATTCTTTCTTCCATTGAGGCAATATCTTATCTAATAAATTGGGACCAATAATAGAGCAGAAAGGCTCCTCCATCAATTAAACATTTAATTTTAAACTTGTTACATATTATATTAGTGATATTAGTACCACCAGTCTTATGTATTTTTCCCGTATGCATCTCATTGGTCAAGTTTAATTTCTTAATGTTTACAGGTTTGAATTTATCTTCCATTTTAGAAATATTAGATATGATCAATTCATCTTTTGAAACAATTGCATGAGTACTGTGAATATCTGAGTCAGAATCAATGGAATCAGAATCAGAATCATCTGGTAAAGATTCTATACTAGATTGGGAATCATCATTAATTGGGACCAAGTTATCATCAATGTTTTCAATGCAGTGTACTTTCTTACTAGATTTCTTATTGGGACATTTATTGGATCTATGTCCTTTCTTTCCACATTCATAACACGTAATTTCTTTCTCAGAAGTGTCTTTGGTTTCCTTCTGGTCTGATTTCCTGGAATCTTTATAATTATCTCTTTTGACAGATTTATACTTTTCTTTCTTGTCCTTTCTTTTAACATTGACAAGACTTTCCAGTTGATTGATGAATTCAGTTAAATCACTGTCACTTTGTAGAACTCTACGCATCATGTACTCAGTATTATGATCTAATTGTCCAAGTAATTTATCATTAATAGAGGCATTGTCTACATCTCTTTCAATGGCTTTACTTCTTTTCACTTGTTGTGTAACCCAATCAGATGGTTCTACATCACTCAGTATGTCAAATCTGCTTCTTCTGAAGTTGGTTTTCACTTTTCTCTTCCATTCAGGAGTGCTAAATTTATTAATGATTTCCTTTTTCCAGAATAACCAATTTTTATTGCCAGGTACTTCTTTTTTCCTAGAATTATACCATGAATTTGCAACTCCTGTAAGAATTGAATTCAATTTTGAGCATATAATTTGATCAGGGGCATTAGTATCTTCTTTCAAGTTATCAATCCAATCAATAAATTTAAAGTGGTCATATTCTCCCACTCCAGAAAAGGTTAGCCACTCATTAGTCTTTGGCAGACCTGCTAATACTAATTTGTGGATGGCCTTGTCTTCATCCAAAATATTAATGGTGGATGTGGCCACTCTAATTTGTTGAGTATTGAGAGTTGGCGTAGCAGTTTGATCCCTGCTTGGTTCAACTTGGGTATTCTGTAAAGGTGAAGGGGTTAAATTGGCCAATTGAGTTGTAATGACTGGAGGAATAGATTGACTGTCATCTCCAATGTCATTAATAGTATCATGTCTGCTTCTTGGTTGGGCATCTCTAGTCAGGAGTTCTTCCAACTTGTGCATGATATCTGAGTTGTTTTTGGTCATTTCTGACGTAACACATGTGAACTGTTTCTCAATTCTGTTCACTACATCTTCAAAGGTTCTAAATTGAGAATTTACTTTATTAGTAGTATCTGATTGTAAATTCTGAATCTTTAATTCCAATTGTGCCACTTTCTTGACAAGATCTTGGTTGGAATTACCTTGCTCTTCAACCCAGTCATCAATTCTGGTCATAGAATTAGACAGTTGTTTACTAAATGTTTTACAATGATCATCCAATTCTACATGAAACATATCAATTTTTGTATCCATTTCAGTCAACCTCTGTTGAATAAGATATAATGTACTATCTTCTGAGTTCACCTGCTCATCTGTAGCTCTCATAATTTTACGGCATAATTCTTGTAAGTCATTGGATAGAGCTTTGTTACTATTGTTCATAGCATTTACTACATGTTGGAATGTGGTAATTTGTTGATGTTGTTCAGGAGTACAAGTAGACTTATTGGAGTCATTAATTATTACACATGGGGAACTTTGTGTTCTAATTTTCTGACTAGATGATGGGGAAGTGTTACAAGTTATGGGGATTCTTCCATCTGGCGCTCTTGACGGGCTATTTTGCCTTGCTCCAGATGTTGATAAGTCCCTTGGAGGGATCTCCCTAGGCGTACCATCTCTGAATAGATCTGGTTGCGCCACTGAGTATTCTTCCCTGTGTTCCTGGGATGTCTGGAATTGACATTTCTCCCCTTTGGACCACGGGGATTTTGGGTTCTGATGGGAGTATTTGAAGGATTGGGGGGAGAGAAAAGGATTCCTGGAGACAAATGTAGTGGGTTCCAATCTTTGGTGCGGTAGAGGGCTGCTGGCAGACCTTTGAGGCTGACCATCTGACGGAAATCCTCCTGGCAGTAACTTAGATGGGCTTTCACAGCATTGAAGCTGCTTCTGTTTCTCACATCTTTCAACCAGTACTTGTTTTCCTTCATCCTGTAGTAAAATCTCTCGAATTTTTCCTCTGCTGTGACTAGAATCAGAAGAATTTCCCTTATCATTAGTCTTTTTACTTCTATAAATAATTTTATTTAAAGATTCTTGTCTGCCAGGGGCAAAACTGACGCTGATGGAAATCCAAGTCCTGGCTCTGGCTCCCTGGTGCGGCCATTGTAACCTCTATTTCTAAGGGAAGGAGGAGTCATGGTAAAAAAATGCGTAAAAATTTGTTAGTAGGAGATTTTTATAAGGAAAATTTGTTTAAAATTTAATTCACCAGATGACTTGTCTGATGGAGTAACAGAGGCTTCTCTGTGAGTGGTAATCTCAGAGGTTTCTCTAGTGTCACGGGCTGTAGTGGTCTTGTCAGACACTTTCAAAATGTCCAATTCAGGGGTAAGCTTGTCTACGTTGGTGGACACTAAAAACAAAGGAAAATTAGTAAAAAATATGTTATATTTTTACTGATTTAAAGATGTTTGCTTACTCTTCAGAATTTGTTCTTTGAAGAGGGCTGAAAAGGTTTGTTTTATAGAGAAAATAGGTATAAAGTAATGTGAATGTGTTACTTTATTGAGAGTAATAGTAGTTGTTCTATGATTTTTATGCGGTAAAATCAAGTTGCTTGTTGTGAGTATGACAAGACTTGAAAGGGAGGCTGTTTTTATGTCTAAATTTCCAGGTGGAAATGACAAAAATGAGCTAAATTTTTAGTAAGATGTGCCTGAGAGGGGATTAGTCTTCCTTTCAGGTTGAGAGAGTATATGTAAACTGATCAATTTGATCTGTTTAACAGTTAAATTTGTTATTTTTATTTGTTTTTATGTGTTCAAATCACGGAGAGACTCAACGTGATTTGTGAGATGGTTCTGAAAGGGGATTATTCTTCCTTTCAGGGGTAGAAGGTAGATGTAAACTGATCAAATGATCTGTTTTACAGTTGATTTAATTAGTTTACACTAATTTTTATTTTTATTTTTGATAAATCACGGAGAGACTCAACGTGATTTGTGAGATATTTCTGAAAGGGGATTTTTCTTCCTTTCAGGGTGAGAGATAATGTGTAAACTGGATCAAAATGATCTAATTTATTATGTTAATGTACCTTCTTTTACTATGTACAAATCACGGAGTGACTCTGAAACGTGATTTGTGAGATAAAAAAGTCTCGACGGGGCTAATACACACTGTTCTCGATGTGTAATAATGGAATAGATCAGACAGTTGTATTCTGCTGATTTTTCCCGTTATTTTGATGTACTCAGCACCTTGATAGCTCAAGTATTGAGTGAGAAAGTCTAACGTCGACGATGCTTATGATCGGATATAAGGGTCTTATCCGTGTATTACACTATAGAATGTATGCTGGAACTTCCAGAAGTGCGTCGGCGCACGTATGTATACTGTAGATCCTGGAATATCCGGGGAATACAGTATGTAACACGTGATACTGCTAGAAGATCAATCTTCCGATCACTTATACACTATGTAATATACACTTGGTATGTACTACCGTGTGTATTACCACCTATATGCGGTTACTATGTGTATTACCACTATGTAATTCGTGATCGAGGAGGATTTGTAGTGATCAGGAGCCTAGTGCCTTGGGAATGGAGGCTCTAGAGATTAAGGGAACTGGATTTTAGTAGTGTAAATCTACTATTGCGGTTCGAATGGTCTACTCAGAATTTCTCTATGAGTAGTGGATCTACTAGAACGTAGAATTTTGAAGGGATTTTATTATAAAAAAGGGCGCTTTTTCTTGTTTTTGATCAATATCTTCAGCCAGATATTGGTTTTTAATTTTTATATGTTTTTTATTTTTTAATTTCGAGTTTTTCTCAATTTTTGTAGTGTTTTTATTTTTTCTTAGACTCAAATTTGGGAAGCAGACTTTGTTTTTATTGCAATTTATAATTTTATAGATAAGAAAAAATAGAAAAACAAGCTGTATTTTTTATGATTTTATATTTTTCCTGTAGTTAAAAGCAGTTAATCTAGGGTCTTTGTTCCTTCTACTGTTTCTAAGGAGATATCTAGGGACTTCTGGAGGGTCACAATTCAAAAAAGGGGGGAACAGACACGTAAGTATTGTTAGAAGAAATTATATCACAATATATATCATTAAAGGGTGGATTTCCTTCTTCTAAGGCTGATCTAATTTCTTTTCTGACAATTTTAGTGTGTTCTTCTTTGGTTAATACGTCAGATTCTTCAGTATTAAGCAAAGTACCGTCAGAAGAATAAGTATTAGTGAGTGTAAGTTGTTTAACTTTAGTCCAGGTGCAGTTATAAAACTGATCTTCTCCCTCTGTGACTTCAGTTTTTATCACTAGTTGTGACGTGATGATGTTTTCTGGGTTGTCCAATTGATAATATCTTTGCTGGAAAAGGTTGGAGTTCTTTTTGAAGTCACAAATGATTTCTGGCATCTATCAAAGGGCCATTTTCACGAAAAATAAAAAGGTAAGGAGGTGTTAGTGATGATTTTTTAAGGGTTAAAGGGTGAAAAATCACGGATAAATAAAGGCCAGACCCCCAATTGTCAGCCTGGGTGTGGAACTAACCGTGGTTAAGGGTTGTAACTGAGTTAGGTTGATGGTTTAAAGTGGTTTGGGTAATGGTTTAAGTCCTGTAAAAAGGTACTTCCTCAATCAGTAAGTCTTGTCTGAGAGGCTTGCTCTAATTGCTCTAATTAGGCGCATCCAAATCAATACAAAGTATTAATAGGCATCCAAGGAGGTACTCACTTGGGTTCGTGGTTTCTACCTTATTGAAGGTAGGTTGTGGCCAATTCTTGAGGTAATAACAGTATTAAACTATAGATTATCCAGAATTGGGGGATTGTTGGAGAATGGGGAACTAAGCAAGGTAAATAACTCTAATGTATGTACTGTGCTGGTGTGTTCTAAATATTCTCTGGGGGATAAACAACTGTTTACAGTCTGTTTATATATTGTAAGAGCTCCTCAGGGGGAACTGTGAGCGCTTCCATGACCTGGGAGGTACTGTGGAACTTCAGGGGCAAGACAGATCCTTTTGGGAGGATCTGTTAATGTTTATGATGTGATTTCTACTAAGGCTGTGTTATGGGACACATCTTTGATCAGTAGTCCTTAGTGGGATTGGATCACATCATGACATTTGTATTAATTGATCTGTTATTAATATTAATAAAGTTATTAACTTATAATGATGTCATTTATTATTGGTACATTTATAAGTATTAATTATTATAATATTAATAAGTTCTTTTATTAATAAGATATTAAATTACATATCTTATGCGTGAAATATTCCAATGTTAAGGAATGTGGGCGTAATCAGAGGGGAAAGAGTGAAATCTGTTACTCTGGATATTTCACGTGTCAGGGGGGCAAAGGCCTACAAGTTATGTATCTTGTATAACAGGAGTACATAGCTTAACCAGAATTATTCATGAGTTTATTAATGAATATATTATTAAATTATTTATATTAATTAATGTAATTAATGTACTTTAATAATATTAATATTAATGTAATAATAATGAAGGTATAATAATAATAATAACTACAGAATAGTAATTATTATTAGAGATAATAATTATTAATAATGTTTGCAGTTACGTGGTACATGTCAGGTACTGTGATATGTACTCAGTGGCTGACACTAAGCGTCGAGCTTCAAGACAGCGGTCACAACCGACGCCTTCACAGCCGAGCACCACGCAAGGCAACAGGCCGAGCAGAGAAGAAAATCTCTGGCGCCTGAACACTTACCTGGACTCGATCGGCCTCTGCCGATACTGTAAGAAGACATGCGGCGCCTCGCCGGGAAATTGCACCGGACGCATGGACCGGTCGTTCGTGAAGATTCCGGACTCGTACGTTCCACCTCCAAGACAAGCGGACACCAAGTCGACGAAACCAGCGTTGTCGGCGGGCAAACCCACCCACGCGCCAGCCGGTAGGGCCCCTAGAGCGGCGACGGTTGCTGGAGTGGCTGAAGAGAATCTCTTCCCACAAATGGACAGCGCGTCCATCTCGGCATTGGAGGCGCTGGATGAAGAATTACGCCTTAATGAGGCGGAGAGGTACGTTGCACGCCCACCACCCAGACGCTTGGTGATTGACCTCTTTAAGAGCAACACCCGCTTACGTGGTCTGGTTGACACAGGTGCGGAGATAAATCTGATGACTGAAGATGCGGCCCGAGCGGCGAATCTCCCTATTGAAGCTCTGGCCAGACCAACATCGATCAAGTTAGCATTGTCAGAAGGCAAGGAAGAGCCGATTATCCTCCGACACTCCACCACGACCAACCTCTCGGACCCTTCCTCGAAACTCATGTTTGAAGATGTTTTTTTTAAGTTAGGTCCCATCGCCGGGGCCTATGACATGATTCTAGGCGCCCCCTTCCTTTCCAGTTTCTCCCTATCAGTCTCAATGTCTTCACAAGCGCTACGTTGTGACCTCACCGGTTGTACTGTTTTTGATTATCGACTATCAGAAGAGGTAGCTTCTTGCAATGAAATCAAACCTGCTATTCAAAACAAATTAGAATACCCGTGCGCTGAGTCTGAATTGAAGATCCTTGAGGAATACAAGGAGCTTTTCCCGAAGGACATCCCGGCCGTGACGGACCAAGAGGAAGCTGAAGGGAAATTTAAGGATGGCTCCTTCCCGGAGAAACTTCAAAACGAGAGCTCGCGTGTCAGGCACAAGATTGTGCTCACCGATCCGAATGCAACCTTCAACGAGCGACAGTACCCGTATCCCCAGAAACATCTGGTGGCGTGGAGAACACTGTTCGATCAACACTTAGCGGCAGGAAGGATTCGTCGCTCCTCTAGCCAGTATGCGTCCCCTAGTTTCATCATCCCGAAGAAGGATCCAACGGCCCTCCCTCGGTGGATTTGCAATTACCGGAAATTGAATGACTTGACGGTGCGCGACAGATCTCCTTTACCAAATGTGGATGAGCTGGTCCGCTTAGTGGCGTTGGGGAAAGTCTTTTCAATCCTCGACCAGACGAATGCATTTTTTCAAACCCGGATGTGCGAGGAGGATATTCCTCTGACGGCCGTCAAGACACCGTGGGGTCTAGTAGAATGGTGCGTCATGCCCATGGGATTGACGAATGCCCCGGCAACTCACCAGGCGCGTCTAGAGGAAGCCTTGGGGGACGTGGTGAACAAGTTCTGCGTCGTCTATTTGGACGACATCGTAGTCTTTTTGGATTCATTCGAACAACACGAGTTTCACTTACGCCAAGTGTTGGACCGACTCAGGGCAGCAAATTTGTACTGCAGCCCGAAAAAGACTCAACTTTTTCGACGGAAGATAAAATTTCTGGGCCACTGGATCACGGAAGAAGGTTTCCATGCAGATGACGAGAAGATTTCGAAGGTTCTGGACTGGCCGAGTCCACGTTCACCAAGGGGAGTTAAGAAGTTTTTAGGGACTGTTCAATGGATGAAAAAATTCATATGGGGTCTGCAAAAATACGTGGGAACACTGACCCCTCTGACCAGTACGAAGCTAGATAAGAATGACTTCAAATGGGGCGACCGTGAAGAAGCAGCCTTTCAAAACATCAAGAAAATCATGACTCATCGCCATGCTTGAAGAACATCGACTATGAATCAGACGACCCCCTCTGGCTTTTCACGGACGCGAGCGGTTCAGGACTCGGAGCGGCCCTCTTTCAGGGCAAGGATTGGAAGGGCGCATCGCCCATCGCATACGAGTCACATTTGATGTCGCCGGCGGAGAAGAATTACCCCGTCCATGAACAGGAGCTTTTGGCGGTGATACACGCCCTCCAGAAATGGAGGATGCTACTCTTGGGATGAAAGTCAACGTGATGACTGACCATCACTCTCTTACGTATCTCCTTAAGCAGAGAAATCTCAGCCGAAGACAAGCCAGATGGAGTGAAATACTGGCTGACTTCGATTTACGTTTTGAATACATACGTGGAGAAGACAATACGGTAGCGGATGCACTTTCAAGAAAGCACATCGCCGGAGACTCAGATGAAATAGGACCCGATGACGTGAAATGCGTGGCAGCCCTCACGGAGCTCGGGGTGGAACTTTCGAGCGCGTTGAAGAAGCAAATCTTAGAAGGCTACGAGTCCGACCCGTTTTGCGTGTCACTTCGAAAGGTCCTTCCATTGCGAGCGGAGTGTTTTGAAAAAGACGGGCTTCTCTTTGTGGACGACAGACTCCTCATCCCGGATTTTGAAGATCTGCGGGAGAAGTTGATCAGCGACGCGCACGTCAGACTGGGCCACCTAGGAGCACTGAAGACACTCTCAGAAGTCAGACGGGATTTCTTCTGGCCCGGGAAGTCCAAACAGGTCCGGACATTCGTACAAAGCTGCGTGACTTGTCAGAGAACGAAGGCTCCTACAACGGCGCCGACGGGGAAAATGAAGACACCACCGATGCCGTCGTCCCCATTGCAACATTTAGCAATTGATTTTGTGGGGCCATTACGCGGATCCAATCATTACGATATGATTCTCACGTGCACATGTCGTCTATCCGGATTCACGAGGATCATCCCCGTCTTGCAGAAGGACACCGCCGAGAAAACAGCCTCAAGATTCTTCTCAGGCTGGATGGCAACGTTTGGGGCTCCGGTTTCGATCATCAGTGATCGAGATAAAACTTGGACGTCCAAGTTCTGGCAATCTCTGATGGAACGCATTTCGACAAAATTCCATATGTCGTCCGCCTTTCACCCGCAAGCCGACGGCCGTAGTGAAAGGACCAATAAAACAGTGGGTCAAGTGCTTCGTACTTTCACGGCCAAACGACAGAGCCGCTGGTTGGAAAACCTACCTGCGGCTGAATTCGCTATCAACTCCGCGGTGAATGTATCAACCGGGTTCAGCCCGTTTGAACTGGTTTTCGGATCGAGGCCTAGACTTTTCCCGTCAAGCGGAAACCCATCTGAGGAACCTACATCTTTGACATCTTGGATTCGACAACGTGAAGCTTCCTGGGCCGAAGCTCGGGACAACTTGTGGACCAGTCGAATTCAACAAGCACTGCAACACAACAAGCGCTGCCGGGATCTTCCGCCGTTGGAAGTTGGATCGTGGGTTTTGCTGGATTCATCCGACTGGCGGGGGCAGACACCAAGGTGGCACGGACAAGTTGAAAGAACGGTTCGAAGGCCCCTACCAGGTCTTGAAGGTCTTCAACGACGGACAGACTGTCCAACTGGATCTCCCCAAAGGCGACGGCCGACACCCCTCACTTCACATCTCGAAGGTCAAACGGTTCGTGGACCCGAGAGGTACGGCGAAGGTGGAAACTTCAAAAGTAAGTCCCCACCAATAATGCACCTCCGGGCCTCTTTCTACATCGTGTAAGCATTACCTCGGCCACATACGTGAGCACACAACCACAGCGCGATTCTCCCTCTCCTGACAGGCAACGGTCGAGCACTCGAAAGGCGTTCAGGCCGACCAAACCCTCTCCCTTTTCCCCCTTCCTTTTCCGCCGACTTCGCCGGTATCATCTTTTCAAATCTCTGCGACTCTGGACTTCCAGGCTGACCCCCTTTCTGGCTTTCCCACCCGCCCGGCCCCCCCCCTTCTCGCCAATTCCCCTCCCAATATCTCCCTTCTCCTCTCTTCCCCCTTCCCGCTTCCCTTCCCTTTCTCATTGTTTCCCGAATCTTCCCCAATTTCTCTCCTTCTCACACCAAATCTTCCCCAGTTTCTTTCCTTCTCACAACACCTTCTATCCCCGCTCCGCCCTCAACCCAGTTTTTTAAAGGAGGGGGAGACTGTGAACCCCGCGTCCCTAGGTTCACAAATTCTTACATAATCGACTCCAGTACTTAATCATCCGCTCCCCCGCTCCCCGCCTAGCTCAGCAGAGACCCGACCACCCATTTCTTCATTACTGCTGAGCTAGGTAAGCCAAGACCCTTCCCTTCATTTCCTTCTTTCTTCCTTCTTTCGATTCTATTCATCTTATATTGTATTCTAATAACTGAGAGACCCGACCACCCATTTCTTCATTACTGCTGAGCTAGCCGAAATTCATACTTTTATTCTAGAATTGGTCTCCAGAGCACACGGCTCTGATTCTAGAATCCTCGGCGAAGGAATTTCAGGTGAAGGGTTATTCAGAACCCTTACATCATCATCAAAACACACATTCAACATATTTTCTACTCATTCTACCTCATCATCAGCTCATCACAAACTCAACATATTTTCTACTCATTCCACCCATCAACATCACATCACAAAGAGGCTCCCTTTCATTCTACATATATCTTATATACTTATTTCAACCCAGGAAGAGCAATCAAGCATCCTCTCAGTTTCCACCCTTCACCCAATGAAAATTCCATCCAATCAAACCAAATCAGAAACCACTTAACCCAACATCAAGATATTTTACCATACCCCAAAGAACATAGTCATATCAGCACCAATACCCAGAGGCCAAAGGATTACTCAGATTAGAAGATATATAAAACCAGACTAAGAAGCATTGTTGCTCCTACTATACCACCACCTCAAGAAGTATCAGTAAGCATTTATTAGTGTCCAAGAATTTCAAGAAGATATGAATAAGAATAATAAGGCTAGAATGAACATTTATTAGAAATACATGTATACAAGTACAATGATGGCTTAGTATTTGAGTCTAATAAATAATGAACCTAGCTTATAATTAAAATAAAATCAAGAATTTCAAGGATACTTTTACATGAAGAACATATTCAGCAAGATGGCATACTAGAAGGAATTTCAACCACTTTAAAGACTATAATATATATTTTACAAGAAGATTAATACAATGGATAATGGATACATGGATACTGAATACTATGGACATTGGACTTTGGATCAAATTATACTGGATTGGCTCATACTGGACACTGGCATGGACTAATACTGGATTGGATCACTTGGACCTTGGACAGGAATACTCTGGACTTCCATGGATCACTTTTTTTCCAGCCCTTTCTCTTTTGGCTGCATTGTCTGGGGTCAGACAATAAGTTGAGGGAGGATGTGGTGATCCATTCCACTTCATTACTATATTGTAAAGATTACTTATCATTCATAAACCCCAAATACTTACACATATACACATATAAATCCCAAACCTTACACATATTCACCATTATTATTGCATAATCAGATTCTACACCCCATTTTAACCCTAGTCACTCACTCCAACCACCCTCAAATTCCTCATGGTTCAAGAGTTACAGGCAAACCAAGAATAATCCAGCAAGTTACAGTGTAAAGCAAGTTATAGAATACAATAAGTACATATTATAAGTAGATATATTACACAACCAAGATACAAAATAAATATTATATAAAATACATAGACACTACATAACATACACTGCACATGACTAGGCTTTATTCAGTAACATCTTACATCATATCTACTGTACATAAATTCTACCTTCCCACTACTCATCTGTCACTATCATGACTATTTCATATAAGTCACTTTCTCACTACTCATCTGTCATGTTCTTCCTTTTTTCCCACCAGCTACATGTCATAGCCTAGTTGTTCCTCCCTCCAGCCTTATGGCTCCTCCTCTTTCTCTGATATATAAGGACACCTGTTCCTCCCTCTTGTTCCCTTATGGACCCCCAGACTTACTAAGTTACCCCCTACATATACCAACATTACAGATCCCATAAATTAGTATACATACTTAGTAGAGTTACCATCAACCTATAAATATATCAATATAAATATCAGTTTAGATTCAATATAAGAAGATTGCCCCTCTCTCTTTCTTGACCCACCTTGACTCCAAAGCTACAAACCCTTGCCTCTTATTATACTTATATTACATATACTTTATACATCTCATCCCCCCTTATCCATCCCTCTCACCTGGTGTGTGTGGTAAACAAGCACATTAGTATTAGTCTTCTAAGAGTAGATATAAATTAGCCACACCTTTTATTTTATTCTTAGTGTTACACTCATCCCCTTAGCATTAGTCAGGAAGGCAGCTCTTATATCAGCACCTTTGTCATAACCTACATTAGTACTAGTGTAGTTATACATATCCCTTCCAAGCTCTATTCTGCCCTTTGAGTAGTTCCACATCGGCCGGGAGGAAGTCCTACTTCCTCCCGATACAACCTCGTCAGCCAGGAGGAAGTCCTCCTGGCCGACGAGGTTGTATAACCTCGTCGGCCGGGAGGAAGTCCTCCCGGCCGACGAGGTTATACAGCCTCGTGCCGGGAGGAAGTCCTCCCGGCTGACAAGGTTGTATAACCTCGTCAGCCGGCCCGCTCACGTAATCGAATGGGAGGGCCCATTCGATTACGTGAGCGAGGGGGGACCCGCACGCCAAAAAAATTGGCGTGCGGGGCCCACACGCCAAAAAAAATTGCGTGTGGGAACCACACGCCATTTTTGGCGTGTGGGTCTCACACGCCAATTTATTTGGCGTGTAGACCCTACACACCAATTTTTTTTGGCGTGTAGGCCCCGCACGCCAAAAAAAAGTGGTGTGCGGGTTGGCGTTGGTGTGCGCCGTTGGCGTGCGTTTATCAACGCCCCAGGTACATGTCACAGACAGGCCACTATATAGTCTGTCAGGACAAGGATCCACATCCCTTCCTCATCCTGCAATCTCCATTATAGGATCCCGAAACCCCAGAAACCCCAGAACCCCAGTGCCTTCCTCTCCCCAGATCAGACCATAACATCGGCCTTCTGCTTCTTGAGGAGTCTATCTAGCCTGTCTGGGTTGAATTTGAGCTCAAGTTTGCAAAGATGTCTCCTGAGTTCCAACCGTATCCCTTGGAGATGCGGACAAAAATTCATGTAGTGAATCACCGTTTCCCTGGCTCCGCAGAAGGGGCAAAGAGGGTCGGTGTGTCTACGGATAAAAAAGAGAAAATAGTTCAACGGGCAGCAACCCAATGCCAACTTATTGATCAATGCTGAAAATGAAAAAGGTAGTAACAACGGTGCTGATGTCTTGGACGGGGCCGGGAGTGACCGTTGAGCTATTTTCTTGCATTTTCCCTTGACACTGAGGGGAAAAACGTTGGGGTTCTCCAGAGCCTCCTTGGCTAAGCTGTCTGCCAGTTCATTCCCACTGATGTCCCTATGAACTGGGCACCATGTGAAAGACAGTTGGGTCTCGCCTATTAATAGCTCATCAATGATCTGAGTTATTTGAGCAAAGACTGCTTGCCCAGGTTTGGGGAGTTGCGGCACTTTGGCGCGTTGAATTACGCCCTGGTTGTCCACAAAGATCATGATGGAACCAAAAACCTGCTATCTACTCATCTCCTCAGCCAATTGACCAGCTGCTAAGACCCCTGCTGCCTCACCCTTGTGGTTTGAGATAACTGCCTTTGAACCTAGCACGTACAAGACAAAAACTCCCTTGGACGGAGCAACTGCTGCACCCGCACCCCTTTTTTCCGGATGATAGGAACCATCACAGAAAATTTCCAGCACCCTTGAGCACCCACAATTGGCAGAGAGAATAGAATTAACAGAATGGATGGCCTCCTCCTTGGATAAATCCAGGTTGCGATGAATTGGGAATCTGACTTGTGTAGAGACTGTAAAATGGAGATGTGTCTGGTGAGATTCGAACTCACGACCTCAGCTAAGCTGAGACACATGCTAGAGTGCTGCCTTTACCAACTAGGCTACAGACACTTGTGACTGCCAGGGTGTTGGTTGGTAGTGCTCATGGTTCAGCTGGTGATAAATCATGGTAGCAGACTAACAGGCAACTCAACAACTTGCTTGGACTTGAAGTCGTACATCAATTGGAGTAATTTGGGATCTTGTCCCATTTCTTGGTCTATCAAATTGGAAGAAAGACCGGACCAAGCAGCGTCTGGAAAACAGGCAGCAGACTCTGAACTACTGGATAGAATGAATGTCCTAACAGTGTTATCAGCTTTAAGATACACTATTTTACAAAAGAAGAATGAGAAACTTGTCTGAATTATTTTGTCCCACAGAGGCGGTACTGTGGAACGTGATTGTATGAAATCACTCAACGAGGTTTGAAAGATTCCTAGAGTTGCAATCCCGGTTAGGCAATCAATTTTGCTTGCCAGATTCCGGAATTTTGTTTTATTGGTCTCCGTCGCCCAGATGGCCGCCCCATAAGTGATCCTTGGATGAAGGACGGAGCAAAGTATCCTAGCTCGGTCCCTGGTCCCTCTCCCTTGTGCCCCATCTTGAGTTACCAAACATTTTTAGCTGATTGAGAGATCTGTCTGCCTTGTCCTCAAGTTCCCCAAAGTTGAGGTTGAACAATAGTTTCCTATCAAGCCAAATACCCAGCCATTTGACTTCTGACTGTTGAGTTGCCTGTTAGTCTGCTACAATGATGTATCACCAGCTGAACCATGAGCACTCCCAACCAACACCCTGGCAGTCACAAGAGTCTGTAGCCTAGTTGGTTATAAAGGCAGCACTCTAGCATGTGTCTCAGCTTAGCTGAGGTTGTGAGTTTGAATCTCACCAGACACATCTCCATTTTACAGTCTCTACACTGACACCAATTTGATCCGCTGAGTGCCAAAAGTTAAACTGTCATCTGGGGTCTGACGTTTTGTGAAACAAATGAACTGGGCTTTGGCTTGATCAAAGATTGCTCTGTGGGAATCACCCCACCGGAGTGATCTGTTGCCTTCCTCAATGAGCATCAGGGGAGGAAACCAGATGGACCACGTAATCCACGTAACCTATTGAGACCCTGTCAGCCTGAGAAGTAAAACATTTGATCAGTAATGAGTTATTATATAAAATATATAAAATAACCAAAAGTGGGGAGCCTTGAGGGAGTCCTATTGCAATTTCAAAAGAGTTTGAGGTGAAGTTGTCCAATTGGATGGTAGTGGACCTGTGACAAAGGAAATCCGAGATTATCAAAGTCAAGTATGCTGGACATTTTAATTGAGAGAGATAATCGATAAGTTGATCCGGGTGAACAGTTGGGTACACAGATTTTACATCCAGGAATAAACCTGCTACACTCTTTCCCTCTTGCCATTTTGCCCAAACCCAATGATCCAGGGCAAAAAGGGTGTCTTCCGTCCCTGACCCCTTCCTGACACCAAAGTGACCAGAGGCTAGTACCCCAGAAACCTCCGCCCATTTGGTGAGCCAACAAGCCAAGAGGAGTTAAAAAAGTTTACCCATTGCACTCAGCAGCACAATGGGACAATACGCCAATGGGTTGGTGTAATTGGGCTTTCCATGCTTCCTGATAATTGCCATTACAGCGCATTTCCATGCTGTAGGGAAAAACTTCTGGTTAGACAGTTGTTGTATAGGCGTTGGAGCACTGGTAGTAATGATGAGGAAAGGGAATTCATGGTTTCATTAGTCACCCCATCTGTCAGAATTAACAAAGAATTTTTCAGACATTTAGCAGAAAATGATTGACTTGGGCAGGATTTGAACCAGCGACCTTAGCAGAAGCTAAGACACTATACTAGAAGTGCTGCCTTTACCAACTAGGCTACCAAGTCCATACCTAATGTGTTGCTAAGAGAGTACTGTGGATTACAGAATTTCAACACCATCAATCCCGGCAGCTTTTTTTGGGCGGATTTGCTCTACAGCCAACCTGACTTCTTCAACCAAAACCTTGGGATAACTGACAAATCTTGTACAACCCTGGGGCCTGACGTCAGCTAGATCAATGGGCACATCAGTGACAGATGTTCCATCAAATAGCAACTTAGCCTGTTCATGGTTTTCATGAACCAACATCCCAGCTCTGTTGCAAAGGGGCAGAATATCACCGCCCACCGTCCTCTTGTAGAACCATAATACACAAAATAAATTGCCTTCGTCCACATTATCCAGCATTTGCCGCCAGTTTTCCTGCTTAAGAGCTTTTACCAAGGAAAGAAAGTAGTCATTCCACAGACGGTAGCATTCAATGGATTCAGATGACTTAGCTAGAATCATCCACCGTCTAGCCCGATTCCGCGTCTTCACAACTGGATCCAGAGTCTGTTTACACCACCAGGGCTTGGCCCTGTCCTCATTCAAAAGTATCCTTTTGCCCAGGGATTGCTGGACACATCTGCCAGAAAACGTCAGCAATTTGACCGGTTCATCCGGGTCGTCAAGGGGTCAAAGCGTTGGGTCTCGGGGTTCCTTGCGGGGATTGGGAATATATTTACAAGGTGTACAAGCTTGCCAGCTGTTTCAGGCAGTAAGGTATGGGATGGGGGGTTTTCAAACTCACATTGCGGGGGTGTTATTGTGCTGTAAGCACACACCCCCTTGTCACTAATCCTAGCTTTCCCCATAGGCCTGTTGACCGTTCGCGGGGATGTTGGCGGAGAGGACGATACTGCTTTGGCAGTAGCACTAGTTTTATTGGACACGGTTTCATCAGGTACATGGTTGGGATGTTGGGTCTCAGGGTTCTGTGTGGGTTTTGGGAGGCTATCTACAGGGTGTACAAGCTTGCCAGCCGTTTCGGGAGACATGGTAAAGATTGGGATATCGAACTCACATTGCGGGGGTGTTATTGTGTTAAAAACACACACACCCTCGTCTATTTTCCTAGCTTTCCCCGGTTTGCCAGTTGGGGTTTTTTTTGGAATAGACAAAACCGCCGAAGCGGCCGCAATGTCGGGGGTCCATAAGGTACGGTTTGTCCAATTGATTCGGTGTCCATACCAGCGGATCCAGGGAATTCCTAGGATCCCATCATACAAGTCTTTCAGTCTTGTAATGATGAATCGGGATGGGCAGGGTTCATTGTTCAGGATTAGATCAATCTCATGGGTTGCTCTGCTTGCGGACCCGTCAGAACCAAAGACGGTCTGTCTTGAGGCCAATGCGGCCTCAAGCAGTCCCCATTGGGATGCGTACAACTCACTCAAAACGTTGTGGGTTGCTCCGGAGTCAATGAGGAACAATAGGGAGGGGTAGGGTTTTTGGAGTGTGGCTCTGGGAGTTGTTATGGTGCATGAAAGGAAAAATTGGGGATCAATTTCATTTACATGTAATGTCTGACTAGCACCAAGACTACATGACAACTCCGCTACACTCGGGAAAGGAACAACCTTCATTCCCAAGAATCTCCATTTTTTGACTTGTCAGCCCGTCCCTTGCTGGTCTTATCCACCTGTCCTTGCGCTCTAAGCGTTGCCAATCCATTGGCTAGCTGTTGGATCTGGTCTTCAAGTGCAGAAACTGAGGCGGGTGTCCGTCCTTCCCCCTTCTTGTTTGGACACTCCCAGGAAATATGTCCACACATCCCGCAGCAGAAGCAAAGGCCCTCCCGCATCATGCGGACCTTCTTGTCTTTGGACAGTCATCCATTGATCACAGATGTGTCCATGGCGTGGGGGTCTGGCTGGGTCTTCGCCAATCCAGTGGTTGCCTCTTCTCCGTGCAACTCAGAGTCGAGCTCCACGGCCAGGCTTGCTGCCTCATTGACGGTAGTGAAGGTGGTGCGGGCCAATACCAGTGCAGTCCAAATGTCCCATTTTAGGCCCTGTTGGTATTGCACTGCCAGCATAATTGCCTAGGTTGAGTTCATCCCAGTTAAACTAGGATGCAAACAACCAATTTAAAGTAGGTTGACCTCAACCAATGAAATATAAAACCAAGGGGGGTCCCTTGGATTTATATTTCATCAGTTGATTTCAACCAAGTTTAAATTGGTTGAGTGCATCCCAGTTTAACTGGGATGACTTCATCCTAGGCAATTATGCTGGCAGTGTTGGCTGATGAGGGTCGGGACCTCCCATCCGGTGGCGGTGGCTTGGGTGAGGAATGTGTGGGTGTAGTCGGCCACTGTCCCTGTCTGTTGTAGTGCTCGTAATGCACGTTCCGCCTTTCCTTTCTTCTTGGAGTCAAAATACATCACTCCAAAGTCTTTTGTCCACCCCGCGTACAAGAAGTCCGCTCCTTGCATGACTAGGTCAATGTACAGGGCAGACCACATGGCTGCAGGTCCAGCAAGGTAGGACGCGGCAAATAACAGCTTTGTCCTGTCGTCTGGGAACATGGAGCTGTTGACAGATGTGTAAATCGCCACTTGTTGGGTGAACGTTGTGGAAATAATGACGACCTCGGTAACAGAAATGTTAGGTTGCCCTTCTTCCTGGTTGGTTCCGGTGGTTCTTTGATTTCCTCTGCGGGATAAACACTGTCAGCGGATAATCAACTGGTTTCCCTGCAACACCTGATACTCAGCAAGGGGACCGTTCCTCTTGCGTTCGTCGTCCTGATGATGCCCTACGCAGTTCCGCTTTTCCGCACACGCTGAATAATTGCTGAGAGAACTCTAAACACTGAGATTTTCTTATGTACGCCGTAGTTGATAGCTATCTACTGTGATGATAAGATAAGATAAGAATCCCGCAACCCTGGTACAACACTCTTTTTATACAACAGTCCCCCGATCATGTCCCGCATTCCCCGGTACTGTCCCTGGAGCCCTACTTGCCTGTCTCCTTAATCCCGCATCGCACCGCAGCCTGTCCCCGACTACTATACCCCGTTGACCCCCGCAGCCGTCTATCGCTTCCCTGCGCACGACCCCGCTTCTTCTGCCCCCGCTCCGCTTGCGGCCTGGCGCCCCGAACCCCGTGGTTCCGCCCGGTCCATTACGTTGCGCATACTGAAGCGGTCTTCGTCCGCTCGACCGATCGCCTGCGCCAACTATAGAATGTCACATGCTGCGCCCTGTGCTTTTCCCCGCGGAATGTCCGATGACATTTGGTAGATACCCCCTTACCTCAGCCTCAGTCTGCCGCTGAGCCCGCGGCTGCGGGCTCAGCTTCAGTGCTGCACCTCTGGTATATAAGTTCTCCCACATCCCCCTCGCTTTTGAATCCTGTCCTCAGCGATTCCCACACTACCCGCCACCTTCCCATACCTCGACCATACACCCACCATACCCACCTCCCTATCCCATACCCACCATGCCCCATCCCCGACCCCCCTGTGATCGTTGCGCCGCACGGTCCCGCCACGCTTCCTTGTCCTCTCCCTGCTCCCAACCCGCGCCTGGAGCTGCCTGCACGGCCTGCGCTCGGTCCCATCGCCAATGCTCCCTGTCCCGCAGAAACGGCCCTCGTCCCCAGCCTCGTTCTCGCTCCGGAAATCAATCCCGTCAGAAACGGCGCCGCCGCGAGGATTCCTCCGACACTCCGGACCACTTTTCCATCTCCTCTTCCACCCCTTCCCCTCCGCGACGCCGCCATCGCTCCGATCACGTGAGAACTCCCGTCGGAACTGATCGCATGACTCCGAAACCTGAACAGAGGAACTTCTCCGATGGACCGACCTGGGCCGCCGCCCTCCGAGCCTGGGCGACTCGCCACCGCGTCAACGTTGGCGCCGGAATGGACCCAAACGCTCCTCGCCGCTCTCCGATCCCTCCGCCGCGCCCATCCCCGGTTCCCCTTCCGCGTCGCCGAGCCCAGACTCCCTTCCATGCTCCCCCTCCTCCATCACCTACCCCTCCTCCCCCACCTTCCACCCCACCTCAACCACCCCCGCGAACCACCCTCTTCGTCCCCCCTACCCCAGACCTTCCTCCACCCCCTTCGCCTACCCCGCCACCACCACCTCCACCAACACCTCCTCCCCCTCCATCCCCTCCCTTACCTCCTCGCCCTTCACCTACTCCTCCCCCCCCATCTATGACCTCCCTCCTACCACCCCGTCCCGCTTCCCCTCCCCCTCACCGCACTCCTTCTCCGGCTCCCGTTCCCTCTTCTTCCCGACCTCTTGGTGCTGCTCCCGCACCCGGATTCCTCGAGTCGCCATACCGGGCCGCAATCCCCGACGACGAATACGAGTCCGGTGTCCCTGAGGCGGACCTCCTCCCGTTCCTGGAAGGTCAGACCTCGCTGGTCGAAGGATTGTTGAAGAAAGCGGTGACGATCCCCGCCGAAACCCGCCGAGAAATGCTCCGAGAATTCCACCGGTCTTCCGCCGCGCTGCGCGCCCGCCTCCGACCCGCTGTGTTCTTGGACTGAGCGCTTCGGACTTTCCCCTTCACTTACTCTATACCTTGTATCCCTTTCCCCTCTTGTATTCCCCTATGCTGAAATACTATGCGCCATATGCTTGCCCCCGCTAACCTGAGACAAGCGCCTGTGCCAAAGTGAGGTACTTGAGAGAAACAAAACAAAAAATAAGTTACGAGTGCCCGGACCGCCCCGGATTGAGAACCACTTAGTCCCCGCACTTCCATTTTTTTTTTTTTTTTTTTTTTTTTTTTTTTTTTTTTTAAATTGAGATACTAAAACCTGAAACTGAGATTGAAACTTTGAGAAAAACTTTGAGGAAACTGATAACTTGAGGAAATTGATGACTTGAGGGAAATACCACGCCGCAATCCTGAGAGAAAGAGAAACCACACCCGCAACCTAAAGATGAGAGAAAGAAACCACGCCCGCAATCTATGAAGTCCTAAAACGAAAAACCCAACCCGCCCGCCGAGGTACCTGGACCGCCCCAGATGGAATTTCCGCACAATTCCCCGTACCCCTCGCCATCCTGAGTATATAACAGAGAAAACCAGTAAACCCATTCACAAAACACAAATACAACCCGCTTTAGGGTGACTGACATCCTGGGGTGGCTAGTTTATCCGGCTGTAGACCAGCTAGCGCACCCCCTCACCAATTAAGGCTTGGCCTATGGCCCCCATCCTCCCCCCGCTTTTGGCCGCTGTCCTCAGCGGTTTGTTCCTCGCACTTCGCCGCAAGGAACGCTCACCGGCCACCTCTTCATCGGCGCCGGGAGAATCCGCTCGACCCGCCTCATCGGCGGGCGGCTCCGAAGGAGTTGGCTCCAAATCCGAGTCTTCATCGTTTTCGTCCTCAGATCCTGAAACGAGGGTTTCGTCGAACGACGTCGATCCCCGAGCATAGAACCGCTTCACGTGGGATGCCGCCGCCTTCTGCTTCAACGGGGTTCCGTCCAATTCTTCCAACTGATAACTTCCCCCCGGAAATTTGCTGACCACGCGATAAGGTCCGTTCCATCGGTTGGCGAACAACTTTCCCCACTGGGTTTCCAAGCTCCGATTGTACAGGAGGACGAGATCGCCCTTCCGCAAAGGGTCACGCAACCGGTGAGCGCAACGCTCGTCCCAATAGCGGACCGACTTCGCCCGAGATTCCCGCAAGCGCTTCGCCGCCTTCTCGACAACTTCCTCTCGTCGAAGAAGTTGTTCCGCCCGCGCTTCCAACAATTCTTCTGAAGTTTTCACCTTCCACCAGTCGATAGCGAGATAAGTGAGCATCTCGATATCGACCGGCAACACAGGCTGTCGCCCATACAGGAGTTTGTACGCTGAATAACCGGTGCCTCGCTTGGTTGAGATCCGATCCGCGAAACGGACTGCCGGAAGGAATTGATGCCACTTCCGGCCGTCTTCCCCGCACATCTTCACCAGCGTGTTCTTGATTGGCTGATGTCCCCGCTCAATCATCCCAGCGCCTTCCGGATAATACTCCGTGACCCTGCCGAACTTTGCCCCGCATGACTGAACCAGCTTCATCAGACTTCCTCGGAATTCCGCACCCCCATCCACGGTGACCAGCCGCACACATCCGAACCGCGAGAACCAGAACTCCTCCAGGAATTGGCCGACCTTGTCCGCCGACAGCTTGACCAAAGTGATGGCCTCGACCCACCCCGACAGATCATCCCTCGCAACGAGTAAGTAGGCGTACTTACCCGCCTTGATGTGGACAACATCCAAGGAAATCCGACTGAACAATGAATCCTCCCCTGTCGGAATTCCCACCTCCTTGGGGAGCGCCGAGCTCCGGCGCTGACACGCCTCACAGCTCCGGACCCAGTCACGGACTGACTTCACCATACCAGGCCACCAGAAACGCTGCCGAACGCGGGCACGCGTCTCCACCTCGCCCCAATGCCCCAACTCCTCGTGGAGGCTCCGAAGGATGACTTCCTGGCTCGCTCGACAAGTTGCCACCACCAGCGGTATGGGAGACCGCCGACGCCAAAGTTGACCTTCCCGCACGAAGAAGTTGACGCTATTCCAACGAACCCACACTTTCAGTTCGGTTGAAGTATCATCAGGGAAATTGAGGGTACTCAGGTAGGTCTCCATCAGCTCGTACTTCCCGCTCTGGCGAAGGGGAAGTTCGATGCCGACCGTCGTCGCGCCCGCTTTCATCAGCCGTTCTTCCACGTCCAACGCCTCCGCTGAGCGGAACCGCTCCGCTCCCTCCTCTTCCGCCACTCTCGACAATGCATCAGGCATTGTGAACGCCTTCCCCGGAACATGGACCACTTTGAAAGAAAACAATTGAAGGTAAGCCACCCATCGAGTCATTGGAGCATTAGGGAGAGTAGGAGAGTTGATCATCCTCGCCAGCGCTTCCGCATCAACTAGGAGTTCGAAGAACACCCCCCAAAACACGTGTTGCAGCTTCCGCACCACCTTGGTGACCCCGCACAGCTCAAGCTTCGGCTGGGAGTATTGCGACTCGGTTTCCGTGAAGGTAATCGACTCGTAAAGAACCGGCCGATCTTTCCCGTCCTCCTCCTGCGTCAGCACGCCTCCCGCACCGAATTCACTGGAGTCAACCGCCAACCGAATTCCCTCCTTCCCGTAATCGAGATCCTTGAGCGTGATCTCCCTACCGACGATCTCCTTCAGCCGGGTGAACGCGCGATCACATTCCTCGGTCCACTTCCACTCAGTCCCCTTGCGAGTGAGCCGCCTCATCGGGCTTGCGATCTCCGCAAACCGCTCGATGAACATCCGCACATAACTACACAACCCTAAAAACTGAAGGATGTGAGTTACGGTTTTCGGAACTGGCCACTCCAAGACTTTGTTCAACTTAGCCCGAGTGATGCTCCTCCCGCGAACTGAGACTTCATGACCAAGGACCTCCAAAGCCGGAACGCAGACCGCAAACTTCTTCCCTGAAACCGTAAGACCCGCGGTTTCGATCCGGAACAAGATCCGCTCCAAGGTGACCGCATACTCCCAAATGAAACGCCTGATGCCTGGGTTGTCCACCAAGACAGTTCCGCCGTAATCCGACTTCGGTCCCTTGATCCCCGCGTCATCAATGAAGATCTGGACAAGATGAGGCAAGTCGTACTCGAGGATCCACGCCATCTGCGCTTGGTACACTGCTACCGAGTTGGCGGCTCCCTGCGGAAGACGAGTCAGCTGCATACGCCCCAACCGAGTCTCGAAAGCCGTGAGTGGCCGCGACTCGGGGTCCAATTCCCGCTGATCGTACCCGCCCATGACATCAACCAACCCATAGCAAACCCGCCCTGCCATGGACTCCACGAACTCATCGACGCGCGGAGGAAGCCCTGCATCCAGAATGGTAACGGAATTCAGCCTCTGAAGATCATGAACAATCCTCAAACTCGTCCCATCTTGTTTCAGGACCGGAAAAATTGGGCTGGAGTAGCTTGAGCAAGACTGCTCGTACAACCCCGTCCGCACCCGCTCCCGTACCAACTCCGTGAAGGTATCGCGAATGGTCGCCGGAACCGGAATTGGCTTGATCTGCCACGGTTCATGGGGTATCACCGGAATCCGACTTTGCGGCATTGGCTCATTCCGCGGCCTAACCTTCCGCGCCACCGGCTTGTACTTTGCCCCGCCCGATTCCACCCTCCGTAGAACGACCCCTTCTTCTGCTGAGATCCTGTGGACTGGGAAACCAAAGACTCTCGATTCGCTCACGACCGTGGCACAAGGTAGGGTTTCTCGAAACGTAGTAGATACCCTTGGCGGTGCACAATTGGGAGGACTTACTTCTGCACTGTTTGCCTCCGCCCCAAAAGAACCTTCCTCCGCTCTTCCCTCCAAAACCTCCTCATCCTCCTCCCAAACCTCCGTCGCCTGATGCGGACCGAACTCCCGAGGTTTCCACCTATGATCGGGCGGAAAAGGATCGCTCACGTATGTGGCACTCGGTAGGGTTTTTCGAACGGTAGTAGAAACCCTTGATGGTGCACAATTGGGAGGACTTACTTCTGCACCTTTTGCCTCCGCTCCATCGTGTTCCTCCTCCGTCCCCTCACTCCACACCTCCACTTCATCTTGCGGACCGATTTCCCGATAACTCCGCCTATGGCCTGACGAAACGGAATTGCTCACGTACGTGGCACTCGGTAGGGTTTTTCAAAAGGTAGTAGAAACCCTTGGCGGTGCACAATTGGGAGGACTTACTTCTAGACTGGTTGCCCCCGCTCCATCGCTTTCCTCCTCCATTCCCTCTCTCCAGACCTCCGGTTCCGAGTGCGGACCGACTTCCCAAGATTTCCGCCTATGACCAGACGAAAGGAATTCGCTCACGTACGTGGCACTCGGTAGGGTTTTACGAATGGTAGTAGATACCCTTGGAGGTGCACAATTGGGAGGACTTACTTTTGGGTCTTTTGCCTCCGCCCCATCATCCCCTATTCCTTCCCGCTCTTTAGGAGTCGACCGTCCGCGCGATGCTAGAGCTGACATCGTGCGGATTGATTGGCCGACACCTACAAACCCCGTGCCAAGGGGGAAGCCTCCTGCTTCTCCCTCCCTCGGCACTCCTCCTCCCCCACCTCCGGCCCCAGCCGGGTCTCCCATCGACCGCTCAATGGCCAACAGATCGTCGTCACGAACCGTCGCCCTCGGGAGTCCGCCACCGAAAGGACCTCCTCCTTGCGGACCGAATCGAACCGAAGGCCGGCTCGGAAGGCGAACAAGAACGGCCGTCCAAGGATGACTTCGGAGGACCTCACCACCAAGAATGAGACCCTCCGTCTGGTCTTTGCCACCTCCACCCACTCACTCTCCACCACACCCGCCACCTCGCACTCATGGCCGCCAATTCCTTGCAAGCCGATGTTGGCTTGTCGGGTAACGAGATCCGAGTCTTGCGCCACCTCCGCCGGCAAAAGGTTGACCATCGACCCGCTGTCGATCATCGCCCATACTTGCTGGTCCCCGATGGTCATCTGAACATAACCAAGGGGGCAGGAAATGGAGTCCGACGGGAACTCCTCCGGATGGTGTCGGCACGAATGTTTGGCCTCCGCTGAACTCACGTCGAAGGCCACCTGATTACCTTCCGCCTTGAGGCCCGCACTCTCCTTAAGAGACGCTATGAGCTCTTCCGCCATTAGAGGGGAAACCGACGCCAATTCCTTGATGGAAAGAGTCAGCGGGCCATCCCCGTTCAGAGCGCGCTTGGCCAACTCCGCCGCCTTCTTTTTCCCGGTGGGCACTTCCACTCCTCCAGGCTGCGAAACTTCCTTCGCCTTGCCCTTCTTTGGAGGATCCACATCCATGCGGTCGTACCCGCCATAGCGGGCCGTCACCTCATCGGATTGGATGGCCCACACCTCTGATTGGACAGCCGGGGGAGTCCATCCAGACGTCCCGACAACTATACCCATCGAGGATTTGACCTCCGCCTTCGGGCCTTCCGCCGTCTCCCCCTGCCCTGCCGCCGCTGCACAAACCACGTCGCGCGGCACGGCCGCCTCAATTGGTTCACGCGATCTAGGGAAGAAATAATCGCCGTTATAGATCCTCACCCGCCTACCGTTTAAGTCGTCCGTCAACTCTTGACATCGAGACTTATAATGGGTATTCGACCCGCAATAAGTGCAATGAAGCCCCGGAGGCCCCGCACGCAGAGGACCGCTCCGCTGACCGTCGGCCGGTGCCGACGCTTGAGGCTGGGACTCCCGTTGAACCGTCTTCTGCATGAACAAACGAAGCTCCTTCAAGGTGTCAGCCAACTCCGCCACTTCAGCAGGCGCCACCGGCGCCGTGTTCCGGGAAGGGGCGTTGATAAACGCACGCCAACGGCGCACGCCAACGCCAACCCGCACGCCAATTTTTTTTGGCGTGCGGGGCCTACACGCCATTTTTTTTGGCGTGTAGGGTTTACACGCCAAAAAAAAAGGGCGTGTGAGACCCACACGCCAAAAATGGCGTGTGGTTCCCACACGCCAAAAATGGCGTGTGGTTCCCACACGCCATTTTTTTTTGGCGTGTCGGCCCCGCACGCCAAATAAAATTGGCGTGTGGGCCCCGCACGCCAATTGTTTGGCGTGCGCTCTCACACGCCAAACAATTGGCGTGTGGGAGCGCACGCCAAATAATTGGCGTGCGGGGCCCACACGCCAATTGTTTGGCGTGCGGGTCCCCCCTCGCTCACATAATCGAGTGGTAGGGACCACTCGATTACGTGAGCGAGGCCGGCTGACGAGGTTATACAGCCTCGTCGGCCAGGAGGACTTCCTCCTGGCTGACGAGGTTGTATAACCTCGTCGGCCAGGAGGAAGTCCTCCCGGCCGACGAGGCTATACAACCTCGTCGGCCAGGAGGACTTCCTCCTGGCTGACGAGGTTGTATAACCTCGCCGGCCGGGAGGAAGTCCTCCCGGCTGACGAGGTTATACAACCTCGTCAGCCAGGAGGACTTCCTCCTGGCCGACGAGGTTGTATAGCCTCGCCGGCCGGGAGGAAGTCCTCCCGGCTGACGAGGTTGTATAACCTCGTCAGCCGGCCTCGCTCACGTAATCGAGTGGTCCCTACCACTCGATTATGTGAGCAAGGGGGGACCCGCGCGCCAAAAAATTGGCGTGTGGGCCCCGCACGCCAATTATTTGGCGTGCGCTCCCACACGCCAATTGTTTGGCGTGTGAGAGCGCACGCCAAACAATTGGCGTGCGGGGCCCACACGCCAATTTTATTTGGCGTGCGGGGCCGACACGCCAAAAAAAAATGGCGTGTGGGAACCACACGCCATTTTTGGCGTGCAGGTCTCACACGCCAAATAAAATTGGCGTGTAGACCCTACACGCCAAAAAAAAATGGCGTGTAGGCCCCGCACACACCAAAAAAAATTGGCGTGCGGGTTGGCGTTGGCGTGCGCGCTTGGCGTGCGTTTATCAACGCCCTCCGGGAAGAGATCACCGGCCCGATTCCGGTCGAGATTGCCACTCCCGAATTCTCGGCCACCAACTCCATCATGTCGAACTCCGCCCGGACCGCTCCCCTAAGCGACGCCAAGTCGGGCAACAGGGTCCCTCCATCCCTCGACCGCCGAATGAGGTTCTGATCGTACAGCCTCCGCTGCACCCGCTCCTGAACCGGCGTGGCGAGCCCCTTGAGGAAGCTCCGCTTGACCGACGCCGGCTCCCCAATGATCACCTCATTGCGATTAAGGTACTTCACGATGCGATCAAAGGAAGGACGTACTCATCAAACGCCCTTCGATCGTGGACCCCACCTGATGCCGCCTTGCTCGACGCGAGATTCTCCAAATCCGCCTCCCGATACCGTTGCTGACGCGGACCCCACTTCTCCAAAATCTCCTCCCTCAGACGCTCCCAGTTCTTCGCCCGTACCCCTCCATTTCCTCCACATCACGCAACTCTTCTTCGGACTGAATGAAGTTGACGATTTGACAAACCTTGTCGCCGTCCGACGCCCCTTCGGTTTCCGCCGCCAATTCAAAACGACTCAGAAATCAATCAACCGCATCGATACTGAATTGGACTGCGGGAAAATCCCGCGGCCGAATCTTGACGCCCGTCGGTGGGTCCGACGCCAACCCTCGCCTCCTCACCCCTACCGGCGCTTCACCAGCCGCCTGCTTCCCCTTCCGATTCTCCTCCGTTCCGTCGTCCATGTTGACCTCCGACGTGATGCCGTAGGTACCCAGACCTCCCCCCTTCGGAGGGGGAGGGACGAACTTGGCGGGAGGGAGGGTGAACTTGGAGGAGGACGCTCCGCCCGACGCAGTCGTAGGAAGATAAGTGTCAGAACCACTCATCCTCGAAAAATGATAAACGATATATAAAAAATAAAGAAAAAGACAAATGTCTTGACCCGTCCGCAGGTTGGAAACAGAAAGAAGTTCCCGGCCAGACCCCCAATATGTGGAAATAATGACGACCTCGGTAACAGAAATGTTAGGTTGCCCTTCTTCCTGGTTGGTTCCGGTGGTTCTTTGATTTCCTCTGCGGGATAAACACTGTCAGCGGATATCAACTGGTTTCCCTGCAACACCTGATACTCAGCAAGGGGACCGTTCCTCTTGCGTTCGTCGTCCTGATGATGCCCTACGCAGTTCCGCTTTTCCGCACACGCTGAATAATCGCTGAGAGAACTCTAAACACTGAGATTTTCTTATGTACGCCGTAGTTGATAGCTATCTACTGTGATGATAAGATAAGATAAGAATCCCGCAACCCTGGTACAACATTCTTTTTATACAACAGTCCCCCGATCATGTCCCGCATTCCCCGGTACTGTCCCTGGAGCCCTACTTGCCTGTCTCCTTAATCCCGCATCGCACCGCAGCCTGTCCCCGACTACTATACCCCGTTGACCCCCGCAGCCGTCTATCGCTTCCCTGCGCACGACCCCGCTTCTTCTGCCCCCGCTCCGCTTGCGGCCTGGCGCCCCGAACCCCGTGGTTCCGCCCGGTCCATTACGTTGCGCATACTGAAGCGGTCTTCGTCCGCTCGACCGATCGCCCGCGCCAACTATAGAATGTCACATGCTGCGCCCTGTGCTTTTCCCCGCGGAATGTCCGATGACATTTGGTAGATACCCCCTTACCTCAGCCTCAGTCTGCCGCTGAGCCCGCGGCTGCGGGCTCAGCTTCAGTGCTGCACCTCTGGTATATAAGCTCTCCCACAACGTTTCTGCCTTTGTCCCGCGCTCACCATCAAACTTGTTGGGACATGCAATCTTTGGTCCGCGGAGTGGGGTGGGGATGGTTGGTCGGGATGGTTGGTCCCGTTGTGCTTTGGCCGCTTTCTGGAAGGATCATTCATTTTCTCTTGCTTGAGTCATCTCCTCAAGCTGTTGTTGGAGTTGCTCCACGTCATCCATCTTTTGGGTGCGGATGAGGTTGGAGTTGCTTGGGTTATCTGTTTGTCAGGTTTGTTTGGGTTTCTTGCCTTTGTCTCCGTAGTGTTAGATCCTGCAATATGTTATGGTCTGATCTGGGGAGAGGAAGGCACTGGGTTCTGGGGTTTCTGGGGTTTTGGGATCCTATAATGTAGATTTCAGGATGAGGGAGGGATGTGGATCCTTGTCCTGACAGACTATATAGTGGCCTGTCTGTGACATGTACGTGATAGACTATCTACATGTGGTGTGGGCTCTGGTGCGGGCGGGCCCGCAATACGGCTCATGAAGCCGAGGTCCCTCTGGCAATTTTCATTTCAAAATCTTGACATTTTGCAAACCTACTTTGCGGCAATCTATAGTGCTTTACCTTATGTCTTGTTTTTCTGTTACATTTTCTCTTTTTTCCTTTTGTTTCCTTTCTTAAATTGTTCTCATGTCCACTCAGTTGCCATTGCATAAGGCTGTTAGGTGGTTATGTTTGATCATTGTTATACGGGTTGTATTTCCTTGTTGTTGAAGCTTCTTAGATTCATAGTGTGCAATTCCTAGGCCAAATTTCACTATAAAAAAAATGGTGTTGCAAGCGCCGCTGGGCACCAACCCAAGTCCCGCTTGACACCGCACCAAGAGGGCTTAGGTTGGTGCCCAGGGGGCTTGATTTTCAATGTTGTGCGGCCCCCAGATTTTGGCAGCCCAAGTCCCGCTTGTCCAAACCCAAGCTCTGGGCCAATCAATACATTCCTTGAATCTTTGTCATTTCACAACAAGGTAAGTATCTTCTTTTTTAGTTTTATTTTTTTCTGGTATAAACAATGTTTACATGTTTAAAAAATCAAATGTAGAAAAATACTAGTGAAAAACAAGAAAAACTTTAGCAAAAAAATTGATAAAATAATTTTACACACTTATGAGGTGTTGGTCACTTGTGGCAGGCGTGGCACCCTCACTTGGGTTTGGCCAAGCAAGGCTTGGGCCCAACCCACCCCAACTTGGCTATGTGCCAAGTGGGGGTTGGGAGTGTGCCACACGAGCTTGACAGTTGGCCAAGCGGGCTTTAGGGTCGGCCCAGTGCACTTGGCCTTTTTTGGGACAAACCTGGGTGTGTGCCCATATGGGCTTGCAAAACCATAATTAAATTATGAGTAGGGGAACGTTACATAACATGAGGAAGAAATCATAATTCTGTCTTCAGGAACAAGAAAGCCAATTATGTACATGATCTTCATCTATCAATCAATTCATCCTATTCTGATTTGGTGTACTCTATTAAACAGTATCAATATCAACTAACCCTGAAGGAAAAAAAATCAAGCATGTTCCTTGCGTTGAAATGCAAAAAATATGAAGAAGCTGGTGGTGCAACTTGAACCATTCTCAACAAAGCATCAATACACAGTCTGTACAACAGCACAGTGATTGTACAGAAAAAAAACCAACAGCTCCACTCATGGAGAATACCAAATCTAACATGGGAGAAGTTGAGCTATTTTTTCTTACAGTGTGTGTCTTGTTTTTATTTTTGACCCTGAACTCTTCTTCAATGATAATCACCAAAGATGAAAAGATTTGGTGACCAGAAAATGCTCAATTTACTCACATTTCTGATTTTCATATGCAATAGGTCGACATAAATCAAGAAGTCTAGTAAGTAGTGTACTCAGATCAGCAAAGTTTTGTGAACATCTAATTTGGGCCTTGAAAAGGGACCAACCTCAGGTCAAGAATACAGTTGAAAATATTTAGAATAGAGCTAATTTAATGATTCTGGCACCAGGAAAAAATCCAGTCACACAATAGAAAATGAAATGATGCATCTTTGATCCCAGCTCCAAATCTTCTTTTGGTCTCCTCCACCAGAATATCTCAGCAACACAGGGGTGCAGCTCAGTTCCCAATCTTATGCAGGACAGGACAGCCAGCTGTTCCTCAGACCTGGCCCTGGCCCAGAATTTACCAGAAATTGAAGGTGGTATGTACTCTCCATTATAGTCCATACAGGTTGGTGAAACTATTGAAATCCCATCCATCAAGGGGAGTGAACACTCCCCATTATTAAAATTGACTGCTAAAACCTGCAGTAATTCTGGTCATCAGAGGAAAACCACATGATATTGGTCTCCCAAACCAATATTACATGGCTGGGTTCACCAATATATTGCAAAAATAATTTTATTGGTTGGCCCCACCAATACAAAATTATTTGTTGAGACATGTACCCTTTGTGTATCAAACTCTGGATTAATTTTTTTAAAATATAGGTAACACCACTGTGGTGTAATTTGACAGTTTAATGATGTTTATTACTCTCTCTATAGTGTCAAAACTATAAAAAGAGGAAAAAAAAACTCTTTATAAATCTCAAGTTTGGTATACAGACCATTAAATTGGAGAATTATTACATATAACCTGATAGGTTTGGCTATATTTTGTATTTTTGGGTAAGCATAGTGATATAAATTTCTATTAAGAAATTCATGTGATTGGCTACTGTCAGAGGCTTTATTATTGCAGAAACTTATCTATAGGGAATATTTCAAAGCCCGGTATGGGAAATTCTAAGGTTACTTGATACTTATAGACTTTCACACTGGATGCAGCTGTATTTTACATGGAATTCCAGCTTGAAATTCTCATTTTTCAAAGCACACCAGATAAAACACCTCATGAAACTAGACCAGCAGCACAAAACTGCCAGAATGATTGCTTAGTTTAAATTCATCCCAGCTAAACTCAACCAATTTGAAACAGAGAAATATAAATGTGAGGGGTCCCCTGGGTTTATATTTCATCAATTGAGACTAAACAAGTTTTGATTGGTTCAGTGCATCCCAGTTCAACTGGGATAGCTCACCGCAGCTTAGGCTAATCATGCTGGCAGTTAAAATTTGTCACATTTAGATATAAGAAGGTGATCTCTCTTCATTCATTGCCCAGAAATCAACACAGGTCATACCAAAAGAGTTGTTTTACCCAACAAAATCAAAATAAATGATCACATTTAACCTCTCTGCCACATAAACAATTAAATATTTGAAATACATAGGAAGAGTCCACAGCCAATATGTTTGACTTAATTTTGATGGAATTCCCCAGTTGATGGACTTTGGGACGGTGAAATATTTTCAGATAACAGAAATAAGCTTGCGGGTGATGCACCTTTTGTTTTTAAATGAAAACTTGACAGATGTTTTGATGCCTTCAGCTTTCTCAAATAAAATGATACTCATTTTTCATCACACATGAAACCATTTCTTACCAAGGTTCTGATACATGGACAATATGATAAATTTCAATAAATTTCTAACACTCTGGGTCTTTACTTCTTTGAGCTCACATGTCTCCCTAAGAACATCAGCCTAGTTGGAGAAAGATTCCAGATCCAGAGGGACCCTAAAGATCTTGTAAATTGGGGAGAACCAAACCCTCAATTTTAAAAATACTTTTGATATATATTTTCATATTTTTTTTTGCAATTATCTTGAATTAACAAAATACCAGAAAAGTGGCCCAAACTTGTGGCAAATAGTGATTGTACCACCAAATAAAGCCATTTTACTTTTTGAACTTTCATTTCTGTAATTTTCAGGTGTGATACTGGTCCAGGAGATATCTGAAGCTGACTGATTTTTTTTTCTAGGTTTTAATTTCTCTTTCCACCCCAGGGAATTTTGGGTGTTGCATTTTATTCATGCCCTATTTTTTCATAATCCCCCCATTCACTTCACTTCTCTTATTTTAAATTCTGCACTCCCTACGTGTGAAATTAGGCTTCTGAATTTCTGCCATAATCTGGTTGATTAATGGTATTATTTTTCAAAGCTAGGGGTTATATTTTGAGCAGGTAGATTAGGATATCACCAGTCAGTCAAAGATGGGCAGTAATGATGGGGCCAGACCCTTAAAAATTCTACATTGCAAGATGTGTATAATGTGAATCTTACAGACAGATTTTCACATACACTGCAAGAACAATTGGGTAGGGCAGTGTCATCCAGCTTAAGTTTTTTGAAATTAAAACAAATCAAGACTAATGATTCTCAAATGGAAGATATGGTTTTGAGGCTCCTTGGATTTTTTCTTTCTGTTTTTTCTCTTCTTTTTTCTTGGATTATCCAATTCATGCATAGTTTACATTCTTGAGTGCTCAAAGTTGTTCAAATTAAAACTTATCAATTATTCTGAAATTGTGTTGCAGTGAATGGTAGAAACCCTCTGGAACATTTTTTGGTCCCCAGAATAGTACTATGTTTTGGATTTTTTCATCATCAATTTAATTAATTTATGTTGTTTGAGTGCTGCACTGAAAAAGAATCATATAAAATGAGCTTAAACTTCCCAAGAGAAATTCCAAAATTGTCTCAATAAATTCTCAGAATTTGAGGCTTGATCAAAATCCCCTTCTCTCTAAATTTGGTATACAGACAGCCCTCAGATAAAGTGAAAGCCTCCAAGAGGAATTTTTATGACCAAATTTTGGAGTGCCTTGAAACAGGCTGGGATAATTCAAGTTAGGGGAGAGGCCCTGCTACACAACTGATTGATTACTTCAAAACTTGAAAAAAAAAGGTATTCATCATTTAACAAAGGGTCTGCAGTAATTACTTAAAGCCACTATGTTTGATTCATGTTTTACAAATATCTTGGTAAGGTTTCAGTGAAATGTTAGTAATAATTTTTGCTCAGAATCAATAAATCAATTGATGAGACAGGATACCCTACTCAAGATTCAAAACCTGTAGGATTAGGTAAAACTTGTTTCCAAACACTCAGTTCCAGAGAGAAGATTAAAAATTATCTTAAAGAAACTGATGATTATTTTCCACATTCCCAAATCTCTTTAACACCCAGAATTCAAGCTCAACAGTGATGATAGTTTTTTGGAAAACCCTGCTTATATCCCTGCTTAACTTGTGCAGCCCTCCCATAAAATGCTCTTTTCCATTTCAAGGGCTTTCTGAAGTGAGACAGGAAATCTCACAGGGTGACGAAAAGCACTCTTTCCAAATTCATACATCTCCCTACTTCTCACATGGATTACTGATAAAACACATGGTTTTTAGGAATATTGTGAGCCACAAGGAGCCTTTGCTTTGTTTGAGCCTGACAATTCCAACAGTTCTCAAACCTATAGATGCTGAGCCAGCTCAAACCAGCTTTGAGGGAGGTAAAGCATTTCAAGGCAATGTTCACCAATCACAAGGTGTGTCTCATTTTTTCAACTTTCTAAAATTCATCTTTTGAAAACGTTTGTTGGTCTGATTTTTGATAAAAAAACCATGAATGCCATCAATGATAAATTATTTAACATTGAAATTTCATGTGGCATTCTCAAACCCAAGCTCAATATGTTTGCAAAAAAATTATATCATCAACCAGAGAAATTGAACAATTTGATTTTATGGGTGACAAATACTGCTGCTCTAAAATATGTAAAAGAAGATGCAAAGTTGCTTACTAGAATCCAAAAACCTGGGAGAGATAGGTTTAAGAAATAAAAAATCCAGTATGCACTCACAACCATATGATTACACATCTACAATTAGTCACCAGAAAGAAAGAGTAGAGCCAGATGGCCTTCCCAGAAACAATCAAATTGGTAACATTCCTTCATTTTGAATAGATTTTGGCAGTTAAAAAACTATATTAACAAGAAGATAAATCCACATTACCACTTTTTTTCAGAGCTGAATCATCCAGAGGCATCTCATAAAAGGCAAAAGATTCTATGGAATAAACAGGAATTTAATTCTGGAAATAAATTACAAACATTGGCTTCACACGTGGACCAACTTCTTGGTTAGTTTCCATCTTTTTTGTGAAATTTTGATTTTTATGTTCTATTGAAATTTCAAATGAGACAATATCTGAAATATTAGTAAACTGTTGAGGGCTCTAACTGCTATGAGTTTGTAGACAATTCTTCAAAAACTGTAAAACTTCAACCATGGATAGTCCAATCTCCAGAGTTAATTCAAGGAATCGGAATGTATCAAAGAATTCATCCTCAAATGGTTGAAATAAAACCCTTTTTCCAATCTTCCAATACATATGAACACTCAGTATCATATATGCCAGTTTCTCATGTGTCCTTGACAGATAACTTGGGTGGAGTTAGTACAAGTATTCTTGAAGCAGTTCCCAAATATACAAAAACTCACAGTAAAGGGGTGAAAAGGAAAATGAGGGGAAACACAGTTTTTAGAAGACCAAAAAAAGATCCAGGAGAAAATTTGATTGAGGAAATGAAAAATTGGATGTTCATTTCTGGGGCTTCACTCTATCTTGTCACCCCTAACCACCAGAGTTTAACTCTGACTTATCAAAAAGAAAAAAACTGAATTTACTGAGAGATTTTCTTCAAGAATGAAAGAGATAATCATGGAGAAAAGATATTTCCCAATGAAAAATATAAACTTATACTTGTTACAATTTTTTGATCTTATTTGGTTTATTAATCTTAGACTCCTTGGAAGTTTAGGAGCTCTGAAACCAGAAGAATATTTAGAAAATATGGTTGCATTACAAGAGTGGATTCTCAGTTTCTTGGATAATAAAATGCACTGATCTAGAAAGAAAAACACAATATTTGATCTAGAAGGAAAGGAAAATTTGATCTTGATTGATCCAAAATATAACACATTAGTTCAATTCCTTGAAGATTCTCTCATCTCAGAAGGAAATGATAACCATTTTTCAATTATACAAAGGTCAAGAACTAAGGGAAATGCATTAGTGGGAGGAGTATCTGAACAACAATCACTACTTTCCAAAGCAGCTACATATTTCACATTATGTTACTACAGAGAAGCAAATGAATTGAAGTGGAAAAATGTTTTTATTACCAATGATACATTCATCTCACACATAAGAAGGATCCAAATTGATCCCATGCATTCCAGATATTCACCTGAAAAATCAAGCACAGGTCTTTCCAACCTCCAACTACTTCCTTGGGGTAACAACAAAGAAATCAAAGGAGAACCACTTTGGAAAGATTATAAAATGCCCAGGGTATATCTAACCAAACTGGATATATACTTTAGAAAATTACCATACAATGTAAACAAGAGAGCCTCAGATGAAGGTCTAGAATCCATTTCTCAAGATTCATTGAATATAATGCAGTGTCTTTTCAGATCAAAAAAGGGTTGTGTGATTGAAAGATGGATTGGACATGAAGAAATAAACTCAATCATTTCCTTTATCAAAAAGGAAAATCTGCATCCAAATGTTTCTTTACATAAAGTGGGATTATTTCACAGGTTTATCTGGATACTCAATTCATTTTTTATTGAATCCTTAGGTCATTCAATTAGTACAGGTTTGGAAGATCCAATTTTCATGAATGAACAAAATGAAATGCTAAAGGGACTCTTTGAAGTTCTCACAGCAACGTTTCATCCTCAGGAAAATTCAACTTCCACCAGCCACCTGGGGGGCATGAGGGGGGATTGCAAATTTCAAGAAAAGAATAAAATTCAAGAAGGAATATTTGATTTGATAACTAATGAAAATTTAAATGGAAAAAAATTATCAACCCCAAATTACAAGCTTGAAGATTTTTCTCATGAGGAAACATCAATTTTTTTGAAGTGGGCTTTGTTATTCCTGTCATATCATTACCGTAAAAAAAATTCTCCCAAATGGTACACATTACTCCTTCACACTTCAAATGGTTCAGGTCATGATCAACCAATTGTTTCTGACGTATTTGGAAGGATTGCCCAAAGAGACTTGAATCCTACTTATAAGTTCAGGTTCAAAGTAAAAAGTTTACCTCAAATCAAAAAAATGCAATTGATACCATGGAATGCTCCATTTACCTTAACTGCTTTAGAGCATGCAAGACTAGGCACTATGTTCAGTAAAATTGAATAATGAATTGAATAATCATGCTATCCCGCAAGCATTTCAAATCTTCACTGCCAGCATAATTGCCTAGGATGAAGTCATCCCAGTTAAACTGGGATGCACTCAACCAATTTAAACTTGGTTGAAATCAACTGATGAAATATAAATCCAAGGGACCCCCCTTGGTTTTATATTTCATTGGTTGAGGTCAACCTACTTTAAATTGGTTGTTTGCATCCTAGTTTAACTGGGATGAACTCAACCTAGGCAATTATGCTGGCAGTGCTTATACAGCTAAATCACAAAATATTTCTGCTTCCCCTTCTTTTTTTTCCATTCTCCCCCTCCACAAAAATATTTTTCACCCACCAAAGATCAGCAGGCAGTTGAAGGTCCCCCTGCCTGCCTAGTTCAATGTGGTAACCCATTAATGTTCATAAATATCTTCATTAAGACATTAATATCGGAAACTATCATCATTATCATTACAGATTCAGATTCTACACCCCAAGTTATCCCCAGTAACCCTCTTGCAGGATATAAAATTTCCCACAGGAAAATTATTTCAAATCATATTCTTAGTTTCCCCCTTTTTCATATCATAACAGTATTGGCTTATATTTGACACCTTCTAGTATCAGTTCCCATATTGAGCCAGGTTAAATATTTCAACATCACTGCATAGTCCATATTACATGATTTCATCATACATTTCAACTACTAGCATGGTATACTTTGGTGCTGCTTTGTATATCTCACAGTTTATATAGAAAAAAGCTTACATACTACTACCCCATTTAGATTTTACACTGTTCTATATCCTCATAACACATAGTGCACAGTGTCAGCTATGTGTATGAACCACTGGCTTAATGTCTATAAAAAGCCAGGTACTATCACTGTGCTGAAAGGTTATCAGAATAATCACAGGTCTTATTATCTCTCTATAGTGTCCAAACTATGCACAGAGGATAACCTTAATCTTTATAATTGTCTATTTGATATACAAATGAGTCAATCAGGAGAAGACTAACAGCTAACCATATAGGTTTGGCTGTCTTTCTGTCTTTTTGAGAGATTTGTAACAATACAAATTGTTACTAAGCAGCTGGCAAGCACTTGAGCTGATTGGCTACTGTCAGCGGTGGTAGTCTTGCAGCAACTGCTTTATAAGGAATAGTCCAAGGTCTAAGATGGGGATGTTCTAAGATAACTTGATAACTAGTCCAGTAAATAAGGTGGGTTGGATAATAAAGGAATAACACTACTCTAAAAGTAGGAGGAGAATATCCAGTGTACTTACTAATGTGGTACTGGGGGAATATGCTAAGGATCCAATCCTAGGCCAGGAAATGGCCTCCTTTTATATTCTAGAGGTCTTCAGGGGAAGGTTCTAGAATGTTGTTGTATATGCTGCTCTAATGTATTGCAATTCAAATTCACTATGATGCAATGTGAATTGTATTGAATTGAGCACAGTATTTTCTATGTCCCCATGAACTCATGACATGTATGTATAACCAATCACATCATGGGCCAGTTCATTTAATAGAAAAATGGGCCCGGCGTGGTGGGGTAATTTGCAAGTTGGTTAGGATTTGACTTGGGGTGACGTCCTTGAAGTGTTGATCCATGTTGATGTAGGCATCAGACACCAGTCTGTCTAGCTTGGGGGGAAGGAATGGGGGGGACTTGCCGGCAAGGCCAATCTGTACAAGGTTGGAAAAGAGATTCTTCTTGCCCTTAAGGAAGGTAGCTATATGCAAATCAGGTTTGGCCTTGTATCCAGGGTCTTGATAGTAGTTGTCTGGCATGTTCACAGCCTTAAAGGCCGCAGTAGTCTGTTCAATAAGGCCCTGAAAAGAGTCCAAGTGAGCATGCGTGAGAGGATGAGCTGCGGAAATCATTGCTTACCTTGACAATGATAAATGGACTTCGCTCGACAATGCGCTTCTTGGCTGATTTTCGTCCATAGGCCTCAATATCTGGTTGTAGTAAGATCTCACACACTTTTTTGCGAACAAATGTTTGAACTGTCGGAGGGAATAATTCCCTGCCGTTCAAGGATTGCAGGTTGGGATTGGGGACCACTTCTCTGGTCATCTGAGTGTTGAGGCTGATGAGGATAGTCATCAGCCTCAACTCCTCTTCAGGCATCTGGGAGAAAAAAAAACTGTCAGCTAATATGCAAGATGTGGCAATCAGACCTGGAATGTTGAAACTTACATCCAAGAGTCCTTGAGCCCACCAAAGAGTCTCATCACTCAGTCGGAATCGGTCTCCCATTGCCTGGATTTGAGCTTGAATTGATTGAATTGATCTAGGGGTGAGGCGGCGGTCGGATCGAGAAGACATTGATGAATGTCGGTTGGGGGGGAGACTCAAGTTGGTGTCAGATGGGTCGGTCACCTCTGATCCATCCTGTTCAGTGTTGCCTGCAAGTACCACTTTTCGGCGGCGGGCTGGGGTATGATACAGTGAGGGGGAGGGGGGAAGGCGGTTTGTAGGGGGGTTTTGAACAGGTCCTATGTTCCCCTCGCGGGCCGCAGTGGGTCCAAGCCATGCCTCACCTTGGGTGCTCGCCTCCTGTGGCTGCAGCACTTCTTTCTGTGGATGGTTAATGCGGATCGGGGAGGGTATATGGGGGCTGTAGGTGCTAGGAGTGGCGGACCATCCGAGTTGGCAAGGCGGCCAATCTGAATTTGGAGGGGAGGATGAGAGGAAGGGGGGTTAGAGGAAGGGACCAGTGGGTTAGAGGAAGGGACCGGAGGGTTAGAGGAAGGGATTGGAGGGTTAGAGGAAGGTATTGGTGGGGTGGAGGAAGCAATCACGGTATCGTTTGGAGCTGTGTAGCTGTGAACGGGGACACTGGGGTGATAATTGGGAATCTGCAACATGTTTTCTTCAAAACATGTTGCAGTTGGTTAGTAAGGGATGATGATGTGAATTGAGAAGGAGATATGACTTACGTGATGGTGATCATGGATGATACGGCGCAAGAACAAGGGTGTCTTTGAAATCGGTTTTCCAACACGTCTCAATTTCTGGGTAGGCTGAATCAATCTGGTGGAAAAAAAAAAAAATTAGATGCGCTGTTTGACTGATATATTTGTGGTATGTATCAAGGGAGGGGACTTACAATGTTTTGATGGAGGGGGTGGTTGTTGATTGGAGGTGGTTGTCAATGGGGATGCAAGCCGGACTTGGATATCTCCGGCCTGCGGGGCTGGAAGTTCACCTGCTGCCTGTCACAGTGCACTGTCACACAGCAAGTGAAACTTTCACCTGAGTGTGGCCTGCATGGGCTGAAAGGGATGTGGTGCCTGTGACATTGCAATGTCACAGGCATGGCCTGTGCAGCGGGCTGAAAGAGCTCTGGCCTGTGTGACAGTGCACTGTCAATGACAGTACAGCATATTTCACCTGTCTCTGAAATATACTGCACAAAACAGTGTGCACTGTCATTATACAGTGACAGGAAGTTTCAGGTGAAACTTCCCCCCTGTGTGTGAATTGTAATATGCACATCCTGAAATTTATCCATGATACAACAGATACTTTGGTGTGAAACCAAAATAGCAATCTGAAACTTGATTCCAAAATAGCAATCCAAATCTTGTACAAATGTTTTATTTCATTGTTCTAAGTGAGACAAATATGGGCAATTGTATGTTAATGAGTATGTTAAGTGTTTCATCAAACAAGCAAGTATTTTAAGTGTTTGGTTACACATTTGAACAAAAAAACAACTTTTCAAGTGTTTGAACAAACAAGCAAGGCAAACACAAGGCCAAGTAGCTCTTGCCCTCAGGGGGTTATCAAGCCATCATTCCCTCCTTTTGATTTGGTTGGCTACAAATATCACCTGACCAATCTGATTATTACTTTGAACATTATAACTGATTAGAATACCTAATGCTTGGATCATTATAACTAATTAGAATACCTAATCAATTGATCATTATAACTAATTAGAATACCTAATCAATTGATCATTATAACTGGGCGTTGATAAACGCACGCCAAGCGCGCACGCCAACGCCAACCCGCACGCCAATTTTTTTTGGCGTGCGGGGCCTACACGCCAATTTTTTGGCGTGTAGGGTCTACACGCCAAAATAAATTGGCGTGTGAGACCCGCACGCTAAAAATGGCGTGTGGTTCCCACACGCCATTTCTTTCTGGCGTGTGGGCCCCACACGCCAAATAAAATTGGCGTGTGGGCCTTGCACGCCAATTGTTTGGCGTGCGCTCCCACACGCCAATTGGTTGGCGTGCGGGTCCCTCGCTCACATAATCGAATGGGAGGGCCCATTTGATTACGTGAGCAAGGCCCCTCCCGGCTGACGAGGTTATACAACCTCGTCAGCCGGGAGGACTTCCTCCCGGCACGAGGCTGTATAACCTCGTTGGCCAGGAGGAAGTCCTCCTGGCCAACGAGGTTATACAACCTCGTCAGCCAGGAGGAAGTCCTCCTGGCCAACGAGGTTGTATAACCTCGTCGGCCGGGAGGACCTCCTCCTGGCCAACCAGGTTATACAACCTCGTCAGCCAGGAGGAATTCCTCCTGGCCAACGAGGTTGTATAGCCTCGTCGGCCGGGAGGACTTCCTCCCGGCCGACAAGGCTATACAACCTCGTCGGCCAGGAGGACTTCCTCCTGGCTGACGAGGTTGTATAACCTTGTCAGCCAGGAGGAAGTCCTCCCGGCCGGCGAGGCTAAGTCCTCCTGGCCGACGAGGTTGTATAGCCTTGTCAGCCGGGAGGAAGTCCTCCCGGCCGACGAGGCTATACAACCTCGTTGGCCAGGAGGACTTCCTCCTGGCCGACAAGGTTGTATAACCTTGTCAGCCAGGAGGAAGTCCTCCCGGCCGACGAGGTTATACAACCTCGTTGGCCAGGAGGACTTCCTCCTGGCTGACGCGGTTGTATAACCTCATCAGCCGGGAGGAGCCTCGCTCACGTAATCGAATGGGCCCTCCCATTCGATTATGTGAGCAAGGGGGCACCCGCACGCCAAACAATTGGCATGCGGGGCCCACACGCCAAAAAAAATGGCGTGTGGGAATCACACGCCATTTTTGGCGTGTGGGTCTCACACACCCTTTTTTTTTGGAGTGTAGACCCTACACGCCAAAAAAAAATGGCGTGTAGGCCCCGCACGCCAAAAGAAATTGGTGTGCGGGTTGGCGTTGGCGTGCGCCGTTGGCGTGCGCCGTTGGCGTGCGTTTATCAACGCCCTTATAACTAATTAGAATATCTAATCAATATGAAAATGCCTGGTCAGTTGCACATGTTCATTTCTCAGACATTGATTGGCCATCCCTGATGTGTTTTAAATTTTACTGTTCCATGCAGGTTTTCTCACAGTTTTGCATCATGATGGGCACTAGAAATATGTTTGTGATTATTGTGGTGGTAAATCACTAGATTTAAGGTATCTTTGAAGACATCTTGAGTCACCTGGTCATAAAAAGATGAAAGCGGCTTTGGAACAGGTTCCAAATAGTTCTGGAAATGTTTCACAGGCTTCTGCTCATTTATCAAGATGTTCACCTGGAGCCACAAGCAGGATTTACCTGGATGAATCATCAAGATGTTCACCTGGAGCAACAAGCAGGATTTACCTGGATGAATCATCAGGAATTCATAATGAGCCAAGCATTGCCCTGGAGGAATCATCAGACCTTCATCTTGAGCCAACTCATCATGAATTACTGAGTCCTCAGGATTACTTGATCCCATTGGACATGAATGAAGAATCAGGATTTGGGTTTGGTGGATCAGAAGGCAACTCTGAAGATTGCTCAGAAATAAGATTCAACTGGGATCAGTGGTTGATGGATGATCCCTCGTCATCTGCCTTTCAATCTGTGGTTCCTGAAAACTTCAATTTACCAGGAGATGAGAACTTACCAGAAATTGAAGAGGAATTGGAGCCAAGTGCCCAATGGTATCCATTTCCAGAAAAAATGGTATGTCATTTATCTCATTTGGATCATATTATCCATCCATAATCACAGACATGATATCTTTGTTCAATGTTTATTGATGTGTCTGGGAATATCTCTGACATCCTCCTCATTGATAGTACCTCATTGCGGCACTGATGCTTGGCCACTTGCATCATATAATGTCACAAGCCATGTATCACCAAATCCGCTTGTTACTTCAGCTTTTTCAGGTGAATATTCCACACTGGGAAACAATCAGGAGGAGAAGGGAGAAAATACAAAAGATTCTGAACAAAAATATCATGGAAAATCTATCAGTCTTGAATAACAAGTGATATTCACTTAGCTTGAAAGATGTCATCAGTCATGTGAGTCACTAGTACCTACCTGATCTTTTAATCAATTCCATAGGTCCCACCATAATTGATGAAAGATGTATTTTGTGTTAGAATTTCACTGTGGAGTGAATTATATTTTATCTTACAATTTATTCACTTACAAGTTTAATTTAATTTCACATTCATGTAACAAGCCTGTCACTTGTTTTACTTCTATATCAGGCTCACCAGAGCTCTCTAGTTGTCTTTCTCTTCAGAAATAACACCAATTCATCCTTCCCATCACTTCTGATCCTGGCCTTCATTGGCTCAGTCATTACTCTCAAGAGACTCTCTTCATTCTTCATGATCTCATTAAGTGATTACCTCAATTCCATGATCAACTCAAACCTCTTGATTTCACCCAAACTGCCAATGACATAACTCGCCAAATTTGCAGACCACATAACTGGTCCTCAAGGATAAGGGTATTTCAAGTCTTCAAACTGCTGTTGACATAACTCACCAGCATCTCAAATCCAATCTTCAAATAGTGTTAATTGTCTCAAAAACTCATTTTAGATTTACTTGTAGTCCTTGAATTCTTTAACTCAAATTCTTTTATTTTGTTTTCCTCTCAGGAGGTGAGAAATCCTTATGTCAGTAAACATCTAGAGTTCTATCCCCATGAGACATATGGCAAGAAAATTCATTCCCTGAGTCAAGTCAGAAATGGCGTGAATGTTTATCCCGCCATGGGAGAGTCCAGATGGTTGAAAATGGGAAAAAACACTATTAAATCTTTGAAACCATCACACCAAAGGGACCTGGACAGAAAATTGTAGTACCAATATTCTTCTTCAAGGTAGAAAACAAATTACATGCCAAATGTATAACACCAAAGTTGAATGATGCCCCCAGTCAGGAATTTCAATATGGCACACCCAATCTGGCCATAATGGTACCCAGTCATATTGGATACAATTCACCAGAACTTCATACCATTTCTGTGGAACAATTTGACCTGATCTATTCAGAAATGCCAGATATTGATGGAAAGAAATTCATAAACAAAATCAACCATCATATTATTGAAGTTGATGAATATGGCCAGCATTCTTCCATTCCTGTACCTAACCCCTGGAGGAATAAGGCAAAAGGCAAGGTGATCTGACATGTGCCTATTACACTATACTCAGATGATACATCAGGAAACCAATCTAAGAGATGGAATAAACATGTTTCCTATTATTTCACTCTTAGTGGTCTTCCCCCATCACATAGCAACATGGAGTACAACTGCCATTTTGTTTCTACATCTAATGTTGCTGGGCCTCTGGAATTGGGAGATTCAATTGTCCAGAGATGAAGTAAGTATATTCTATCTTGACCAAAATCCCAAAGTATTTCCTGTTTCACTGATATTGCATGAATAGCTCTTTGAAAATTGAAGGTACCTTTGCCTATGATGCCAGTCTGCAAGATGAAGTTTTGATCATGAGTATGGTCCTTTGCTATCTGGGTGACTCCCCAATGGCTGCAGAGGTGACACATACACCCATTCCAGGGAACCGCAAGAATCCGTGCCAAATGTGCCATTTGAGGGTTGATGAAGTTAAAGAAAGGAGTGGTTTGGATTACATTTATTGATTCTTTGGGATAAAAAGCTTACCAGCCCCACGGAGGTGGTATCAAACCGTTCAGAAGACAAATGATGCATGGAATGTACTCAAAACAAAATCCAAGGCAGAATATGACAAACACATGAATGAGTTTGGATTGGTTGACAAACTTCAAGATAAATTGATTGATTGAGACGCAATAATCCTCATTACCGGCAAAGAGAGGCCATTGAAAAAACTGAACCTGACCGACTTTGCAATGTATTTACACACCTCTTAGAGTTTGATGGATGCCAAGACACACCTGTGGAAATTCTGCATGTCTTCTCACTTGGAATTGACAAGTATTTGGTCAGAGACACTGCCAGCATAATTGCCTAGGATGAAGTCATCCTAGTTAAACTGGGATGCACTCAACCAATTCAAACTTGGTTGAAATCAACTGATGAAATATAAATCCAAGGGACCCCCCTGGTTTTTATTTCATTGGTTGAGGTCAACCTATTTTAAATTGGTTTTTTTCATCCTAGTTTAACTGGGATGAACTCAACCTAGGCAATTATGCTGGTAGTGAGACTTCATGGAAAAACAGAAGGACCTTTCCAAGATGGAGGCCCTGTTCAACTCAGTTAACTTGAATGGCCTCAACATCCCTCCAATCCAAGGAAAATACATGGTTACCCACTGGAAAAGTTTTGTAGGGAAGGACTTCAGGACCATAGTACAATTGGCCCCATTTGTGTTTTTTCCATTCATGGATGAATCCCAAAAGAAAATATGGATTCCTTTATGCACAATTGGCAGCTTAATATTCCAGACGTCTATTGAAGACATGGATCAATACATTGCTGAACTTGAAAAACAAATTCAAATATTGATGTAACACATTCTCATGATGACAGCACAATGGGAAAATAAGCCAAAGCTTCACATTATATTACATCTCCCAGACTCAATGAAGCGGTGGGCCACCAACATTATTTGCCACTGAGAAGTTGAGAGCTTCAATGGCCGGCTCAGGCACACTGCTGTTCACACCACCGGCTCAGTCCAGGACATAATATTGCTATCAGTTTCAGTAACTACCATATCATGCGCCTGATCCTGTCAGGTGGTTACATGTTTGACCATAATCCAAAAAACGTATTACCAAGCATCAAATCAAGTGAGGGGAATCTTTTCAGGAAACCCAGCTGTCCAAAAGGCCATGGGATTCAACCCCCAAAAGGGATGAACATTGGAAAATACCCCTGTGTAAAGTCATCCAGAGTGCCTGAAGATGAAGCTGAACCGGTCCAGATTCATTGAGAAGGTATTACCCAAATTCTCAAATCAAAAAGGTCTGTACATTGAGCCTCAATGACAAGGAATCAATTCAGAAGGACTCATTTGTCATAGTCAGTAATATTTGCTTTATTTTTTGATTGGAGATGGTAACATTAAATGTGACACTGATACAATTTGAGAAACCTGCAGGAAGATGCCCATCATGGTAATGTGGGAATATCCTGTTTAATTTCCATTTGGGAAGTCATCCACCCTAAATGTTAAAATCATTAATATAGTGGAATGCAAACTCTGTGGCTTACAAAAAGATAGCTCATTGAGGATAGTAGAAAAAGACATAAAATTGACTTACATTCCTGCATCCGTGTGCCAGTCTTTCTTACCAGATGTGATCCCCTTCCAACCCAAACTGATGATTCTGTATTAATTTTTGTCAGAAAATTATCTGTTGTGTAAATGCCCAACACAACTGCTTTGATGGTGGGTTTCACACAGGGATATCAAACAGATCCAGGAGACACCAACAAGAGGGAACCACTGTTTCACGTGAAGTGCATCACAAACCGTACAACAGCTATCTGTTGAATGCATTCTCACATTTTCACTCTGAAATGAACAGAAGAGTTTCCCACTTACACACTGAATGTATTACAGATCATGACATGCATGAAGCTGCTTCTTCTGGTCAGAAAATATGGAATAATAGTCAGAGCAAAAAGAAGGGAAAGAATGTGGAATCTACAAGCAGATCCAACCACACTCAATTCAGCCCCCAGGTTGAATCTAGATCATTGTATGACCCAAATTATAGCCCTAGTTCTGGATCAAATTATCCCAATTTTAGCCCACATGCAACTCCAATGACATATCACCCCCCCCCCCCTCCCCTTTGGCTTCAAGGTCACCATATCAGTCAACATCAAATCTATCTCAGCAACCCTATTTTAGCCCTCATATAGCTCCAAGGGCTTCCAATAATCCTCAATACCCAAATTATAGTCCTAGAGTTGGATCAAATTACCCTCATTTTAGCCCACATTCAACTCCACTGACATATCAACCCTCCCCCATTTAGCTTCAAGGTCACTGTTGAAATTTCATGTCTCTGTCTTTTTTTCCTTTCACTTTCCACTATGTGTCACTCACATCCTTCTTCCAGATGCATATTCATTACACCTTCTTTCCCACAGATTTTCCCTAGTCACTATAGTATATATGCTGTAGATAGAGAAGAAATAAAGTCATCTGCTTTCTGCGTCAGTTTGTAGTGCGGAGCTTTTTCTTCCCCCACAAGCTAGCAGCCTAGCCCTTTTTGGGCCTCTTTGTCTTCCCCTCAGGTCTCAAGCTTTTTTCCTTGAGCCAAAACACAATCACCTCACTGCCTCAAAAGGCTTCATTTCATCAGTCACCATATCAGTCAACATCAAACCCATCTCAGCAACCCTATTTTAGCCCTCATATAGCTCCAAGGGAATCCAATAATCCTCAATACCCAAATTATGGCCCTAGTGCTGCATCAAGCTCAAGGTAACCCATGTGATCTTCTTCATGTCATGATATGGTCAATATTATTTGTAAAGTATGTGTAAGAATTTTTTATGTATGCTGATTTATGACTAATTACATTATTAACAATCTACATACACCCATGTTTGGTTTAACTTCATTTGTTGTTATAATTTATGGCCAATTGTGTGAATGAAAAAAAAGCAAAACAAATGCAACCATGTTTTGGTTTAACTTCATTTTTTATGATTGATGGCCAATCATGTGAATAAAAAAAAAAAAAAAAATTACACATTTGTACTTCCAAAAATCAGTGTGTGTAATGAGATTATTATTTTCCTCACACCCTTTTTTTTTTTGTAAAAGAAGATAATGCAGAAAACCATTGGAGGTTGACAAGTCGACTCAAGAACCTCGAGTGGTTCTCAAGTTGACTTGAGGACCAGTGAAGGTTCTCAAGTTGACTTGAGAACCCCGGTCTTCAAGTCAGCTTGAGAACCTCATTGGTTCTCAAGTTGACTTGAAGACCCATTTCCACAGGTTTCCCAGGCCAAACCTTAATTGGTCTGAAGCCGCCCTCAAGACCAATTTTTGTCTTGAAGGCGGCTTTTTTCATGTAATCTCCTTGAAGACGACTCACCTGTCATTGAGGTGTGGCCGTGGTTTACTTCAAAGTGGTAGGCAATTGTTGACATCCATGTGAAATCTCTCTACATAGACAGGTTTTCCGCTCTTGTATGACATCACCAACACATGAGCCTGTAATGGCATCATTTTTGGGCACTGCACATCTCTCCAGACCATCTAAACCTGCACTGCCAGCATAATTGCCCAGGTTGAGTTCATCCCAGTTAAACTAGGATGCAAACATCCAATTAAAGTAGGTTGCTCAACCAATGAAATATAAAACCAAGGGGGGTCCCTTGGATTTATATTTCATCAGTTGATTACAACCAAGTTTAAATTGGTTGAGTGCATCCCAGTTTAACTGGGATGACTTCATCCTAGGAAATTATGCTGGCAGTGCTGCAGATGCACCCAGTAGAAGCCCTGACTATATTATCACTTTGATAAACCTATTAGCAATTATTTATCTACAAGATGTTATGTATATCAGTTCTATTGATTCAGAACCACACCCTCCATCAGATTATGACATCTATTTTCAACCGGTTCCAGCTTCTTTCAAATCAGAATTAATTAATTCCAGCTGTTGATTGACTAAGGAAGATAGGGAAAACTACCATTTTAATTCAGAACTCTATTGGTTTCAACACCAAATATTTGTCCCTCCATCCCTTCAGAGCCAAGTGATTAAAACATACCACAAGGGACCAATAGTTGGTCACCCAGGAATAGCTAGGATATTATGCTTGATCTTCCACACATTTAACTTTCCAACAATCCATAAAGATTTGTTGTGAAGCCAAAAACTCAACCAGCTTACATAATCCCCTCTTCGCTATTTAACCTTGGACTTCCCTGCACCCCGCTGTGAGAACTCCTTTTGGGACGGGGGTAGTTCTGTGAGGGGGAAATAGCAGTTATAGTATTTCAGGTATGTATGAATCTATTACAACTGTTAAGGGTGGTTTGAAGACCTGCCCCTCTATTTACTACAAGAGTTAGTACAACAATCACTGCCAGCATAATTGCCTAGGATGAAGTCATCCTAGTTAAACTGGGATGCACTCAACCAATTTAAACTTGGTTGAAATCAACTGATGAAATATAAATCCAAGGGACCCCCCTTGGTTTATATTTCATTGGTTGAGGTCAACCTATTTTAAATTGGTTGTTTTAATCCTAGTTTAACTGGGATGAACTCAACCTAGCCAATTATGCTGGTAGTGAACTTTATTTATTGTTGTGGCTGATAACCTTCTTTTTGTTTTCTTTAAGAGAACTATTTATGTAGTAATCTCTTATCAGACAAAGATCTAATTTCAACTTACAAATAATCAGCAATGGGCTTGATGAAGGGATCAGGGGCGTAGATAGTAGGTGGATTGTTAAAGAAAGTTGTGGTAAATGGAATACAAGGTTTTGTTGGAATTGATGAAGAAACAAGTATTTATATGTTTATGATTTATTCATTTATTTTTTGGATGTAGTCTGAGGAAATGAGTAAAAAGATGTTTTTGGTATAATTTGAAATATTCAAAGTGTTGTACCCTCTTCCTTAACCTTTAGTTAAAAGAGCACATTTTTTCCTTTTGTTTCTTTTGTGTATTTTAAACTGATATGAAAGATTTTGTTGTGGGTCACCTGATTAAGATCACACTATTTATATGGATGAGTAATTTTATTTAGTTTGCTAGCTAGATGATGGGGCGTGGGATCCAAGTGGGATGCTACTGGGATGCTCTCGGGATGATACCTGGATGATTTTCTTTTCTGGAAGGGAACAACCTCCCCTTTATATAGTAAAATGTGAGGGATTTTTGCTGGTGGGATGTCTGATTGAGGTATTTATGCTGGTGGGGTCTCTTCTTCTACGCTGCCTTCATGCGGGGAGTGCATAAAGTGAGCTATTTCTGCTGGTGAGGTTATGTACTTAGACTGTGCCACAGATCATGTGCTGCGTCTTGTGACCTAAAGTGAGCTATTTCTGCTGGTGAGGTTATGTACTTAGCATGTGCCACAGATCATGTGCTGCGCCTTGTGACCTAAAGTGAGCTATTTCTGCTGGTGAGGTTATGTACTTAGACTGTGCCACAGATCATGTGCTGCGTCTTGTGACCAGACACTAAACTATATACTACTTCTATATATATACTATGTACTTATTATTCACTATAATTCTTTTTAACTGTATAACTTTTGATTTAGCTGTGCAAAACCCTAACATAAATGGGTGACTTATAGATTAAATTACCCTAGATTTCAATTATGCAATTATATTGCTACTATTTTAGCTTCTGAAAGATAATGAAAGAATATAATCCTGCTGGATACTTGAAACAGGGTTTGGAATACCACAGCGTGTGGGTTGGCGTTGGCGTACGCTGTTGGCGTGCGTCTATCAGCACCCCGTCGGCCAGGAGGAAGTCCTCCGGGCCGACGAGGTTGAATAGTGTCAGCTTGCTACTATGACAGAGCAACCTGTCACAAGTTTTCTACAGAAATTATTATAAAATACCTAGAAAATCAAATAATAGTTTGAATATTATTTGATATTCTGAATCTACACTAAAATAACCTAGGGTACCTCACTCACAGGTACCCCTAATTCTCACTCCTTCACTATGTAAATTAACTAATAAAAAATAGCAAGTACCTTTCAATAAATGGCACTTGCATTATTTTATGCTTATATATACATACACATATGCTTAAACCCCATTTCCAGTCACGGAAATGAGGTGTTGTGTAAATTGGGGGAGATAGTGTAAATACACCGTGTTTTACTCAAACCCCGTGTACCGCAGTCCGCAGAGCTTGAAGTTCAACCCACGTGACTGAAAGCCCGCGCCAAAGTTGGGATATAAGCCCCCGCGCAAGCATTAAGCCCCTTACAGGCTCTCAGCTTGGCACGCGGACTCCACAGTCACTCAGGTACACCCAAATCAGAAAAACACGCCCCAGTGACCTCATTACATATGTTACATATGTAATGAAGATTACTGGGGACTAAACAATTAAATATATTGAATGGTGTTGTTTATTTATACAATACATTGATTGAACAAACATTACAAACAATACTGTGGCTTATTATAAATACAAATAAGCCACTAGTATTACATCTATAACAAACAGTACTAATGTACTACAGACTGTAAGTCAATGTAAATAAATAAATAAAATAAAATACACTAATAAAATCAATTGGTGACGTGTCATTCAAAGCAGGGGCTGCTGAAGCGTCACCAAGAAAAGAAAAATGGCCAAAATGTGGTCCAAAGATCCCACAAGTTGGCCAATAATACCTACAGGGTCCCCAGGGGGAACTCAAGACTATTTAAGGAGCTCTTCAACCGCCCAAAGAAGGCTCCTCATGCTTCCAATACCCACTAACAACCTTACCCACTTCTTATTAGATATATACATCTTTATAACACAGTCTGGTAAGCTTCTTAGTAGTTATTCTTTAGCCTTGTCTTCCCCAACAACTTCACAGTGCCCATCAAGCTCCACCATCCATCCATCCATGCGCTTCAAACTGTCCAGTTTCACCCAGAATATCCCCAAGATCCCTCAAGGTTTATTACTAGTAAGTAATAACCCTTTTCTTGAAGATATTCCCCCATTTCCATTCCTGGGATTAAACCACCCCTGTTCCAACAGGCCCCAGTGTTCCAGGTACCTAAATCCTCTGCATTTATTTGTAAGATACCTTAGAGGGATCTAAACCACCCCTGATTTATCAGGCCCCTCTGGTTGTTAATTATATTAAATTTATTTAATATAATTATTAACCTATTTTTCTCTCAATTTTTACGTCACAATTCCCCCATATCTTTTGGGAATTGTAACATTGTACCTTACCCAGAGTTTATATACTCTTTCCATCTATCCTTGCACCACCTGTAGCTAGAAGGACTTGTCCTTGGCATCAGGGAGGCTGACAATTGGGGGTCTGGCCGGGAAATTTTCAAATTTATTTTTGAAATAAAAAACCCGTAATCTTTTATTTTTTTTAAAAAATACACATGTAAAAAACCAATAAAAATTATCACCTTTTTATAAAATCCTCATCCTATAAAAATTCAAAAAACACTAACAAAAAAACTGTTTTTTTACTTTATCTTTTTTTCAAAAACCAAACCCAACAAAAAATAACAAAAAATTGTAAGTTTTTCTTATTTTTTTATAAAAATTATTAATACAATAAACATACATACTATAAAAATTCTAAAAAATATTACAGTATTAAAATACTTACAATTCCTTATTTTTTTCCATCTGCGGCGCGTACAGTGAGTTTACAAGAGAACGCCACCTTATTCAGCATTACCTTTGTATTATACGCACTGCCAGCATAATTACCTAGGATGAAGTCATCCCAGTTAAACTGGGATGTACTCAACCAATTTAAACTTAGTTGAAATCAACTGATGAAATATAAATCCAAGGGACCCCCCTTGGTTTTATATTTCATTGGTTGAGGTCAACCTACTTTAAATTGGCTTGTTTGCATCCTAGTTTAACTGGGATGAACTCAACCTAGGCAATTATGCTGGCAGTGACGCCTCAAAAGAGAGGAAGAGATACAAAACTACCGCCCTACAGATTGGGACCTTCTTACCGAAGAAGAACGTATAATCCTCGCCGCTTACCATTCTCACCTTAGAGAAGAAAGAAACCTCAAAGCGGAAATAACTCTTCATAATTATTTACGCGGATTACAACTGAAGAAAGATAGGATAGCTAAGGAGAGATATCAGGAAAGAAGTACGCATTATTCCTTTTCTTTAAAAATAAAAACATCTCTACTGCACTTACTTATCTGCATATCTCTTTTCAGTTGCATCCTTTGAAAAATCTGCCCAAAAGGAAAAAGCTCCCACCGTCGACGCGGAAAACAATACCCAGCCCAGTAAGTTTTATTACATATAAAATACATAATAAAAACTAACCTATAATGGCTAAATCCACCAGGTCGACCAAGCCAGAACTTCAAGGTCTCCTACCCTGTCCAACAAGAACTCGCGGCGGCCAAGGAACTGCACCAGCGCGTCAAGAACCTGAATATGACGAACATAGAGCGCAAAGGCCCTGTCCCAGCCACGCCAGAGGCCACCCCAACTCCCCAGGAGCCAACGACGACGCCCCAAGAGCTCCCGCCTCCGCAAACGGAAGCAGAAACCCCCATGGACGTCGACGAGAGACCCCAAGAGTCGTCGGCAGCTACCCAGAAAGGCCCTTCCACCCCGGAAATCCAAATCCTCTTGAAAGAGGAGCAGATCAGACACCGGGTGAAAGAGCACGTTTCCATTTGGAAACAGTGCCAAGTCTCCTTAAGGCAGGGGCCTACAGAAAAGCTGAGAGCCTTGCTGACTATGGCGCAAGACAGCCAGAAAGCTCTCCAAAAGCTCATCCCCAACGAGGAGATAGAGGCTTATGTGAAAGGGTGGAACCCCTGGGAGGAAAAGAAGATCCACTTCCCCGCGCCGCCCAAGAAGAACACCCTAAAGTTCAAAAAATTAGACAAAGGGAAGAACAAGAGCTCCTCTTCCATAAACTTCGACGACCCAGTGAAGTGGAAGAAAGCCACAGATCTTCTTCTCATTGCGGCCAATCTTTACAAGAATATAGATTAGAGCCTTCTGTAATACTTTCTTTATTTGATTCTATAGAAGCACTCAATAACAATTTAAATACTCTAGATGTTAACAATGAGGCCAATTTAAAAATAATTGTTGATAAAATAGATAACAACTTAGAAGAAATCAAAGATAATATTACTGCGCGCACCATGAGAATCCTACAAACACTGGATAAACCCTTACCCCTTGAGTTACCAGTGCACCACAGTGATACATTGCTGGGGATTAATAAAACTGGTGAGCATCTTAAAAATATAACAAAAGAAATTAACAAAATACAAATGACACCTTAGATGTTCTTGAAGAAATGCAAACTTCCCAAGTAACAATGGCAGAGTATGTTATTAATTCCCTCAAAAAGGATGAAACAAATAACAAATTAGAAGATTTAATCATAAATCTTAATAACAATTTCAATACCAAATTTGAGAAACTAGAAGAACAAGTAAACAACAAATTATCTGTCCTTACTTCTGAAATTGAATCATTGAAATTAAAAGACAATGTAATTTCAAAATTAACAACTATCATCTCAGGTATAGAATCCTTGAAAGAGGAGAAAATAAAATACCATGAACCTCACAGACCCAGTAGCTCATACAGTGAAGAAGAGATGGTTAACCAAGCAACAAACAATTGGAATAAGTATGGTGACAAGGTACCTGACAGTAAACCCACCACGTATCTTGACAGAGATGAAGCTCCTCACATCAATATTAATTCTAATTATTATAACAACAAAGAGGAGAAACAAAATAATCCATATAAAAATCTCCAATACTTGAGTCCCAACATTGCCCCTCAAGAAAAACATAGCGCCCCCAATACCAATAGTGCCCAACCTAGGTATAACAATCCTTTCATGCAGAATAGACCTATGACCAAGGATACCAGAATGTCCACTCCTTAAAGAAACTCTGATATGACTGCTATACACAAACTCATGCCCCCCTTAAAAGATTGGCCCAAGTTTGATGGTAAAGGAGAATATGACCACATGAGTTTCATAGAATACATTGATCATATAGTAAGGACTTATCAAGCTGATGATGAAGTCATCACTTCAAGACTTACTGTACTCTTTGAAGGAATGGCTTCTACTTGGTTTATTACCAAAAGTAAAGCTGTAGGACACCAATCTTGGTCAGTGTGGAAAGAATTAATCAAAGCCCAGTTTGGCACCAGAATTTGGAAAAATGAAAAGGACCAAGCCTTTGAAAAAGATTACTTTGATCCAACCACAGAAACAGCTGCTGAATGGTGTTTGAAACAAAGAAGAAGAATTGAGTGTGTGTATGACAGATTATCTGATGAAGAAGCCAACAACAGATTACTGAGTCAATGTAAAGGAAATCTTGAGAGTATAATGAGATGTAGATTCCCCTCACTAGATGTAGACCTGAAAGAATTCAGTAGTGTATTAAATGAAATGGTGGTCCTTAATGGATGGAACAAGAAGTACATCAGAAGTAACATCCCTGAGAGGAAAGAGTTCCAAAAAGAAACCACCAAGGTTAACCCCACAACTGAAATCCCCAAGAAAACTGCTACTCCTGAGTGTTTTAAGTGTGGAGAAAAGGGTCATTGGAAAAATGAATGTACCAATATACGTAGAAAAGTAAATATGGTAGTAATGAACACTCCATCAGAAACTGAGGAAGACACCCATTCCCAGTTTGAAATAGTCATGAATGAACCTGCTGAAGAAGACTTGATGAGAATCTCAGTTATCCAAGCTGACATTGGGGATGAATTATCCATTAATGCTATACATGGTGACTCTAATTTACCACAAAAATGGGATCCCTCCATGAAGATTGGCCACATATCTGACGCAAAGTTACTCACCAATAAACCTGAAGCTGGTATGAGTTACACCATGGGGAAAACTAGTTATACCACTGTCTTGTTTGACAACAAAGAAATAAGAGTCCTCCTTGACGTGGGAGCTTTCTGTTCTTGTGCCAGTAGTACCTTTCTAGATGAATGTTACCCCAGATGGAGAGACAACTTAATGCCCATGCCAAAAGCCAAGTTTAGTAGTTGAAACTCAGCCATGAAACCTATTGGAGTAGTATCCATACCTCTAATATTTCCTCACTCTAAAGGATCTCTTAGGTTATCTGTTGAATTTGTAGTGTTACAAGATGCAGTATGTGATTACCTGATCCTAGGTAATGATGCTTTCTGTATGTATGGCATAGATATTTTCCAGAGTAAAGATAGATTCTATACTATTGGTGGTGATTGGAAAAGAAAATTCCAAATCTGTAACATTAACATCAAGATACCAGATGCTATTAATAATGTTGAAATCCAAAAAGATCTACTATCTTTCCAAAAGGAATATGTATCACAAGCTGCCGTCAGTGACATCTTAAGTGAGAAACAAAAAATGGATGTGTTGAAAACTTGTTTGAACATAAAGAAGCTTTCTGTACCACAGAGGAACCAATTGGCAACATCAAAGGTCATGACATGAAATTGGAACTCAATATTGACAAACCTTATCCCCCACAGCTGAGGAGACCACCCTACCCCTCCAGCCCCAAATCAAGAGAAGCTCTGGAAACAAACATCAAAGAGCTACAAGAACTCAAAGTCCTGAGAAACAGTTGGACATAATGAACAGGTAGAAGTCACCACACCTGTAATAATTGCCTGGCATAATGAAAAGTCAAGAATGGTGGGAGATTTCCGTGCTCTGAATAACTACACCAGACCTGACTACTATCCTATTCCCAGGATAGACCATTCATTACATAACTTATCTAAGGCCAAGTATATCACCACTATGGATGTACTGAAAGGGTTCCATCAGATCCCCATAGCTCCTGAGAGTAGGAAATTCCTGAGGATTATATGTCACCTAGGGATTTTTGAATACCTCAGAATGCCTTTTGGCATAAAGAATGCACCATCACACTTCCAAAGAATGATGGACTCCATTTTTGGCTCATTCATTAGACAAAAACTGGATGATGGTATATATAGATGACATTATCATTTACTCTGATGACTGGGAAACTCACCTAGAAAAGATCAATATAGTACTCCAAACTGCCATAAAAGCAGGATTAAAAATGTCCATCAAAAAGTGTAACTTTGGATATGGAGAACTTAAAGCACTAGGAAGAGTAGTCTCAGGTCTTTCTCTAGCTATAGACCAAAATAAAGTAGCAGCAGTCTTAATGAAATCCATGCCTCAGAATAGAACAGAAATTATGTCATTTCTAGGTTTCTGTAGTTATTACCGCCAACATGTCCCCAACTTTGCAAATGTAAGTAAAAGCCTCTATGCACTCTGCAATCATGATACAATATTTGAAATGACCTATGATAGAGTACAAAATTATGAAGAGTTAAAGAGACTCCTTACCACGGCACCAGTATTGGCTCAACCTGACTATGATAAACCATTTATACTGTATATTGATGCATGCTTAGATGGTTTAGGAGCAGCCCTCCACCAGGAATTTGTAATAGAAGATAAAACAATGGAGAAACCCATTTTATTCATCTCAAGACAAATTAAGAGCACTGAGAAGAAATATGGAGCAAGTCAAATGGAATGTTTAGCACTTGTATGGGCTCTGGAGAAGTTACATTACTATCTGGAAGGGTCTAACTTTTTAGTAGTAACTGACTGCACAGCTGTAAGAACCTTGATGAATATGAAAACCCCTAATAGACATATGCTCAGATGGCAAATTGCACTTCAGCAGTACAGAAGACATATGACTATCATTCATAAGTCAGGAGCCAAGCACAAAAATGCAGATGGACTAAGTAGATGGGCCTTGCCAAATAACCCAGATAATCCAGCTTATGACCCAGAAGATGAAGACATATTCCCCATCCTAGGAATTCTTGTGTGTGACTTAGATAATGCATTTTATGAATTAGTCAAGAATAGCTATGACAAGAACCCTGAGTTGCTAAAACTAGTAGACATACTTAGAAATGACAACAGCTCAACAGAACTAATAGCCAGTCTACCAGAAGAATTAGCCAAACATTATAAACTTGGAAAATTCAGTCTCCTAGATGGCCTTCTGTATTTCAGGAATAGGCATTCAAGTGTACTAGTGCTAAGTGACCCTTCCCAAATTGATAACATTCTGAAAGAATGCCATGATAATTTTAATTCTGGACATTTTTCTGAAGAAAGAACAGTGGAGAGAATTAAATATACAGCATGGTGGATCAATTGGAAAGAACAAGTACACAACTATATCAAATCTTGTGATGCGTGTCAGAAAGGCAATAAGCAGACTGGAAAGAGATTTGGCTTATTGCAGAAAATATCTGAACCAACTAACAAATGGGAAATTATAAACATGGACTTTGTAACAGGCCTACCCCCAGGAGGATCCTTCTCATATAACTCAGTACTAGTAGTTGTAGACAGATTCTCCAAGAGAGCCAGGTTCATACCTAACCATAAAGATGATACTGCCATGGAAGTTGCCCTGTTATTTTGGAATAGGATTATGGCTGATGTAGGTATTCCCAAAATTATAATTAGTGACAGAGATCCCAAATTCACATCAGAATTCTGGAGGAACCTACATGACATGCTTGGTACCAAACTAGCTTTTTCCACAGCTTATCACCCTCAGAATGATGGGTTAGCAGAAAGAATGATACAAACTCTAGAAGACATGTTACGTAGATTCTGCTCCTTTGGATTTGAGTTTAAGAATCATGATGGATACACTCATGATTGGGTTAGTCTACTACCAGCATTGGAAATTGCTTATAATAGTAGTAAACATTCCTCCACTAAAGAAGCTCCATATTTCTTAGAAAGAGGATGGATACCACGCATGCCCAAAGACACCTTAAATGATAAATTACCTCACCTGCATCCAACAGCCTTAGATTTCAAGAAGATGTTAGATCTGACCCAACAACATGCTAAGAAATGTGTGGAGGAAGCAGTAGAGTATACCAAAGGGAGATGGGATAAAAGCCACAAAGAACCTGAGTTTAAAATAGGAGATAAGATCCTTTTGTCCACTATTAACTTCAACAACTTGGGAGGGAGAAGGAAGCTAAAACCCCCTTTTTAGGTCCCTTTACCATTAAAAAACTTCATGGAAAAAATGCTGTGGAAGTCATACTGACAGAGGAGCTTTCAAGAAAACACCCAGTATTTCCAGTCAGTCTAGTAAAACAGTACCAATCTAGAACTGAAGATGAACCAGTTACTCAACAACCAGTTCCCCTGATTGAGGTCCCACCTTCTGGACAATTGAAAGTACATAAAATCCTGAAAGATAAAAAGGAAAGGATACAGGGGAAAGATACAAGGCTTTATATTGTCAGATATAAAAACCAATCAGCAGACAAAGATGAGTGGTTACCTGGAAATAATATCCCAGATGGAGCAATTCATCTGAGAAATTACAGGGCATCCAAGAGGTCCTCTTGAATTTTTTGTTTTGTTTTTTTTTCTCTTAAAAATAACCTTATCATTAGTTAGGAACTTACTTTTTCCGGGAGACTTATCTTGGTGGTAGGGGATGTCAGCTTGCTACTATGACAGAGCAACCTGTCACAAGTTTTCTACAGAAATTATTATAAAATACCTAGAAAATCAAATAATAGTTTGAATATTATTTTATATTCTGAATCTACACTAAAAATAACCTAGGGTACCTCACTCACAGGTACCCCTAATTCTCACTCCTTCACTATGTAAATTAACTAATAAAAAATAGCAAGTACCTTTCAATAAATGGCACTTGCATTATTTTATGCTTATATATACATACACATATGCTTAAACCCCATTTCCAGTCACGGAAATGAGGTGTTGTGTAAACTGGGGGAGATAGTTTAAATACACCGTGTTTTACTCAAACCCCGCGTACTGCAGTCCGCAGAGCTTGAAGTTCAACCCGCGTGGCTGAAAGCCCGCGCCAAAGTTGGGATATAAGCCCCCGCGCAAGCATTAAGCCCTTACAGGCTCTCAGCTTGGCACGCGGACTCCACAGTCACTCAGGTACACCCAAATCAGAAAAAACACGCCCCAGTGACCTCATTACATATGTTACATATGTAATGAAGATTACTGGGGACTAAACAATTAAATATATTGAATGGTATTGTTTATTTATACAATACATTGATTGAAAAACAGTACAAACAATACTGTGGCTTATTATAAATACAAATAAGCCACTAGTATTACATCTATAACAAACAGTACTAATGTACTACAGACTGTAAGTCAATGTAAATAAATAAATAATAATAAAATACACTAATAAAATCAATTGGTGACGTGCATTCAAAGCAGGGGCTGCTGAAGCTTCACCAAGAAAACAAAAATGGCCAAAATGTGGTCCAAAGATCCCACAAGTTGGCCAATAATACCTACAGGGTCCCCAGGGGGAACTCAAGACTATTTAAGGAGCTCTTCAACCGCCCAAAGAAGGCTCCTCATGCCTTCCAATACCCACTAACAACCTTACCCACTTCTTATTAGATATATACATCTTTATAACACAGTCTGGTAAGCTTCTTAGTAGTTATTCTTTAGCCTTGTCTTCCCCAACAACTTCACAGTGCCCATCAAGCTCCACCATCCATCCATCCATGCGCTTCAAAATGTCCAGTTTCACCCAGAATATCCCCAAGATCCCTCAAGGTTTATTACTAGTAAGTAATAACCCTTTTCTTGAAGATATTCCCCCATTTCCATTCCTGGGATTAAACCACCCTGTTCCAACAGGCCCCAGTGTTCCAGGTACCTAAATCCTCTGCATTTAGTTGTAAGATACCTTAGAGGGATCTAAACCACCCCTGATTTATCAGGCCCCTCTGGTTGTTAATTATATTAAATTTGTTTAATATAATTATTAACCTATTTTTCTCTCAATTTTTACGTCACAATTCCCCCATATCTTTTGGGAATTGTAACATTGTACCTTACCCAGAGTTATATACTCTTTCCATCTATCCTTGCACCACCTGTAGCTAGAAGGACTTGTCCTTGGCATCAGGGAGGCTGACAATAGCCTTGCCGGCCGGGAGGACTTCCTCCTGGCTGACAAGGTTGTATAGCCTCGCCGGCCAGGAGGACTTCCTCCTGGCCAACGAGGTTGTATAACCTTGTCGGCTAGGAGGACTTCCTCCTCGCCCACAAGGTTATACAACCTCGTCAGCCAGGAGGAAGTCCTCCTGGCCGACAAGGTTGTATAGCCTCGCCGGCCGGGAGGACTTCCTCCTGGCCGACAAGGTTGTATAACCTTGTCGGCCAGGAGGAAGTCCTCCCGGCTGACAAGGTTATAAAAACCTCGTCAGCCAGGAGGAAGTCCTCCTGGCTGACGAGTTGTATAGTCTTTTCGGCCGGGAGGCCTTCCTCCTGGCCAACGAGTTTATACAACCTTGTCAGCCAGGAGGAAGTCTTCCCGGCCGACGAGGTTATACAACCTTGTCAGCCAGGAGGAAGTCCTCCCGGCCGGCAAGGCTATCCAACCTCGTCAGCCAGGAGGAAGTCCTCTTGGCTGACGAGGTTGTATAGCCTCGCCGGCCGGGAGGACTTCCTCCTGGCTGACCAGGTTGTATAACCTCGTCGGCCGGAGGACTTCCTCCTGGCCGACGAGGTTGGGTAACCTTGGTGGCCAGGAGGAAGTCCTCCCGGCTGACAAGGTTATATAACCTCGTCAGCCAGGAGGAAGTCCTCCTGGCTGACAAGGTTGTATAACCTCGTCAGCCAGGAGGAAGTCCTCCTGGCTGACGAGGTTGTGTATGTTAAAATAATGCTAATAATTTGGTTGTGTATTTATATATATTTATAAGACTTGTTGAGCGGGCTCCCAGTCTTTTACTTTGATAATATTGTATGTACAAGTATGATGAAATAATGTAAGATGCTATGTAATGAGATGAGATGATGAAATATTTATGCCCAGATCCAGTGAGTATTTATAGTCTTCCAATGAATATGTATGTGTCTTTGGTCATCCATGGATGACCCAACACAAAGCATGAAAGGAAGCTGGGCTCGCTGCGTTGTGCTTTTCTCTTTACTCGGAGAACTTTTCTCTTCTTACTTTTGCTCAGCTCGCCGATATGACGCTTTCGCTTGTTGACATTCATATTGCATATTGCTCGGACATTCCTTTTGATTACTTCGGCATTCTCATCTATAGCTTGGCTCAGGTCTTCTTCTGAGCTTTTCTTAGATACCTGTTTGTACTTCTTTTCCTTTCTTTGTCTGTTCCGCATTTGAACTACTACCTTGAAATGCTCAGAATGATCCTTAGCTTGTATCTCGGTGAACCGGGGATCATCTATATTGTCTTCGGTCACCCGAACGGTTTCGAGTTCGCCAATCGGGTTTGATTGAGTCGTGAGCATACAGAGGTTGGCTGTGGCCATCTTCTCAACACACCCCCTTGCTCTCGGCTTGATCATTGATAGCGGAAGAAGTCCCATCATCGACGAAAACTTGGTGTGTTTTTCCCTGTCTAAGGCTTTAGTGAATATGTCGGCGACCATGTCCTCAGTTGGTATGTATTCTATCTGTATTTCTCTATTTACTACCAGATCTTTAGTGAAGTTGTAATGTACCCCGATGTGTTTTGTTCTTGAGTGAAATACTGGGTTCTTGGCTAACTGAATTGCTCCCTGATTATCGGACCATATCTTTGTTTTTTCAGGTACATTTCTATGGACGTCGAAGGTGAGTTTTCGTAACCATTGTGCTTCTTGGGATTCTGATAGGTATGCACGATATTCCGCCTCCGTGGACGACGTGCTTGGTGCCCCTAATTTCTTACTGCGCCATGAAATAAGTCCGCTACCACAGTTAAAACTGTACCCACTTGTTGACAAGCTTTGTTCGTCTTCTGCCCAACTAGAGTCTACATATCCAGCCACTTCATGCCCGCCATCAGGATGGTATAGTATACCCCAATCCTGTGATCCTTTAAGGTATCGAACAACTGTCTTGAACGCCGCCCAATGGTTATCACTTGGATCTTCAAGAAACTGTGATAATTTACCAACTGCGTATGTTATATCTGGTCTAGTACATTGGGACAAATAGTTGAGTGATCCAATTGCTGATCGATAATCAAGGCCTCTTGTTTTAAACTGCATCGATTCCTCAGGTGTTGATTTGATGAGCTTAACATTTGATTGCATAGGTGTCCCGGTTGGTTTCCCGTCTTCGAGTCCGTATTCCTCTACAAGGTTCTTTATGTAATGTTCTTGATTTACAAACATCTTGTTATCATTTAGATAGTCAATTTTCATTCCCAGAATGTGTTGTGCTGTTCCTAAGTCTTTGATTTTGAAATCTACCCCTAGTTTACTGATAAGCTCGTCGGTGTTTTCTCCTACCAAAATCAGATCGTCAACCCACGCAAACGCCAAGTCACCTTCATTGGATATCAGCAAGCAAGGATCAGCATCACTGATTCGATATCCATTATTAATGAACCAGTTAGTCATGGTGGTATACCATCCCCGTGCTGCCTGTTTTAAACCGTAAAGTGTTTTCTTGAGTTTGATAACAAAACCTTCGGGACCATCAATCAGTGATCGGGCTAAGTCTTTTGTGTAAGCTTCCTGTTTAGTCTCTTTCAGCCACTCAATGAATCCTTCTGGTAGGCTGATATACACTGCTTCATCATCTTCTAATTTTGAATTTAGGTATGCTATCACAAAGTCGGCTTGTCGAGGCTTGATCCTTCGCTGAGTTGCATGGTACAAAACATAGCGCATAGTGCTTAAACGACCGGTAGGTGAAAAAGTTTCTTCATAATCTATTCCTTCTTTTGTTTGAAACCTCTGGCAACACATCTAGCCTTGTATCTCTTAAGAGTGCCATCAGTGTCAAATTTCTTATTGAGTACCCATCGGGTATTTATTAATGTTTTACTTTATCACGTTTTCTTTAGGTACAATTTCAAAGACTCCATTTTCTATGATTGAGTCAAGCTCGGTGAAGATTGCTTTTCGCCAGGCTGGCCATTCATTGGATTCCTTAGCAGTTTTGAAGCTATTCGGTACGATTGCATTTTCTTTTACAAAAGTTTGCATTGCTATAGTTTCAAAATTCATCTCGTTTTGACCGTCTTTTTCGATTTCAGATTTAAAAGCTAGGTATGTCATCCAGTTCCCGTATCGATCCACAGGTTTCTTTTCTCTATTGCTAGATCGGCCTTTCTGTTGAGTTTTATCGGTTGGAGGCTGACTATTAATGGTTTCTTCAATGCCATCACCCCTTCATTCATAGTCGGCTCTATTGAAACAGGTCGTTGGTTCATTGTTCCTTCTGCTTGAGAATCATTTTCCTCAGCTTCGACTTGATCGTTGAAAATTTCCCCAATGTCATTGTCCTCAGCGCCAAATGTAACATCCCTTGATCTGATTATCTTACCGGTCTCAGGATCCCATACTCGGTAAGATTTCATGTCTTCATCAAAGCCTATAAGGATTCCTTTCCTGCATCTCGGGTCTAGCTTTCCAATTGTCTGGAAATGATGAATGCTGTAGAATACTCTTGATCCCACAGGCTTAATGCTGGTTAGTTTTGGTTCTTTTCCCCACATTTGGAGAAAAGGGTTGGTCTTCTGATTTCGATTGTAGAGAAAAACAGCTGTTGTTACTAATTCCGCCCAGAGGTGCTTTGGTACCCCAGCATCTATCCTGATTGTTCGAGCTTTCTCCATAATGGTATGGTTCATTCGCTCGGCTGTCCCATTATTCTGAGGTGTATTCCTGGTTGTTATAAGGTGAGAAATTCCTTTATCTCCAAGCCATTGTTCCATATTCTGGTTGACAAACTCTCCACCCCCGTCGGTAATTATTCTCTTGACCCTTTTTTCTAATTTGTTTTCAATCTGATTAACGACTTTCTTCAATTCTTCCTCAGCTTGGCTTTTTACCTTTAACGTTTTTACCCACGCGTATCGACTGGCTGTATCAACAATAGTTAGGAAGTATCGGGAACCTCCAAGCGAGATGGGTGATATGGGTCCTACTACATCCGCCGACAGTTCCTCCCCCGTAATACTGGTTCGTTCTCTTTGTTTTGAAAAAGGTTGTCTTGTTTGTTTCCCTAAACGACATGCATCACAGTCAACTTGGCCACCTTGATGCCCCATGCGTTTGTGTTCTTCTAAGCTTATCTGACATGTGTTCCGCTTGCGTTCCAGATTTGGGAATGGTAATCGGTTACTTATTTTCCCATCAAATAATTTCCTTCCATCCATAGCTACCACAAAGTTGTCTCCACTAGTTTTAAGGATCTGAGCTCCTCCATTCCACAGGGAAGTCTGGGATATTAAGCAATACGGCAACGAAGGAACATAGTATGCATTGCGTAGAGTAATGGTGTTATTACCAGCTGTGAGTACAATATCTCCCTTTCCTGCGATTTCGACACTCCTCCCCTTTTCGCCTATCTCTACTTTTCCTTCATGCTCGACATAATTGACAAAGTCTTCTTTATTGTTGAACATATGGTCGGATGCTCCAGAGTCCAAGATGATTGCGTCAGTGGAGGCTATGGCGTTATTTGCCGAGATTACGCCTGTCATTGCTTGGTACGCTACCATCCCTTCTTTACTGTATAAATTGTCGTCTCCAAGATCTCCGAATATATCACTCTTAGCTTCAATCGGATCATAGAAACTGATCTCTTCCTCGTCGGTTTCTTCTTGTTTTACGGCTATAAAAGATACGTTAATGCCATCGGTTTCTCCTATATTTGCCTTGGGTGGTGCAAACTTGTAATTGGTCCAGGGCTTGCGACACTCCTTTGCTGAGTGTCCTGGGATGTCACAATTGTAACATTTCCCTGTCTTCTTGGTTGCCTGTTGTCCGACCATTGCTATTTTTTCAGATTTCTTGAGTTTAAACTGTAAGTAGTCTCGTTCGATCTTGTGAATCACATCCTCTATTTTTAAGCTTTCCTTTCCTTGGATGATGATTCGGATTAACGATTCAAATTCCTTTGGAAGCTTTTTCAAGATCAACAAGGCCAGAACCTGTTCCTTAACGTCAAGACCCGACGTCTTAATTGTGCTAACCCCAGCACGAATTTCCTTAATGAACTCCTTCGTTTCCTTGAACTCGAGATCAATAAATTCGCCTAACGCTAACATCTGATGGTGCGCGTCGCTCCCAGCATATTTCTCCTTGAATAGATCCCACAATTCTACCCCTTTTCCCTCGTTGTCCATCCCATGTTTGCTATTCACAATGGCGACGTGTTCCTCGTCCAAGTGTTTCATGATAAGAACATAGAGCTTCATATTCTTGTCATCGAAGTTTTTGACCGGCTCTCTTTTGACTAAAGGTAAGCACCCCAAGCTGTACATTTCGGCTCGCATCATTGTGGCCCAAGTTGAGTAGTTCTTGTTGTTTAGTCTGTATCGCTTGTTTTCGGTGTTGCTATCCATTTTTAGTTGTAGATTCGAGTGAGTAAGTAATAAACTGGGTTTTCTATATTTTATATATGATGCTGATTCAATTTGATTCGGTATGATTGGTTGAATAACCGTACTGATAATGTGTTAAAATAATGCTAATAATTTGGTTGTGTATTTATATATATTTATAAGACTTGTTGAGCGAGGCTCCCAGTCTTTTACTTTGATAATATTGTATGTACAAGTATGATGAAATAATGTAAGATGCTATGTAATGAGATGAGATGATGAAATATTTATGCCCAGATCCAGTGAGTATTTATAGTCTTCCAATGAATATGTATGTGTCTTTGGATCATCCATGGATGACCCAACACAAAGCATGAAAGGAAGCTGGGCTCGCTGCGTTGTGCTTTTCTCTTTACTCGGAGAACTTTTCTCTTCTTACTTTTGCTCAGCTCGCCGATATGACGCTTTCGCTTGTTGACATTCATATTGCATATTGCTCGGACATTCCTTTTGATTACTTCGGCATTCTCATCTATAGCTTGGCTCAGGTCTTCTTCTGAGCTTTTCTTAGATACCTGTTTGTACTTCTTTTCCTTTCTTTGTCTGTTCCGCATTTGAACTACTACCTTGAAATGCTCAGAATGATCCTTAGCTTGTATCTCGGTGAACCGGGGATCATCTATATTGTCTTCGGTCACCCGAACGGTTTCGAGTTCGCCAATCGGGTTTGATTGAGTCGTGAGCATACAGAGGTTGGCTGTGGCCATCTTCTCAACAGTGTAACCTCGTCAGCCAGGAGGAAGTCCTCCTGGCTGACGAGGTTGTGTAACCTTGTCAGCCAGGAGGAAGTCCTCCCGGCTGACAAGTTTATACAGCCTTGTGCCAGGAGGACGTCCTCCCCTTGCTCACATAATCAAATTTGCCCTCCAATTCAATTGTGTGAGCGAGGGACCCGCACGCCAATTGTTTGGCGTGCGGGCCCTACACACCAATTTTATTTGGCATGCGGGGCCCACACGCCAAAAAAAAAGGGCGTGTGGGAACCACACGCCATTTTTGGCGTGCGAGTCTCACACGCCCTTTTTTTTTGGCGTGTAGACCCTACACGCCAAAAAAAATTGGCGTGCAGGCCCTGCACGCCAAAAAAAATAGGCGTGCGGGTTGGCGTTGGCGTACGCTGTTGGCGTGCGTCTATCAACGCCCCAGTTTTCATTTGTCAACTTAGCAAGGCTATACATTTTATCCTTGTAAGGAGGCTATTTCTGCCAAAGATCTGGCAAAGGTACTTTTTCAAGAGGTCTTTTTCCTCAATGGATTACCAGAGATAATAGTCTCAGACAGAGGCACCACCTTGACTAGCAAATTTTAGCATAATTTGATACAGCTGCTCAATATTGAATCCAAAAAATAAACTGCCTACCACCCTCAAATAGATGGATGGACCAAACACATGAGTTAGATTCTTGGAGATTACCTTTGACATTTTATCAACTAAAACCAGACTGATTGGTGAAAGAAATTACATATTGCAGAGTTTTCCATAAACAGTCTACACTCCAGTTTTTTGGGTGTTTCTCCTTTCTTTTCATATGTGGATATCATCCAAGATTTAATACACTCAGATTCCCTTTGGGGGAAAATCTGAGGCCAATTCAGTACAAAAAAATCAAGAGAAGGCTTCTACTCCTTTACAAGCAGTAAAAAATACACAGATTGTTCATTTTACCTGAACTTATATTGATCAAACCTGTGGCTATATTGATCAAATCATCTTTTTTAATCTTGAAGATTTTATTGGATTGAAATTGATAGATTCACACCTCTGGTGAAGCTCCCAGGTCCCTTTGTGGCCTAGCTTTCCGCCCTGTGTGTCCAAGATAGCCAGTTTCCAGCCTTTTTGTGACTATTTAAGATTTCAATAAGGCACCTAGCATCAGTTTCAAGATTGGAATTTTTCCTTCAGAATTAATTTTAGGAATTTTAAACCCTTTTTTCCCTTTTCATGCCTCTTTCAATGCTTGAACTCACCAATTTGTGTGTAAAATGGCTACATTTTGGTGATTTCTGGAGTATTTAAGTGGTTCCTGGGGAGCCCTCCATCAAGAAAATTGTTCATAATCAATTCATAAATTTCTTGGTGGAAATGAAATTCCCTTTTTCAGTTCCAGCCCCATTTCTGGGGTTTAGGATACCTTCTTTTGGGAAAAAATTAGATTCATTCTAGCCATTTTGTGACTATTAGGGCGTATCAAATATGACCAAACCCGTAAGTGAAACCCGTCAATTAGAAATGACCAAATCCACACTTTCTAATTGACGGGTTTCCAAAAAGGGGTAGCCCAAAACCAAACAGGTTTTGAAAACACGGAAAACACAAAAACCCACATATATCATCCAAACCCGTCACTTCCAAATCTGTCATTCCTGCAGCCCTGCTTGTCACCAATACACCCCTCATCACACCTTTTATAAACAAATATATCATCACCTCACCCCAACAAAACACTCATCAACCTGGAAACAACAAAAAAATCATCACGCCTCAACTGAACAACCCAATCATCACCTCAACCCAACAAAAAAATCATCAATCTGAACACTACAAACCAATCATCACACCTCCATAGACCAACCCAATCATCACCTCACCCTGAAATAAGACTCATCATGCCCGACCAACCTCTTTGCACCACATACTCCTTCAAGCAGCAAATGAAGCTAAAACCTGTCTGCTTTTGAACTCAGAAGATGATGATTCAGGACTTGTAGATTTCTATTTATATTGCAGATCAAAACTTCAGAAATGATACCTCGAATCCAGGGGATCCACCACCTGCTTTCATGCTTGATACAACTTGTCAATCATCCAAGGCCTTTCTCAATCCTCCTTCCTCCAACTTTTCCGTATGATTTTCCCTTGTTTCCTCAATCTTGTGAAACTAATTGAATCTAATTGAATCTTCTACAACTCTTTTCAGAATCCTCAACAAGATCCGTCAATCCAGCTGGCCATTTCCACATGCGGTATGGGATCTCTTGGGAATGGAGCAGCTGTCTTCCAACTCAAGAATCTCTTCCAAGTGAGCTATGGAACAATCAACTTGGGCCACCACCCCCTCCCAGGCCCCAGCCAACCCAAAAGTTCAGTGGGGCCTGTGGTTTGGCTCTTGGGGCCATCTGTCAGTGACATTTTTTTTGGTATGTGTTTTTCTTTTTTTTTTTTTGGTATGTGTTTTTTTTTTTTTTTTGGCACAGGTTTTTTTTTTTTTTTGCTGTACATTTTTTTAAGCAAGTTCAAACATCAACGCTTCCCAGGATCAACCCAACGGGCATTGAAAAATGCACGCCCACGCCCAACGCAGGCCGATAAAAAAAAGGTGTGCTGCCCGCATGCCTTTTTTTTATCGGCGTGCAACACTTCAGGCGTGCAAACTGCACGCCCTTTCTATGTGTATAGGCAGGGGCGTGCCCCTGCCTATATACATAGAAAGGGCGTGCGGTTTGCACGCCCTTCCTATGTATATAGGCAGGGGCACGCCCATACCTATATACATAGAATTGGTGTGCGGCTTGCACACCGATTCCATGTATATAGGTAGGGGCACGCCCCTGCCTATATACATGCTGATGTCATGCGTACACAGGAATGTACGCATGACATCAGCTCCGGTTGAGGAATACAACCTCCTCGACTCGGAGGGAATCCCTCCAGCTGAGGAGGTTGTACAGCCTCCTCGACCGGGAGGGATCCCTCCGGTCGAGGAGGCTGTATAACCTCCTTGACCGGGAGGGATTCCCTCCAGTCAAGGAGGTTGTACAACCTCCATGACTGGGGGGGATCCCTCCGGCCAAGGAGATTGTACAACCTCCTCGACCGGGGGGATCCCTCCGGCCGAGGAGATTTTACAACCTCCTCAACTGGAGGGAATCCCTCCGGTCGAGGAGGTTGTAAAACGTCCTCAACTGGAGGGAACTCCTCCGGCCGAGGTGGTTGTGCACCCTCCTTGGCCGGAGGGATCCCCTTCAGTCGAGGAGGCTGTACGACCTCCTCGGCCGGAGAGATTCCCTCCCGGTCAAGGAGGTTGTACAACCTCCTCGACCGGAGGGATTCCCTCCAGTCGAGGAGGTTGTACAATCTCCTTGGCCGGAGGGATCCCCCCCGGCCGAGGAGGTTGTACAACCTCCTCGACTAGAGGGAATCCCTCCCGGTCGAGGAGGTTATACAGCCTCCTTGACCGGAGGGATCCCTCCCGGTCGAGGAGGTTGTACAACCTCCTTGACTGGAGGGAATCTCTCCCGGTCGAGGAGATTATACAGCCTCCTTGACTGGGAGGATCCCTCCCGGTCGAGGAGGCTGAATGACCTCCTCGGCCGGAGGGATTCCCTCCCAGTCGAGGAGGTTGTACAACCTCCTCGACCGGGGGGGATCCCTCCGGCCGAGGAGGTTGTACAACCTCCTCGACTGGAGGGAATCCCCCCGGTTGAGGAGGTTATACAGCCTCCTCAACCGGAAGGGATCCCTCTGGTCAAGGAGGCTGTATAACCTCCTTGACCGGGAGGGATCCCTCCCGGTTGAGGGGCTTGCAGTCTTCCCCGGCAGGCGTGCGGCTGCATGCCCATCCTTGGGGGTGTTGCATGCCTGTAGATGGGCGTGCGAGCTGCACGCCCATCTACAGGTGTGCCCACGCCCAAGGATGGGTGTGCAGCCCGCACACCAATAAAAAAAAGGTCTGTGGGCTGCACACCTTTTTTTTAAGGGCGTGCGTGGGCGTGGGTGTGCATTTATCAATGCCCCAACCCAGCTCCTTCTGCACCTTGCTAACCAACCAGTTACCCTTTTTCAGGCCCCAGCCCCCCGGGCGACGATAGACGCACGCCAAGCGCGCACGCCAACGCCAACCCGCACGCCAATTTTTTTTGGCGTGCGGGGCCTACACGCCAAATTTTTTTGGCGTGTAGGGTCTACACGCCAAAAAAATTGGCGTGTGAGACCTGCACGCCAAAAATGGCGTGTGGTTCCCACACACCATTTTTTTTTGGCGTGTGGCTCCCACACGCCATTTTTTTGGCGTGTGGGCCCCGCACACCAAATAAAATTGGCGTGTGGCCCAGCACACCAATTGTTTGGCGTCCGCTCCCACACGCCAATTGTTTGGCGTGTGGGAGTGCACGCCAAACAATTGGCGTGCGTGGCCCACAGGCTCACATAATCAAATGGGCCCTCCCATTCAATTACGTGAGCGAGCCCGAGTCTGATTCCTGAAGGAATCAGACCGTCGGTCTGGTTGTTTTCAACCAGAACGACCACGAAATCAAGCAATCGACAATCACCACCACCCACCAATTTAAAAAAAAAAAAAATGTGAGTAACAAAAAAAAAAAAAAAAAAAAAAAAAAAAAAAAAAAAAAAAAAAAAAAAAAAAAAAAAAGAAAAAAAAAAAAAAAAAAAAAAAAAAAAAAAAAAAAAAAAAAAAAAAAAAAAAAAAGAAAAAACAAAAATAAAAAAAAAAAAGAAAAAAAAGAAAAAAAAAAAAAAAAAAAAGAGAAAAAAAAAAAAAAAAAAAAATAAAAAAAGAAAGAAAAAATAAAAAAGGAAAAATAAAAAAATAAAAAAATAAAAAAATAACAATAAAAAATAAAAAATAAATAAAAATAAAATAAATAAAAATAAAAAAAATAAAAAAATAAAAGAAAAAAAATGAAATAAATAAAATAAAATAAAAATAAAAAAAAATAAAAAAATAAAAAAATAAAAAATAAAATAAAATAAAATAAAAAATAAAATAAAATAAATAAAATAAAATAAAATAAAAAAAAGAAAATAAAAAAAAGAAAAAAAAAAAAAAAAAAAAAAAAAAAAAAAAAAAAAAAAAAAAAAAAGAAGAAAAAAACAAAAGAAAAAAAAAAAAAAAAAGGACAAAAAAAAAGGACAAAAAAAAAGGACAAAATGAGAAAAAAAAAAAGATACAAAAATGAGAATATAAATAGAAAAAAATGAGACAAAAACACAAAAAAAAAGGAAAAAATGAGAAAAAAACAGAACAAAATAAGAAAAAAACCCCAAAAAAAACAAATAAAAAAAACAAATAAAAAAACAAATAAAACATACAGTTTTGTGGGAGAAAAAAAGCCCACAGGCCCAGGGCCCTCTCCAAGACCCAACTGGCCCAAAGACAGGGCCCAATGGCCATACGAAGGGGCCCGCCTCTGCCCATCACCTCCGGTGGGCCCACAGGCCCACTTTGATGCTCCAAAGGGGCAATAAAACATTCAAAGGGGCTATTCACACCCCCCAGGAAGCTCAAAGGGCCCCGTATAAGCCCCAAACGCACACCATCCCCCCCAAAAGTGGCCCAATGGGCCCATCTCAAACACATTCATTCCCCCACATCTCTTCCAATTTTTTTTTTAAATTTTTTTTTACCATAGATATTGTTGGATTTTTGGCGAAGAGAAGGAAGGAAGGGGATTTTTGAACAGACTCTGGGAGACTCAAAAGGTGGGGACTTGGGTTTTTTGAGGAGAACTGATGATTTTGTTATTGCTCATACTAGGCTATGTATTTATAGTCTAGATACAAGTGTGACAAATTGTGGTTGAAAAATAAAAATGAATAAAAAACAAATTGAATAATAAAATAAACTGAGAGACAAAACAATAAGTTCTTAGAAAAAACAAACTAGACAAGACTTCTCATTCTCTTTTAGTCAGGCTAGATGAGTTAGTTAAGACAAAATATTATATGAGTCACAAATAGAGAGAGTCGTTAATTCTTACTAATCAGATTTATTAAATCAAAAATGACTAAGGAAAAAGGAAAAAAACAGCTATAAGAACTTGAGTTGTAATTACAAAAAACAAGTATAATATAAGGTGTAGTCTAATCCAGCCAAGTTGATTTGAAGAAATTTATAAGAAAGGAATTTTGGGAGGAACAGAAGACAGAGAAAACTCAACACGCCCCCTCTGTTCTGAACAAAAGAATTGAAGAATAAGAAGTGGAAAAAGTGATGAAGTGGTGATCATGAAGGAGTGAGGTGTTATTGTGTATGTTGCATTTAGTAAGGTGACTTGTTAAATTGTGATGATGCTTGTGAGTTGTTGTGATGATTTGAAAGTGATCGGAAGTGAGTGTAGTTGAGGTCGCGCGAGATTGCAAATGAACAGGTTGAGTGTATGTGATCGGGTTATGGTTGATTTAAGAAAGAGGACCGATCAGAGTGATAAGAGAAAGAGGCTGAGGAAGACTAGGTCATGAGGTAGCGAAGATGAGGTAGCGAATTGATCGAACGATCGTTTCCGAGAAGAGATGGTTGAGGAGGATTGTGCGATGAAGGTGAGACCGAGGAGAGTGAGAACTAGTGACAACAGCAACATGGTGGCGATGGCGATAAAGTGGTGGCAACTACAAGGAGATGGTGGTGGCGACGACTGGTTGTAGGTGTTAACGACTGACTGAGGCATTTCAATGGCTGAGGAAGATCGACTGAGCTGGTGATAACGACGGACAGAGTAACATTCGCTGAGTGGGATCAACTGGAAGGGAAAGATTGGAGAAGAGAGCAAGGAGAGAGAGAGAGCTAATTGGAGGTGAACCAGAGCAACAAGCTGGAGGCGACGACAACAATAAGCTGGAGGCGACAGAAATGACCTAGAGGCAACGACTACAATGAGCTGGAGGCGACGACAACGATGAGCTGGAGGTGACGATGACAATGTGCTGGAGGCGATTACGATGAGACGGTAAACGCGGCGACCTCATGATGGCGACTCAAAGGAACTGGCGGCATCGATGAGGGACTGGAGACGGCAAAAATGTGATAGCGACGCGTAGGAGCTAGTGGCGGCACTGAGAAGCAGGAGACGGCGACGCAGAGGAGCTAGAGATCTGAGAAGTGAGACCGGATGGTTTGATGATAAGACTAAGACTGTAAGTTGGAGAGGGATTGGTGCAAGGGATAACGCAAAAGGAAGCAGTCTTTCGACTGTTAATCGTGTTGGATTTTTGGCGAAGAGAAGGAAGGAAGGGGATTTTTGAACAGACTCTGGGAGACTCAAAAGGTGGGGACTTGGGTTTTTTGAGGAGAACTGATGATTTTGTTATTGCTCATACTAGGCTATGTATTTATAGTCTAGATACAAGTGTGACAAATTGTGGTTGAAAAATAAAAATGAATAAAAAACAAATTGAATAATAAAATAAACTGAGAGACAAAACAATAAGTTCTTAGAAAAAACAAACTAGACAAGACTTCTCATTCTCTTTTAGTCAGGCTAGATGAGTTAGTTAAGACAAAATATTATATGAGTCACAAATAGAGAGAGTCGTTAATTCTTACTAATCAGATTTATTAAATCAAAAAATGACTAAGGAAAAAGGAAAAAACAGCTATAAGAACTTGAGTTGTAATTACAAAAAACAAGTATAATATAAGGTGTAGTCTAATCCAGCCAAGTTGATTTGAAGAAATTTATAAGAAAGGAATTTTGGGAGGAACAGAAGACAGAGAAAACTCAACAGATATAGTAACACGTGCTGACATACTCTCCCATTCAAATGCTAACAGATTCCGCACAAATCACCAATTTGACTTCAACAATCAACAATGTCTTCACATCAGACCAGTGAACTAGGACGTGAGATTCATTCCTTTATTTTGTGTATAATATAAGTAGCTGGCTCACTCCCACCCACCCTCCCACCATTACGTCACAGGTTTGGATCTCTGGGAAAAATGCACAGAGCTGGCGCGGCACCCTGCGTTGAAACCAGATGAACGTGAAAGCCTGGAGAATTGGGCCACTAAAATAAAGGCTGAATACGAGCAGTCAGACGATGAGAATGAACAGGTCTCCAGAACCCCGGCGCCGGCTAGAAACACCTTAGGCTCCACTAGGCCTGCTCCACCACAGTCCCACCCACGCCCTGAATTTGCAACCAACTCAATGGCATACTTATATGCACACACTCCTGATCCCCTACCTCCAGCAACCAACCCAATCCCCATGCTCAATCATTTTGCAAACCAAATCAACAAGGATGTTCAATATGGCCAGCCCAACACAACAAACCCAGCTGATGGATCCCCACGTCGAAGTGGAGAGATGCAGACAGATGTTAAAGGCCACAAGACAACCCTCAACACCTTTGGCCAGTCTGTCCTTCAAGGCGTACAAACGGCCCAACAACTCATTGGCCAGAAGTCCTCCAAAGCCCCCAATGCGGACGGGAGACAAGAAATTAACAATCCAGCCTTCCGGGACACCTCTGAAGACCCTGACGCAGAGGGTGAAACAGATGACTCTGAAGATGGTGCAGAAGACCAGCAAGTCCACCAAAAATTCCTTCATGGACGTCCCAAACCTACCTTCCACCAGGAGCCAGTCCATGAACCTGTGCCACGACAAACCCAATATTGCTATGACATGGTACGAATTGAAGATCCTACGGTTGAAGACCCTACAAGCAAAAAGGCGCGCCTGGACAACTCTGCTTCTTCTTCTAAAAATACAGGCCCCATGTATAATCTCTTCACCCCTCATCCCACCTCTCACAAATTCATCACTGCGCAATCACTGCAAGGCCTCAGAATTCCACGGAACCCCCCTGTTGCTGGGCCATCAACAGTCAAGCCACCTACCCAAAGACCACCGGGCGAATCAATTCCTCCTCCCCCTGTCCTGACGCCTGCTTGTAATTATGCACACCCATCTTGTAATTAACATCCCTCCTTTGCGCACAGCTATGGGTCTATTTCTCCCTGGCCCAATGCTTCCAAAAGAATTGGCAGATGATTTGAATGAAAATTTGGCGGATGGAATTGTGTGGTCACACCGTTCAGCCGAGAAAATGATTGAAAACATAGCATTCATCCTCACACACCTTCCCTCAATGGTCACACCACATCCAACAATGCCACAGGAGTTCAGCCGAGTTGTTTGGAGGGAAGTGGATACACTTCTGAAGGCATGCAAATCTGGTAATTAAACACTTTTTTTCTCACTTGTTCATACATCACAAAGGCTGATATTTGTGTGGTATGCAGAGAGAATTCTTAACCCCACTTGACCTGGTGCTCTCTCTCTGATAACTCCTGAAGTTGTCAACATGGCACAGCTCAAGGCTTCCCAGGAGAACCGGAAGGCGCCGCCGTCCAAACGTGTCCAGACCCACACACTTGCGGCTGCGGCGAATCTGGCCGGTCACTTTTCTCCAAGTGACCACGCTTATACCCGGCTTAAAAGTGCTTTGCAAGACTGCTGGGCCCTTCGACACATGGAGCAACAGGGCAGTGAATGGCAGCCTCTCCCCCTGAAAAAATCTTTGGTGCATACTGCCCATCTTGCATTCCAACGAACTTACGAAAACCTTGGAAGTCACACAAAGGATGGATCAAGCTCCCAACCAAACACCTCCGGTCTCAAGGACCTTGGTCTATACTTTACGGGGGCTATGTCAGCCTTATGTTACATCTGCAGTCTCCAGGCACCAACAAGACCAAAGTATAAAAAGCTTGATGAGTGGTCAACATCAAATATGCGTGAGCAAATGCGGATGCTTGCTGCTCTCCTGGTTTTTGGTCCAACAACCGCCTTTGTCACTAACAAATCCAAGTGCAAACTTCCGACTACTTCAAATGCTTTGGCCTTATTGGAATTTGGCGCCAATGTTTTGAAACATAAGTTCAATAGTGGTAATACTTCTGTGATGCCTCATGGGACTTTGGATAACCTCCGATTATACTTTCTCAACTTTTTGTGCTCCATGGGATTTAACCGGATTAGTCATGATGGTTTGCCAATGGTTGATTGGAAAAAAACCCATGAAGAGTTTCACAAATGTTTTTCTATTCAAAACCTCCAAATTTTGTTTTCCCAAGATATAGAAATAGCTGTAGCCAACTACCACTTCTGATATAAGTACTACCACTTCTGATATATGTACCGGGGGTTGTTTTTTCTTTTGTTTCCCTTTGATTTCTCATTCACATGCCCTTGATTTGTAATTTCCACCACTGTCTTGCTCATCCACTTGAATGAAACATCAGACCTAAGTGTTTTTCGAAATATAACCCAAACAGAGTATTATTAATAGGCATCCAAGGAGTAATCATGTGGGTTTGTGGTTTCTACCTTATTGAAGGTAGGTTGTGGCCAATTCTTGATGATATATCAGCATTAAACTATAGATTATCCAGAATTGGGCTATTGGGATTCCTTAGTGGTATCATAATTATTCATTCTTAGTCTGTACTAATGTCTCTTTGTTGTTAATTACATTTATTATTTATTAATAAATTATTAATTTGCAATTATGTCTCTTGCTTTTTATTTTATTTATTTATTTTATTCATTTCATTTATTCTATTTATTCTATTTATTTTGTTTTGTTTATTTTACTTGTTTTACTTATTTATTTTATTTGTTTTAAATAACATTTTGAATGAGGATGATTGGGGAGGTTGCGTTATTCATAAATGATTAACTTTAAATTATGTCTCTTGCTTTTAATTAATTAATTTATTTTATTTGTTTCATTCATTCTTATTTATTTAATTTTATATTATTTAATTTTGTTTATTTTACTTGTTTTACTTGTTTAAAATGCCGCCCTCCATAATTTTGTTTTGTTTTGTTTTGTTTATATTCCTTGTTTTAATTGTTTATTTTATTTGTTTTAAATAAAATATTGAATGAGGATGATTGGGGAGGTCACGCGCATCAAATGCCGCGCTCCACGTGCTATTTGCTTAAAAATTAACAATTAAAAAAAACCGTGTGTAAATGAGGAAAACCGGGTGCACTGCGCAGCCGCAGCTGCGCAGTGAACCGGGTGAAAAAGCGGAAAAACTGGTTTTTTTTATTAATGCCCTTATTATATTAAAGGCCCTTTTATTAATATTAATAAAATATTAACTTATCATTGTGTATGTGTAATTTGTTATTGTCACATCTTGTAAGTGTTATTTATTATCATAGAGTAACCTGAATTATTCATGTGTTAGTCAATCAACATATTAATAATTTAAGTATATTTAAATTAAGTATATTATTTATTGTAAAGATTGTAGTTTAATAATACTATGTTATCACTTCTTAAAGTCATAATGATGAATTAATAATACTAATAATATTCACTAGAGATCTTAAAGGAATAATATTAAAGGATAATAAGAATGGTAAATATTAATAAAGATAATAATAATTAGTGTTACTTGCAGCAACTTGGTACATTTAATCATTTAGGGATCAAAGAGTGAAGAGTAGTGGAAGGGGAAACATGGTCTAGCCAAGCAGCTGCTGGGCTCTTGTGAAATAACCGGGAGACTTTAGGGAGAGGAAAGGGAATTGTGGGGGTCCGCTTGACTATCACACGTATCCAATGATTATCATTGAAAAATGATAAGAAGAGGGCTGGCAGCGGTTTAGGGTCCGGGGGAACTGTGGCGCTCCCGCCCGTTCTGCTGAGGAAGACAAATGGCCGGTTATACGCATTGGCCAGAATTGGTCCCACATCCAACTTGCTCATCCATTTGTTCATGGGGACTGATCCACGTGGGTCAGTCACCTGAACACGTCCATAAGCGCGGTTGGATTCTGAAGGCCCCCCAAGGTATCTTGTCCAATGTGCCTTGTTCTTTTCCATCTCTTCTAACACATCCTTTCGCACTTGGTACCACCCATTGGCCTTAGCGTAGGGACCCTCTGGTCTATCTGCTGCCAATGCTTGTGCCACACATGCATAACCACAGTTCCCATCACCTGCAGGGTTATAAGTGGAATGCAGGTATTTTAAGATCCATGGTGGAAGCTCCGCCTGACAAGAATGATGAGAAGTTGGTTATCAGTTAGAGTCAGTGCATTCCTCCTTGTCCGTGTCAAGCTTGAGTCACTCACTGCAACATCAGGGTTGGTATTCCCCTGTCTTGTTTGGCCAGCCTTGGGTGCAACCTCAGCATCTACATGCCGGTCCTATGAAACATACAATGGAATCAGACCCTGATAATCTAATGTCAAAGTTATAGTACTTACCTTGGCTGTGGGGGGTGAATGTAGCCTGGCCTCACCCTGAAACTGATCATGAGAGCTTGAGGCTTTTCTTGAGGCTTCTGGAGGTGACAGCAGCTTTTCCTCAACCTGCATCTCAATAGATGAGGAGGAATCCACTGGGGGATCAGATTCTTCATCTGATTCCCCACCTTGTGCGTCAGATTCTGTGACTGATTCCCCATCTGTGGCATCACATTCTTCTTCCGATGCCCCATGTGGGGCATCAGATTCTTCATCAGATTCCCCATCTGGGGCATCAGAATCTTCATCTGAAACTGCATCCTCAGAATCAGAATCTTCATCTGTTACACCATCCATACTACCATACTTGGGCTGCCACGTTTCCTTGCGCCGTGAAGTTCCTGAACCGGAAGATCCCCGATTCCGTTTCCCAATAGTGAGGCTGCCAACTCGTGGGGGGTTATTTCTCTTGACTGCTTAGTAAGTCCATCATTATCATTCCATCAGTTATCAGCCTCTTGAAAAGACATGCAATAAAGTTGCTTACGCATGAGTGTCTCCACACTGGGAAGCTCATCCAGGTCCCCAGAGGAAGAAGGTGAGGTGTCCAATGGAGCCTGCGCCCGCTTGGACTGTTGCTTACCCCCGTTTCCTTTTGATACACCGGCCTTCTGTCTTGCTTTCCTTGCCTGCGCCTTTTGGATTTGCGCTTCCACAATTTCCGCATGGGTGTCATCGCGCTTTTGAACTCGCCCACTACCCTTTCTCTTCTTCCACGGCCTTTCCAGTATGTGTTTCACTTGGATAGGATCAGGCTCTGCAAGCGGAACCACGTGTGTGTTTGCATGGGGCGTTGATAAACGCACGCCAACGGCGCACGCCAACGCCAACCCGCACGCCACTTTTTTTTGGCGTGCGGGGCCTACACACCACAAAAAATTGGCGTGTAGGGTCTACACGCCAAAATAAATTGGCGTGTGAGACCCACACGCCAATTTTTTTTGGCGTGTGGGCCCCGCACGCCAATTTTTTTGGCGTGCGGGTCCCCCCTCGCTCACGTAATCGAATGGGCCCTCCCATTCGATTACGTGAGCGGGCCGGCTGACGAGGTTATACAACCTCGTCAGCCGGGAGGACTTCCTCCCGGCACGAGGCTGTATAACCTCGTCGGCCGGGAGGACTTCCTCCCGGCTGACGAGGTTATACAACCTCGTCGGCCAGGAGGAAGTCCTCCTGGCTGACGAAGCTGTATAGCCTCGTCGGCCGGGAGGACTTCCTCCCGGCCGACGAGGTTATACAACCTCGTCGGCCAGGAGGAAGTCCTCCTGGCTGACGAGGTTGTATAACCTCGTCAGCCAGGAGGACTTCCTCCCGGCTGACGAGGTTATACAACCTCGTCAGCCAGGAGGAAGTCCTCCTGGCTGACGAGGCTGTATAACCTCGTCGGCCGGGAGGACTTCCTCCCGGCCAACGAGGTTATACAACCTCGTCGGCCAGGAGGAAGTCCTCCTGGCTGACGAGGCTGTATAGCCTCGTCGGCCGGGAGGACTTCCTCCCGGCCGACGAGGCTATACAACCTCGTCAGCCAGGAGGAAGTCCTCCTGGCTGACAAGGTTGTATAACCTGGTCAGCCGGGAGGACTTCCTCCCGGCTGACAAGGTTATACAACCTCGTCAGCCAGGAGGAAGTCCTCCTGGCCGACGAGGTTGTATAGCCTCGTCGGCCGGGAGGAAGTCCTCCCGGCCGACAAGGCTATACATTTATTTGGCGTGCGGGGCCCACACGCCAAATAAAATTGGCGTGTGGGTCTCACACGCCAAATAAAATTGGCTGGTAGACCCTACACGCCACTTTTTTTTGGAGTGTAGGCCCCGCACGCCAAAAAAAATTGGCGTGCGGGTTGGCGTTGGCGTGCGCCGTTGGCGTGCGTTTATCAACGCCCGTTTGCATGGACCCTTTGTAATTTTTTCATTGTTGCTTCTAACGCCGAGGGGTGGTGGGAAGCCAAGATCTCCTGCTTGAAATCCTTGAAATCGTTGTCAAAGTCGTACACTGGTTGATCAAGAGCCTGCAATGAACATAGATGAAGATTAGCTAGGAGGGACATGAACAAGCCATACATCAGGAGGACTCACTGGACCGTCAGGGTTATAGGCCAGATGCCACTGGACATGGAAATCAGAAGGCTCCACATCTCCCTTCCCCTGGACCAAACATTCAATAGTGTGCAAACACGGAATGCCCAAGCCAGCCTGGAAATTACCTTTGCATTGAAGGCTGGGATCCCCAGGCTTGGATTTCTTCATCTTGATGAACTTGTTGTACTGAGACAAGGCCAACTTGAGCGCATGACAGGAGATTTTGCAGCTGAGGGACTTGAAGGCATTTGGTAGTCCGGTTAATCCCTTCTGTAACTCGTGTGCCAGGTTCGTGTGGGCTGTGTCAAGTTGTTGGTCCACTGCTGCAGCAATTGTAATGAAAAGTGTTGCAAAGTCGCACCTAGCCGACGTCACATAGGTTTTCAGCCAGCTGTGGGCAGATTCACATCGTGACAAAGTCAGATTTCCTAGATGGGGTGTCATTCCGGCCCATGCATTCATGAACTTCTGTCGCTTGCTCCAGACGTTCTTGTATAGGTATTTGTAGACGTTAGTTCAAGTGACTAGGTACCGTGTCAGTTGAGCCCACTTTGAGTTGCAGGTGTCCTCATTGGGGGCATGTGCGACCTCATGCCAGAGCCTCATGAATTTGGCCCATTCTTCGCCATCGCCAGCAAAGGCTTGCTTGCAGTTTGTCACAATGTTCCGATTGCTGTGCCACATGCACAAGTTTTCGGTTGCATTTGGAAAGTGCTTTGAGATAGCATTACGCAGTGCCGATTCCCTGTCTGTCACAAAGACCTTTGGCGCGTGGTCAGCGTCCCATATAGATCTATGGGTATCACACAGGCACCGGAGTACAGTCAGTTTCTGATGAGAATAGGTGATTAGTCAAATATACCACCCACTTCAACTTATCAAGAGCCCATGAGTAGGCCTCATTCTTCTCGTTTCGCATCAAACAAAAACCAATCGAAAAACTGTGATTGGTTGCAGTTTGGCCAACCACATGCAGCAGGGGGTAGTTGTTCAGGTTTGTCTTTTAAGTGCAGTCAATGTTGACCACATGGTGGAACCTGCGAGCAAGAAGCAACAATCCTGGGTGCGCAAACCACAAGTAAAGGAGCTTGCTGTCTGTGTCGTAAACGTCCTCGTGTGTCCAATTAGATTCGTTGAGGCAACGTAGGAGGTACTTGATTGGGGTGTGCCCAGCCCTCTTCTCTGCCCTCAGTGCCTCCTTTGTTTTGTATATCGTCCTGTTGGTTACAAACCTTCCCTCACTGCTAGTAAGGAGTCTAGCAATTGCCTGGGGTTGCATTCCAAGAGACAATAAGCGAGCAACCTTGGTTTGGCCTTTGACAGAGAGCTTCTTGTGGATGACTACATGTTCCAGATCGATTGGACCATGATTGTGCGCAATCCTCTTTCGGCATTGGAGTTCCCATGGTGCATCCTTGAGTTTTACTGAAGTCGGTTTGTGGCCGGATATTTTGAAGCAGCACCCCAGTCGCTTATTCCTAGATTCTCAAAACCGGATAGCATCAACTGAGGTGTGGTCTTCCCCGGAAACTGTGCATGCAAAGTAGATGTTCTTGTCCCGCTTGGAAGCACAAACTTTCAGAGAGTAACCATGCTTGTGGGCCCATGTGGTGACAAAGTGTTTGAGATCAGTGGCACATGTGAAAAGGAATTCGGGTGGTGCATCCATTGCATCTGGAAACACAAGCAGTTCAGCCAGTCTGCCTCAAGTGGGTGAATTAAGAAACTAGAAGAACTTACTGCCAACTGAATAATCATAAGATTGTACATCTTCAGATTTCATCAACACTTTATGCGGTTGATTGGTGGCGGGTAACATTGCGGGGGCCAGCGGTGAACGTCCTAAAGGATTGAGCGGGTATACTGGAAGATTGACTAGGTAAACATTAGGTCTTGGTAAGATGAAAACAAGGTGGAGAAATATTTGAAGACTCACCTTCAGCCACAGTTTGAGGGACTTGAGGGCTGAAAGTTGCAGGGGGAAACGGTTGAGGGCTGGGTGGTGCAGGGTGATACCTGCCGGTAGATGTAGCCGTGACGCTTGGGTATTTTACTGGGAGATTGTGCAGGTAAACATTAGTTCTTGGTAAGATGGAAACAAAGTGGAGAAGTATTTGAAGACTCACCTTCAGCCACAGTTTGAGGGACTTGAGGGCTGAAATTTTCTCGGGGACACGGGGAAACAGTTGAGGGCTGGGTGGTGCAGGTTGATACCCGCCGGGAGATGTAGCTGTGATCCTTGGGTATTTGACTGGGAAATTGAGTAGGTAAACATTGGTTCTTGGTAATATGAAAACAAAGTGGAGAAGTATTTGAAGACTCACCTTCAGCAACAGTTTGTGGGACTTGAGGGCTGAAATTTCCTCGGGGAAACTGTTGAGGACTTTGTTGTGCAGGAGGCCAAATTTGAGGGCTAAATGGTGCAGAGGAGGTTATTTCCCCCAGAGATGGCTGCATATCTTGCATGACAGGTATTGAAGGGATTTGATTTGTCTGCGGCGGAGCAGGCACTGATGGTTGGCCAACAGGGAAATTGTGAGAGGTTGGCGGGCCTTGGAAGTGAGTGGCTCCAAGAGTGAATGGGTTGGCCGGGTGGGACAATGGTTGGGGTCCTGGCTGCCAGTAGTTTGAGATTTGTGGTGCTTGATGGGATTGCGGAAACGGATGGGATGGTGGGGCTTGAGTTATATGAGGTGGTGCGTAGAGGGCTGGCTGAGCCAGATAGGATGGTTGGGCTGGATCAAGCTGATAGGTAGAGGCTGGAGGTTGATTGTGATAGTGGGTGAATTGAGGCAATTGTACCTCATATGGGCGGAACATAGGCTGCGCTACTGGGTGGGCTGGGGGGACAGGGTTTGGCTGGATTGCCAGTCTGTAGTTTTTGTCTTTGAAGCTGTAGGTGGCTGGGTGGGCTGAGGGGACAGTAAGGGGCTGGGGGGCTTGGCCATATTGGTTGCTTGGGTAGCCATAGTTAGTTGCTAGGTGGCCTGATTGATTGAGTGGAGCTGCAGGTTGGCCAAGCACGTGTGAATTTCCATACGCAGAGATTCAATTTTGATACAAGTTGCCAAGTGGGGCGCCAGGGTGATGGTTGGGGTTGACCTCATAGAATCCGTATGGGTGTGGAGGCTGATTGCTTGAGGAGTTGTAATGACCGGTGTGAGACATCTTTTGCTGCTGATTTGGTGAATTGTGCGGAATCTGTTTGCATTTGAATGGGAGAGTTTGTCAGCACGTGTTACTATATCTACGGTGAAAAATAAATAGAAATAGGAAGAGATGTGTTTGAGATGGGCCACTTTTGGGGGGGATGGTGTGCGTCTGGGGCTTATACGGGGCCCTTTGAGCTTCCTGGGGGGTGTGAATAGCCCCTTTGAATGTTTTATTGCCCCTTTGGAGCATCAAAGTGGGCCTGTGGGCCCACTGGAGGTGATGGGCAGAGGCTGGCCCCTTCTCAAGGCCATTGGGCCCTGTCTATTGGGCCAGTTGGGTCTTGGAGAGGGCCCTGGGCCTGTGGGCTATTTTTCTCCCACAAAATTAAACCCCAAAAAATCCCTTTTTTTTGGTTTATTTGGGGTTTTTTTCTCATCTTTTATATCTCATTTTTTGTAATTTTTTTGATTTTTTTTTTTGATCTTTTTCTGTTTTTTTTTTGAATTTTTTTTTTTGAATTTTTTTTTGAATTTTTTTTTTGTTTTATTTGAGATTTTTTTTTTTTTTTCTTTCGGATTTTCAGACTCACCTCCTTTTTTTGATTAAATTGGTGAGCTTTGTTGTGGTTCTGGTTGAAAAAACCGGGACCATGAGCGAGCCCCAGTCCGGAATCAGACTCGGGCTCGCTCACGTAATCAAATGGGCCCTCCCATTCGATTACGTGAGCGAGGGGATGTTTATATCCCCATACACATAATACATGTATGTATTATGTGTATGGGGATATACACATTCCCTCGCTCACGTAATTGAATGGGAGGGCCCATTCAATTACGTGAGCGTGTGGGACCCGCACGCCAAACAATTGGCGTGCGGGGCCCACACACCACTTTTGGCGTGCGGGTCTCACACGCCAATTTATTTTGGCGTGTAGACCCTACACGCCAAAACAAATTGGCGTGTAGGCCCCGCACGCCAAAAAAAGTTGGCGTGCGGGTTGGCGTTGGCGTGCGCGCTTGGCGTGCGTCTATCAACGCCCATTGGCTGATGAGGGTTGGGACCTCCCATCCGGTGGCGGTGGCATGGGTGAGGAATTCGTGGGTGTAGTCGGCCACGGTCCTTGTCTGTCGTAGCGCTCGCAACGCACGTTCCGCCTTTCCTTTCTTCTCGGAGTCAAAATACATCGCTCCAAAATCCTTTGTCCACCCGGCGTACAAGAAGTCCGCTCCTTCTGTGACTAGGTCAATGTACGGGGCGGACCACACTGCGGCGGGTTGGGTAAGGTAGGACGCAGCAAATAACAACTTTGTCATCTTGTTGGGGAACATGGAGCTGTTGACCGAGATGTAAATCACCACTTGTTGGGCGAAAATTTCTGCCTTTGTTCCGCGCTCACCATTGAACTTGTTGGGACATGCAATCTTTGGTCCGCGGAGTGGGGTGGGGATGGTTGGTCGGGATGGTTGGTCCCATTGGGCTTTGGCCGCTTTTTGGCGGGAACGTTCATTTTCCCTTGCTTGGGTCATCTCCTCAAGCTGTTGTCGGAGTTGCTCCACGTCATCCATCTTTTGGGCGCGGATGAGGTTGGGGTTTCTTGGGTTATCTGTTTGTCAGGTTTGTTCAGGCTTCTTGCCTTTGTCTCCGTAGTGTTAGATCCTGCAATATGTTATGGTCTGATCTTGGGAGAGGAAGGCACTGGGGTTCTGGGGTCTCTGGGGTTTCGGGATCCTATAATGTAGATTGCAGGATGAGGAAGGGATGTGGATCCTCGTCTTGACAGACTATATAGTGGCCTGTCTGTGACATGTACGCGATAGACTATCTACATGTGGTGCGGGCTCTGGTGCGGGCGGGCCCGCAATACGGCTCATGACAGATAATTATAAGATGACTAAATAAACAAAATTGACAAATAAATAAATAAATAAAACATATAAATGAATAAATAAGCAAATAGGGAAATAGGGAAATAAATATATAAATCAATCAATCATTAAATATAAGCAAATATTGAAATAAAAAAATAAATAGATAAATAAATAAATAAACAAACAAATGTATAAATGCATAAATAAGCAAATAGATAAATATATAAATAACAAATCATTTAAATATTTTTTGCTGATCTGCTTTGTTTAACATGTTCTCTCAGGGCTCTCAGGGCCACCCCAATATGGGGCGCGTGCCACCAAATAGTCATGCTGGTAAGAGTTTCTTTTTTTGCTTCTGAGATGGGGTTTTTGGGGGTGTGCTGATGTTTGATATATTGGTCTAATGCTTAAGGATTTTAATCTGCGACCTATCCTGATGATACATACATATATAGATGCACCGTATGCAAATATCAATGGGCTTTGGAGGAAAATGTTGCCAAACATCTCCAATGTTGCACACATGTTGAAAAAATGAATGAACTGAAGAAATTTCAACGGCAGATGGCACATTCTATCCAACATTCTCAAAGGATAGAATAACTGCCTCACGTTTGGAACCAAGACCCCTTGGAGTCCCAGATGGGAACTGGTCCTGATGATACACCAATGCTATACCATGCTTCAGATACCCCAGGACCCTCTCAACATGGTTACAGTGCTGCTGATTCTGATGCCAATGACTTACTTGGATTTGGAATGGTCTCAAGCCATTGGTGTAAGATATTTAAAGGAATTTGAATCTGTGATTTATTGCAGAAAAGAAGCCAACACACTAAAGTAGAAACATTAGAGATGAAACTGAGAAAGGATGTAAGAAATCATAAGATGAGAAAGAAAGAACTAAACCAACATTATGGTAGACAAGGACATGAGATGAGTGATGACAATAGAGGATAATGAGGAAGGAAGAAATAGGACAGGCTGAAAAAGACATGTTAGTTGAGTCAAATGAAGCCTGTTGAGTAGTTGAGTATAATCTTACCAGGCAGGAAGGACGCTTTGAGTGTTGACAAGTAGAGGTGAAGATAGGAGAGGGAAAAGAAGGAAGAGAAGGGAAATAAGAAAGAGAAGGGAGTAAGTGATGAGGAGTGGATTGAGTAGTATTTGATGTGAGTCGAGGATGGGTGAGAAAGAAGTTGATTGAGGGTTTTTTTTCATTGAGGAATACTAGGTTGAGTGTTGAAGATGAAAGAGATAGTGAAAGAAAGTAAGAAGGGGATGTCACAGTTGTGACATGAATGTGAATTTTACAATATTCTGGTGAAGATGGCATGAAATAGTGGATTTCAACAGGACTGGTAGCTGGAATGATGGATGAGGAAGTCTCAATATCTGGTGAGGATGCTCACAGTGAACGTGAAGAATTGACAGATGAAGATAGCTCTTCTAAATGGTTTCCATTCAGAAATACAGATGTAAGTTCATTATTTCTGAATTATTTGAACATTGTGGGAGAGCTTCTGATTATCCACTGATTATACTTCCTGCTCTCTCAGTATCTCATGGCTGCCCTGATGCTAGGCCACCTTCACAACATATTGTCCCAAACAATGCATCACCAGCATGTATGGTCATGACCCTCAGCAACATTAAACTTCCCCATTGGGATAGTATCAAGAGAAACAGGGATTCAATTCCAGATCTTTTAGAAATCACTATAAACAAGAAATTGACAGTTTTAAATAATACATGCTATTCTCTAAGTCTCAGAGACATAATTGGTCATGTGAGTGTGGTTATGTATTTACCCCTTTATTCATATTCCACAAACACAATGGTACATGGGAATAATAATGTTCAACTGTTATTTTGGTTTCTTCCCCCTGTCTAGGAATTGGCTAACCCAGTATTCCACCCACACTTACAGTTCTAACTTCTACCCACATGATACCCAAGGAAAAAACATTCATGCTCTTTACCAAAGTGCAAAATGGTGTGAAAATCTTAAACCAGAACACTGTGTCCAAATGGCTGAAATGCATGGTAAACACTACTACATATTTGAGCCTGTCACACTCATTAGACCAGATGAGCCTATTGTGGTGCCAATATTCTTTTACCAGAATGAGAATGGGTTACATGCAAATTATACTGTAAGAAAATTTACTGCATCAGATCAATACATGGATTTTTTTTTTCTATATAAGACCCAATATCAAATACAATGGCACAGATTTACTGGATGTTCCACTTACACAATTCCACAAGATGTACTCAGAAATACTTTTTAAAGATGGGTCCTCAATGATGTCACATGGTGACAACAAGATATGGGGCGAGATTTTCTTTATCTGAATAACAGAAATAAAGTTCAGCAATGGATGTATACTAATTGATAGCAATGACAGAATTTGGCTCATCTGTGCCAATCCCAGTTCCAGATCCTGAAGAGAGGAAGAAGGCAGGGAACAAGATCATCTGCCATGTGCCTATCACACTCTATTCTGATAACACTTCAGGTAACCAGTCCAAAAGGTGGAACAAACATGTTTCATACTACTTCAAATAGGGTGGACTCCCCCCATAAATGACAAACATGGAATATGATTGTCATTTCATTTCAAAATATAATTTTGAATCTGCATTTAAGATAGGGGAACCTATTTTTTCTGAGATAAAGTGAGCCTCACATACATTGTGAATTGTTGATTATAGTAAGAAAGCTGAAATTTCATTAAATGTGGCCAATTGGCCAATGAAGGTGCCATTGCATATGATTCAGGATTGATACAAGAGTGTCTCTTTATGATTATCCTCCTTGCATTCTTGGCTGACTCACCCATGGCATCTGAAATCACAAGTACCCCAAATCCAGGGCCAGCCAACACATGCCAAATCCAAAGAACACCGGTGCTCTTTGGAATTCCTCAAGTCATTATTTGGGCTTCCTCACTTACCACCAGGCCAAAAATTGAAAGAAACAAAGACAAAATCCCATGAACTTTGGGATATATATAATGAACAGAGCAAGAATGGTTTCAATTTTAAAACTGCAGATTATGGGTTGAAGGACCAAATATCCCACAAATCAATTGAATTGCAAACTAAACATGTGCACAAAAGAATACACATTGCTGAACTGGCACACAATTAACATTCAAGAATATTCAACTCATTCTTGGAACTAGCCTCATTTGAAGTGGAGATATTACATGTAATATTATTGGGTTCTGTGAAGTATTTATTGGAAGACCTTATGAAAAACTGGATACCAAAGAAAAAGCTAATTCAAGTTGAGGCCCAATTAGAATACTTCAATATGGAGGGCCTAAACATACCTCCCATTCAAGCAAATTATATGATGTGCCACCATTCCCCCTTTATTGGTAAAGATTTCTGGACCATATTTCAGTTAGCCCCATGTGTCTTCTTTCCTTTCATGACAGAAGAAATGAAGGCCCTCTGGTTTTCACTATGCTACTTATCCAGTGTGGCATTTCAGACCTGCATTCCGGAAATGGAGACATACATACAAGGACTGGAGTTAATTATCAGAGAGTTTATGTAACACATGAGCAAAATTTCTGGCAAATAGTCAAATAAATCCAAGGTCCATATGCTTCAAGTTCTACACCTACCCCAATTCATCAGGCAATTTGTGCCTTCTAGTCTGTTTTCCACAGAGAAATTTGAGAGCTACAATGGGATAGTGCACACAGCATCAATTCCCTCAAATTGACAAGCACCAAGCCGTGATTTGGCCCACTAACTTTCTAACTATCAAATAGAGAGGCTATTGTTTTCTCATGCATATTTTTACAATGTTAAATCAAGGGGATAATTTCAAGAATTTTCACATGTTACAAATACATTTCATCAAAATTTACTAATTCAAAAGTCATTTGGTTACAACTACACATTTATCAAAGGCAGGATTTTGTATCCATACATATACAACCAAAAATTGAACCAAGCTGATATTGAACAGATACCAGAAATTCTCAGGGAAAGATTCTCTACCCACAAAATCAGGCAAGTGGCTGCAATCAAATTGAATCCCAAGGAAATAATTCATAATGTTTTATCTGGTGAGTCAAAAGCTTCAAGATTGAATGTGCACTTTCATATTTAGATTGTCCAATAAGCATCCAAGAATAATGATATGATTGTTATGTGACATAAAAATAGGAGCATGGAAAGAAAAATAGAGCAAATGCAATTGCATGTGTGCAATCAATCTGGGAGGTGTCACCGGGAAATGAAATTTATTTGAGGCAAGTGGAATGTTGGTGTGGGCACATAAACACCCATACTAACATGGCTACCTTGGCAAAAAGGACCACCTCAACTCTTGAAACTGTTTGTGTAAGTCATTCCTATGATCAAAAGGTTTCCCAAAATGCACTTCACTGAGAAAACAGAAATTTTGTCAGATTTCCAATCTCTTCCACTCAAAAACTCTCATCCTAAAATTCATTCTCAATATCAATTAACCCCCCTCCCCCCCCTTCTTATTATCATCAATCAATCTTTCACTCTACATCATAAGTAGTTTTATATCAAAATTCACTCAACGCAAAGTTGTTTTAGATCACTCTGCTGATTGGTAGTTTTATTATCACTCTGATGTTTTCCCATTGTCATTATTTCTCTGGTATTCTGCCAGTTTAACCATCACACTAATATTTTAACTAGTTTTATTTACTCATCACTGTGTATGCTACTATTCTGAGTAGTGTATACTTCTATTGTTTTTTTTGTATTTAGTCACTCAGGCCCCCTTTGGATCTTGCCAGGGGGCTCTCTAGTTGTGACTATATGAGTCAGCTCTTTTTGTTTGAAATGAAATCATCAAATCAGAGCATTTTTATCTTTTATCCTTTGCTCCTTGGTCCAATCAGGTTCCTCAAGATTGTCCCCATATCTCAAGCATCAAAATCTGAAGTTCAATTCTCAACACATGTGTCTTATTTCCATAATTCCATGGCAGAATTAGTGTCAGCCCTAGAGATACTCCAGAGTATCCTAAGAACCGACTAAACCATAAAATACAATAAAAATAATGTATTACTACTGTAAATAATAACATATCATGAAATATCACTATATCAATCAACTCAGAATGTAAAATTAAGTGGGGTAGCTTACTCAACCCACCACTAAATTCCTACTCCTTCTACTACTTTATCATACAATAAAGATACTTTAAGAAAAAGGGAATAAAAAGTATAAATTATGGATTAAAAATTATTGTCATAAAGCTGAGAGATCATAAGCTTATTTTCATAAGTACAAGAATAATCAAGTTATGCTAATAAGAAAGAAATTACCTAAGTGCGTGTTAATTTCCCAGTATTGTTCTATTAAATGAATTGGCCCATGATGTGATTGGTTATACATACATGTCATGAGGTCATGGGGACATAGAAAATACTGTGCTCAATTCAATACATATCCCATTGCATCATAGTGCATTTGAATTGTAATACATTAGAGCAGAATATACAACAACATTCTAGAACCTTCCCCTGAAGACCTCTAGGATATAAAAGGAGGCCATTTCCTGGCCTAGGATTGGATCCTCAGCATATTCACCCAGTACCACATTTTTAAGTACCCTGAATATTCTCCTCCTATGTTTATAGTAGTGTTACCCTTTTATTATCTAACCCACCTTATTTACTGGAATAGTTGTCAATTTACCTTAGAACCTCCCCATGTTAGACCTTGAAATATTCCTCATAAAGCAGTTGCAGCAAGACTACCACCTCTGACAGTAGCCAATCAGCTTAAGTTCTTTCCAGCTGCTTAGTAAAAATTTATATTGTTACATACATCTCAAAAATACAGAATGATAGCCAAACCTATATGGTTAGCTGTTAGTCTTCTCCTGATTGACTCATTTGTAAAGCAAATGAGAAAATTAAAAAGAAGTTTAGGTTATCCTCTGTGCATAGTTTGGACACTATAGAGAGAATAATAGTAATTTTTATTCAGATAACCTTTCAGCACAGTGATAGTACCTGGATTTTTAATAGAAATTAAGCCAGTGTTTCATACACATAGCTGACACTTAGTTGATCAAATTTTGCCTCAATGTCCAGCACAACTGTTTTGAAGGAGGTTGAACTGAAGTGGAACCACCTGTTCCCATAAACAAGAGGCATGAGGGCACATCCAAGTGTCATCACATACAGCACACTAATCACAACATTTATCTTTTGAATGCTTTTTCACATAATGAAGCTGAAAATCGCCGCAATGAATCTGGCTTGTGGCCTAAGGTGATTCCTGAGGGGCAAATAATGCAAGATTTACAAGAAGGCCTACAGAAGTGGCAGAACAAAAAAATGGTGGCCATAAAAGTGATTAAAAGGAAGAATTTGTCTTGAATTATATCTCTTTTAACAAAAGTGTCCTAGTGTCCATAGTTGATTAAGACTTTTCAGCAAGAAAGATGGAGTGGAGGGTAACTCAGTGAAATTCCCTTGGAAATATAAATGTCAAGAGGTATTGAAATAACTCTTGAAAGGTAAATGAAAGGATTTAAAAAAATCATGGTAATTTTTTTATATCTTAGATGAAAATCCCTTGTAAATATATATATCTCATGGCCAATTGGAATAACTCTTGACAGAAAAACAAAAGCATGCCAAAAAAATCACAACAGTTTTTGTATATCTCAGATGAATTTCCCTTTTCAATATACATATCATGGCCAATTGGATCACATCTTCATAGAAAAATAAAAGGATGCAAAACAATTGAGATACAGCAATATTTAGAGTAGACAACTGATAATTCCAGAGGCAAAATTGAGGCAGATATCCTAGGTGTTGGTTGATGATGAAGGCCATGGGACATCACTAAAATCAGAATCTGTTTTTCTGCAGCTGGGGATGGACTATAAAAAAATAACATCAGCTAAAAGGTAAAATGTCCAGAAATATAATCAAACAACAAGGGCCTTGATAAACGCACGCCAACGGCGCACGCCAACGCCAACCCGCACGCCACTTTTTTTTGGCGTGCGGGGCCTACACACCAAAAAAAATTGGCGTGTAGGGTCTACACGCCAAAATAAATTGGCGTGTGAGACCCACACGCCAAAAATGGCGTGTGGTTCCCACACGCCAATTTTTTAATTTTTTTGGCATGCGGGTCCCCCCTCGCTCACGTAATCAAATGGGCCCTCCCATTCGATTACGTGAGCAGGCCGGCTGACGAGGTTATACAACCTCGTCAGCCGGGAGGACTTCCTCCCGGCACGAGGCTGTATAACCTCGTCGGCCAGGAGGAAGTCCTCCTGGCTGACGAGGCTGTATAGCCTTGTCGGCCGGGAGGACTTCCTCCTGGCCGACGAGGTTATACAACCTCGTCGGCCAGGAGGAAGTCCTCCTGGCTGACGAGGCTGTATAGCCTCGTCGGCCGGGAGGACTTCCTCCCGGCTGACGAGGTTATACAACCTTGTCGGCCAGGAGGAAGTCCTCCTGGCTGACGAGGCTGTATAGCCTCGTCGGCCGGGAGGACTTCCTCCCGGCCGACGAGGTTATACAACCTCGTCGGCCAGGAGGAAGTCCTCCTGGCTGACGAGGCTGTATAGCCTCGTCGGCCGGGAGGACTTCCTCCCGGCCGACGAGGCTATACAACCTCGTCGGCCAGGAGGAAGTCCTCCTGGCTGACGAGGTTGTATAACCTCGTCAGCCGGGAGGACTTCCTCCCGGCCGACGAGGCTATACAGCCTCGTCAGCCAGGAGGACTTCCTCCTGGCCGACGAGGTTATACAACCTCGTCGGCCGGGAGGAAGTCCTCCCGGCTGACGAGGTTGTATAACCTCGTCAGCCGGCCCGCTCACGTAATCAAATGGGACCTCCCATTCGATTACGTGAGCGGGATCCCCCCACACGCCAAACAATTGGCGTGTGGGAGCCGCACGCCAATTGTTTGGCGTGCGGGGCCCACACGCCAAAAAAAAATTGGCGTGTGGGAACCACACGCCATTTTTGGCGTGTGGGAACCACACGCCATTTTGGCGTGTGGGTCTCACACGCCAAATAAAATTGGCTGGTAGACCCTACACACCACTTTTTTTTGGCGTGTAGGCCCCGCACGCCAAAAAAAATTGGCGTGCGGGTTGGCGTTGGCGTGCGTTTATCAACGCCCAAACAACAAACCTCCTCCTGAGTTTTTGATTCTATATATTTCCAAGATAAATCCAGGTGAAGAGAAGCCACAATGTCTCTCTGGGTTGGTAATATCTCCAAGAGGTTCCAGAATTGCCTTTAATTTGGAGGAAGAGGGTAGAGGTTGTAGTTACCCCCCCTTTGGATGCATTCAATCCAATTTATGTGCCCAAGAGCATCTTCATACTCAAGGAGTCCCCCAAATTTTCAATCAGAGTGCACAGAATCAAGATGGTTGAAAACCTTGGGCCTTGAAGTGGACAGACAAAACTGCATGCTATAGGATGCACGGCACTGCCAGCATAATTGCCTAGGGTGAAGTCATCCTAGTTAAACTGGGATGCACTCAACCAATTTAAACTTGGTTTAAATCAACTGATGAATTATAAATCCAAGGGACCCCCCTTGGTTTTATATTTCATTGGTTGAGGTCAACCTATTTTAAATTGGTTGTTTTCATCCTAGTTTAACTGGGATGAACTCAACCTATGCAATTATGCTGGTAGTGCGGGCATAGTGGTGGAGCATATTTCAGTGTGATAACTAGGAAGATTTTCTGGGCAGAGGGGGCTGATGATGTTGTTACAGAGTGCAGGATCATAAATTATGACAAGCTGGGATGAAGACATGATGGAGGTTGTGTATTGTATGTAAAGAGGATGTGTGTGGGACCTTACTATGGATGTAATCAGAGGATGTAGTATGAGAAGTAGTATGGGAAGGGTGGCTGGTGGTGATTGGGATGAAAGGACTGCACCTCAGCAGTTTGTTTAAGCACCCCTCCAGCTGATAACACCTCTGATCATCTGGAAGGGTGAATTATCACCCCTCAAGCTGATCATCCTTTCACTTTCAGTGGTGATCAGTCACCCCTGCAGTGGTGATCAGTCACCACTGGAGGGGTGATCAGTCACCCCCCAGTGGTGACTGATCACCTTGCCTGTTCTCCTGCACAATCCAAACATGGAGGAGCCATGTTGAAGTGTGCAGGGCTTGGAGAGGATCTCTAACATGAGATCTGGTGATGATTTTTGATGGACTTCAATCCTCCTTTGAAGTCACTTCAAATTCTGATTTCCATTGAAATGACTTTGAAGGACATTGAAGTCAGTTTCAGAATGACTTCAAATGACCTTTGAAATCACTTCAATGGTAATTACACTTCAAAGTGACTTCAAAGGTTGTTCAACTCAGTTCAAAGATCATTCAAATTCAAAAATTGAATTTGAATGATCTTTGAATTTGAATATTGAATTCTATTATTATTTTGGATACTCCAATGCTCCAGGTAGAATCTTCAATTTATCTTCCAAGATTCTACCTGGCCTTTGATTTTTTATTTATTTTTCTTTGAATCTTTTGGAAAAAAACAAGAAAACTTTGATGTGATTTCAAAGTGAATCAAAAAAAATTGCATCCGTGGTGTGCCATGAAAATACCCTGAGCTCCCCCGTGTTAGAGCTAGGGGATTATCAAACATGAGAGTCAATAGTACTTGTATATAGTTTCATCTTTGCTGAGTTGAGTAGAAATTCACCAAGTTTGGAACCAATACTATGGCTTCCATGAGCTCACAGTGTCACATCAGACTTACAAACTTTACACCCAATGATTTTGGGATTTTTTTCCCCTCATAATGCAAAAATCAAAATTTTGACAAGGATTTCCAAACAGTTTTTGGAAAGACTTTTTCCAACAATTCCTGCCAAGTGATGGGTTCAAATTACCAAAATTGTTGGTCAGAAGATGTCTGACATCTACTTGGACAGTCTTCTCCCAGCAAATAGTTGATGCAGTCTTGGAGTTGTAAATATATATATTAAAATGATGCTTAATTTATATACTCAAGATGTGTGCAGCTTCAACTTCAAGCTTACAAATTTTTGTATAGCTATGGTGTAAATTTTTGTATTGTTCATTGAGGTTTTTTTTTCAATCCATTTTTTGACCCCTAGACCAACTGCACGGGTCACCCCCTATCAAGTTACTCACTCAGGGGTGCAAATTTCACCTAGAAATTCCAAGCTTCTAAGTTCTATACAATTTTTCATTAAACAATCAACCTGTTAAGTGGATCAAATCATCAACTTCTATGCTCCACTTGCACAAATAACAAATTTTGTTCTTTGTAGAGAATCCAATTGATGAGAATTATTTATCCAATATCAATACTGTATTATTTTCTTCATTCAGATAAAACTCCATCGTCCAATGGAGTAAACTGTAAAACTGGATGCAGGCAGCTTTATGTAATCCCTTATCTTATCAAACCAGAGGCTATCTGTGTTTTCTACAAGATTAAGTTATTGACTTCAGCTAGGAAATGATCACAAAATAACCAACGGTGTACCTTGGAGAAATACAGTGGCATTTATTTGAAGAATAATGGTGTCTGGCTTGTTTTTTCACTCCTAAAGCTAGAAATTTTGGGAGGAGGTTTGTTTGAACTCTTATTTTTATGAAAGTTGAACAATTTCAATTTTTGTGGGTTTTTTTTATGGATTGGTTTCTCTGATAAAAGAAATAAATTAAGTCAGTGGATGAACAAAAAACCAAGAAACAAAATTCAACACAAAGAGCAGTCATTCTTTTGTAATTTTGGATAATTTTGAGCCAAATTTTGGCCTCAAGTACAGTCAGATTTGTGTATGAAACTCTGGATTAATGTATATAAAAAAGGTCCTGGTACTTATATCACTGTGCTGAAGTTTACCAAGGTAGTACTAAATATTCCATCCTCCAAAATATTCACAGAGGGTAAACTAAAAATCCTTCATGAGATTTATGTATAACCAATCACATCATGGGCCAATTCATTCAATAGAATAATACTGGGAGATTACCACACACCTAGGCAAGTTCATTATTATTAGAATAAATTTGTAATTCTAATATTTATTCCAATAGAGGTTTTTTCCCTCAACTCTCATTAGAATCATTTTATTTCATATCTTTTGTGTTCATTGTCAGCCTGGGTGTTGGAATAACCATGTTTAATGGTTGTAAATAAGTCAGGTTGATGCTTTAATGTTTTTTTTTTTTGGGTAAGTATCCTGTAAGTAGGATTAATGATCAATAACACCAGGAAAAAACAATTATCACTTGGCTACAAGTGACATTTCAAATTACAAAGGCCTTTGTACTTTCTGATGTCACCTTTAGACAAGTGATCATTGTTTTTTCCTGGTGTAAGTATGTTTTATATGAGAGGCTTTCTCCAAAAAGGGTGCATCAAAATTAATACAAAGTACTGTTAGGCATCCAAGGAGGTACTCACCTGGTTTCATGGGTCTTAACTGATTAAAGGTAATGTGTGGCTAATTTGTGAATTTATAAAAGTATTAAACTATATGAGATGCAGAGTTGAGGTACTTGTTGGTAGAAAGGGAATTGGAAAGTTATATAACTAATATGTATGCACTGAAGCTATTGGTAGGTTCTAAATATTCTGGGGGATAAAAATTCATAGGAAAGCTGCTTATAAGTTATAGAAAGTGGAAGGAGGAGAATTTGAGAGCCCCCAGGACATGGGGATGGCTGGGGAAGATAAGGTAAAAGGAAAGATCATTAGGAGGATAATTGATCAAAAGGATCTGTCTGAAAATAGATTAGTGATCAGGAGCACTGCTATGATAAGTATTCAACAATGATGTAAGATAACATCAAAAATAGATCATTAATTAATAGCTGATAATATAAAATCCTGCAATAATATATAACCTATCTGACAAATTTAAATATTATGTTTATTGGATATGTAATCATAGAGGCAGCTTGATATGCATATTAAATGATTTCTGTATTTTATTATCACGGAATTTGGTTAAAACCAGGAGGAGACAAGTGACATCTTGTACCCTGGGTGCTTCACATATGAGATCATGGAAAGGCCTACAAGTTAAAGGGCTTGTATAAAAAGAATAAAACCAAATCCTGAATTGAATGATGTACACTTGTAATACTAAGTGTATCAATAAATATAATATTTGTCTGTACTCTACAGTACACAAGTGGATATATACATGTCTTGTCACAATGAATTTTGTTGCTAACAATATAATAATGAAACATTTAACATAGATTAGTTCTTGCAGCTACTTGGTACATTTCATGTACTGTTAAATTCCCTCTGTTTCTTACATTCATATCTTTCCTAATAAGTACATTTGTGTGAGCCTGGGTCTCTAAAGAGACAACAGGACAAAATAATGGGGGTGTCAGCCTTAGAGGCAATAATTATGTCCTAAACCTACAGTTAGGCCAATAATTATTGCCCTAAAGACTTCAAAATAAACCAAAGTCCCTTAGGAAAAGGGAAATAGAGTCTTGTAGCTTATGTCATAATGAATAACCCATAATAAACAAAACACATACCTTATAATATGTGAAACTTATGGGATAATTACCTTATCCCTGAAAAGATAAGGATTATAGTCTAAAGAGAAGAAATAACCCATAGAAGATACTGTAACACATAGTATAACAGTACAAATGAATGGTTTCTGCTTTGAGACTAGTGGCCATTCCAGATTGAGAATGCCAAGCCACTAGTTTCTACACTAAGCCCCAAACACCATGTGCCTGATTTATTAAAGGACACATAGTCTACGTACAGCTTAAGCCCACATGGTAATTCAACAAGGAGATTGAGAATTAGACATGTACTTATACAGGCACTAAAAGCACCCAGCCAAGTACTATTTAAAGAAGTACTCTAAGCTGAAGGGAAGAAAACATACATAAACATACCCTTTACTGCCTTCTTGGTTTTTCACCCAGATTTCTAAGTAACCAACTAGAATTACATTCTTATTATTGCCTTACAAATCCTTGAAGTAACCTTCTAGCCAGTAATCTGTTTATCAGGACCATTTCATCCCTTGTATTACCATCAATCAATCCCCTTAAACAAAGGAAGAGATTCTGTCCTCCTTTATTGGTTAAAAAAACCCATTTACCCTTAAATTGCTTTATTGCAAGCCTGTTTCTAGGTTGGAGGTTGTCTTCTGACAACTTAGCTCCTTTTATCATAAAGTTGAGCTTGAGTTCATCATACTCATTTTTGTTGGCTTCTACAAAGCCTTTTTCCTTGTGTCCTGCCATCACTAAAGAGACCCAGGCTCACAGGGGGACACTACTGGTTGTATTTCAAGGGATAGAGTATACAACTAGTGGAAGGAAAAAGGCTTTGTTTGTTTAGAGTGCTCTTTGAAATGAAATGAGCTCAACCTGGAAAAGTTGGCTAAGCGGTGCCAGACTCTTTAGAAGTGCAACAGCCTCCTCACACACTAAGGAAACAGTGGAGGGAAACCTGAATTAGTAAACTAATCCGCCCTCATTTTTCCTTGGGTTCCTGAGGTAGTGGTTCTAGGTGTCTTGTGGTTGTGTATCCTTCCTGCAAGGGAGGATGCACCAACTTCAAAGATTTTCAAGGTTTGCTTATGTAGTCTTCCATGTAGATGTGGTTGGCTGGCCATGTTTCACTTGCCCAGCAAGCTGTAGCGTAGAATGATTTATTTAATTACTCTATGAAGGAGTTGAGTAATTACAAAGCTTTCAGTGAACACTATGGTTAAAATTGCTTGAGGAAACAGAATATCTATTAAAAACAAAGGAGAAGTGTAAGGGTAAAAAGATATAGGGCACTTGTTGATTAAATTTAAGGAAAAATGGGAACAAGGCATGCTTTTGGTCAGATGTGATGAATCTAAGGCTGACACTTTGATTCATGATAAAGGACTAGAAGGTGTAGGAATTTTCTGCCAGTTTGAATGAGATATTCCACCTAATTTCACATGGAAATTTGAATTATTGGATGATATCAATCAGTATTCTTATTATATTTTACAGTTAAGTCAGTTTCTAGGATATTCTGGATTCTATCTAGGGCTGATGATATTCTGCAGCCGTTGTTCTTGTTGGTATTTTCATTTTTTTTGCTGTTTTTGTTTTTGTTGTTGTTGTTGTTGTTTTTGTTTTTTCTTCCCCCATAGTGTATCACTCTAGACTCTCATGTGGAAATTCTAGGAAAAAATTAACAGTTCCCAAGTATTAGAGGTTTATCTTAAGATTACTAGACTTAGACAAAAAACAAAGATTCAGCAAATGTTTTGGTCCAACTGACCTGCCACCCAAGTTTGTTAAAGGCATCCAAGGTCACCTTGACTCACTACTTATCCCAGGTGGTGATATTTTTTCTTCTAAAGTGCTATAAAGCCCTTTGGTCTAATACTTTTCCAAAACTTGAAAATTTGGTGCTTTTTCTACCATAGATGTCAAGGCACATCTTGAGCAATCCCTGCAAAAAAAACAAAAACCAGCTAAAAATAGCTGATAGTTTTGGAAGTTGTTTCAAAAAAAAAAAAGAAGAAATCAACTGATATTCAAAACAACCCCTAAAGAAAAAATAACAACAGCAACTATTAATGACAAAAATGACAATGCAAATATTGAATGAGAGGTGTTGGATTGCTGTAATCAGATCAATGTTGCTGTCCTCAAGCTGTAGGACCATTTTCCACATCTTTTGTAGTAGTATGAAAAACGTGTTGGTAGATTGTTTGTTTTTTAAATGAAGTGAGGGAAATGGTGATCGGTGGGGACTTGTCAGGCCAGCCACCCGGTGCAGGGTCTGTAAAGTGTGAGACGGCGCTACCCAGGCATGCATCCATGGACGAACCACTGGAGATGCCCTAATATGCAGTCATATTTGCCCATTGGCTGAGTTTGAGATGGGGTGGGATCAACAGGAGCCTGAAAACAGAAGCATTTGTGGAATTTCTGCTCCAAGTCCATTATTAATATGTAATTATGTTATTTGTGTAAATAACTCAACATGCAAGAAACTGAAAAGACCAAGTTTTATTCAAAACATGATATATGGATGCATACGTAGGCCTCCCGCCGAAGAAGGGGCCTTTGTGTCAGAGGACTCCATGGCGAATTTTTACACGGTTTCTCCAACACTCTCGGCAACGGTCACAGACTCGCTCTTTCGGCACAATTGAATCTGGATGATTTCTACCGCCGAAGCCGCGTTCTTTGCGGATTCGTTGTCTGCGACTTCCAATCCTTCCATCCGGGGTGACGGTCGAACTCCGTTCAGCTATCGTCCCATCAACCTGATCGATGATATTTCACTACAGTCCAACGGCAGTGCACGCTGCCAACTCAAAACTGCCTCCGAAAATATTATTACCGACGTGATCGTAGGTTGTAAACTGGAAGTAGAACAGAGAGATTTTGACATTCATGGAGCTAAGATAGAATGCTCAGTGGACTTGTCAGTATAACGTTTCTTGGCTATTTTTTCACTTTTTTTTTTGGAAGGCGTGGGGCCCATTTTCCATGTTTACTGATCCCGGTACTCAGTCCACCTGCAGCTTTGATCGCCTTACCTTATGATCCGGCGCGCAACTATACACAAGCTATCTGAATATGATATACGGTCCCCTAGGATCCTCCAAACAACTCCGGATTTCGTCTACCCATACTTGGGTCATCTATATTGACGCAGTCGTCATATCTGCCTCGGCAGGAAACGCGATGGATGTAATATGCATGGCGGTTCACAAGGCTCTCTGCAATCTGAAGTTACCCAAAACAGCAGAAGTTGGTTATCAACGAACCAAGAGTCTGGATGATGCTGCTCCCACCGAGATCGAAGCCTCAAGTTCATTCGTCAATGACGACATGATTGAAGAGACTGGTATTCAGGGTCTTCTTTGGCGTAAACGATCAACGAAAGGCAAATCAACTACCCAAGCATTTGACTTTGAATTGACAGACACAGACGCGGAGCATGGCGATCAATTATCAATAAAGGCATTTTTACCAATTGTCATCACGATCAATCTCGTGCGTAAAAACGACCTCAAATCAATCACGTGGCTACTGCTTGAAATTTTCAGCCTTTAACGAGAAATATTTTCCATGACAGATTGATCAAGATATGTTCCTAGATGCAACTTTAGACGAAGAAACTATCAGCTCTAACAAGCTAATCCTCGCTTATACCGAAGGGGGGAAGAAAATTGCCAATGTGATCCAAACTGGGGGGAAGAGCGAGATAGGCTTCGATTTGCTCCGATCGGTCATTCGGGTCAGTGTTATATTCAAAATCATTCTCAAGTTATCATCCATTCCACTGATTATTAATACTTTCTTGAATAACAGGAAGGTGCCAAGGTTGCCGGAGATCTATCCAAACAACTTTAATTTGAATTACAGTTGCGCTCCTTTGTAAATCTCTCTTCGTCTTGTTTGAATTTTTAATGCCATTCATTCCACTTCTGTGAGAAAGAAGGGTAGAAAACAGGGCCACAACTTGGACTTGAGTTGACTGGCTTCTGTGTATTGGTATTTTCAGGGCTTAGGCACCCAAAGAGAAGAACAATGGAATCAAAAAGCAAAAAATGCATCAATCACATCATTTTCAAGTTTCAATAGCTGATCACACAGCCGGCAAGCAGCCGAAAAAAGTCAAATTTGTCAACATCTTTATTTTCATTTTCATTTTCATTTTTTATTTTTTTCAAAACAAATTGTTTTTCAGTGTGGCTTTCAGGCTCATAGAAAAACAATCTACTGGTGATTTCTGAGCCGTCCATTTGGCCGTTCCCCCCTCCCCCCCTGTTGGCTACAAAAGGAGCTGCATTTGGACTCAAAACTTATGATTATTTCTTATTTATCCCAGGAAACACTTCCAAAATACTTGTCCAGTTCTGCATTTATTTTCCATCTTTTCTCTTTCCAATGTTTGGATAGGTGATTCTTTCATTTCTTTGGGAATTGGGATTGCTGTCTAATCAATTTCAACTTGATCAATACATCTTGCTCACATGGAAATTGGTGAAATAGTAATCCAAATGCCCATCAGAGAATGAGAAGAAATGCTTATTTAACTCAAAAAGTAAGTGAGTAAAGCGGGAAAATAAATGGTTCAACGGGATTAATGAAAATAATAATTTAAAAGCATCGAAGCCTCAAAAGAAAGACAATTTGCGCAAGGAATTTTTTTACCACATTGTTTTCTTTGCCCAACCATCTCACACCAGCTATTGGTAAAATAGAGGGTATGTAATCCACCCAAAAAAAACTCCTACAGATTGTTCACTCTGCTGGCTTTAACATTTTGGTCTCTGGTGTATTTCAACACAAGAAAGATATTGGATTTCTCTGCTAACAGTTTGAATGCAGCAGGATTTTACCTTTGAATCCATAAAAACAGCTTTGATGCACGCAGC